>JAUBNY010000557.1:609577-640735 GCA_032275445.1 Crypturellus soui | reverse complement strand
TCCTAATCTTGTTGGGAACACTGGAATAAAGGAGGGGGAATGTACGACACCTGGAAAGAGCAAAAAAAAAGAGGAGATGGTGAAGTGGTTAAGGTCTCTTCCTTTATAACAAACTCATTATGGATGGAAGGGGTCTTTCAAGGCCGACCGTAAACCCATCACCACCGTGCTGACTAAGAATGCAACCTGTCCCGCTCAGTCTGCCGCATTTTTTTCTGCAGTAATTTAATTCGTGGGTTCTGCATTTCCAGTGAGGTCTCATCTACCCTAAAGAAGTGTTGTGATACGTTAGTGTAATGTGGTAGGTTAAGACTGGAAAGTCTCCAGACCACAGGTACCCAAGAAAAACAAAGATTTATTTGCTGTTCCTGCAGTTCTCTCACATTGTTTGACAAAAGTTATTGGTGGCTATTTATTTTTTTAAATGAAGAAAAGTAGTTAGAAAATAACTTTGTGGCATATTGGACTAGCAGATTGCTCAGACATTGTACAATGATAATAAAGCCTTGAGGACTCTTTGATTGACACCTACAATGAATGTAGCTGTCAAACTTTTGTGCAGAAATTTTGTTTTGCATTGACAAGCTATTTCACTGGACGGGGTTCTGCATAAAAGGAATAAATCACATTGTTGTGGTGCTGCTATTTACAGAGCACAGAGGACAGTGGAATTGTTACAGTATAAATATTAATATACCAGTTTCTTCTGAACTACGTTAGCTTGGTATGCGATGTATGCCTCACATATACATCTCAATATAGGGACAGAGGCACTGTTGTGCAGCAAGAAGCGGGGCTCGGACTGCCAGGTTGTGGTATTCAGTCACTGATTCATTCTGTGGCCTTTAAAGTGGCACTTAGTCATTCTAAGGCTTAATTTGAGTCTTCTGGAGAATAATACACAAACATGGACTGCTCCGCAATTTTTTTTTGCAGCTACTGTCATCACTCCAGGCTGCACAGGCTGCGGCTCACTGCACGAGGCCTCGTGCACCCCAGGGCGCGCTCAGAAAGTCGGCAGGCCCAGCCCAGCACGGCAGCTGCTGCCTGACCGTTGCTTGCTCGGGTGAGGAGAAATAACTTGCCACAGATGGGCAGAACACACGCAGCTCAGACCCCTGCAACACTGAGTGCATCAGCCTCAGAGGAAAGAAAACGCCCCAGCAGGCAAAGCAGAACATAAAGGAAAATTATACATATATGCATATATGTGCATATGCATATATATAAGGATGAGTGTCTCGCACTGCATTTGTTGTGCAGTAGTGCCTGGTAGCTGCTTGTGCATCTAAAGCTGGAGAGCCCAGAGAGTTTCCCTATTCCCTGGGGCAAGGTGAGCAACTTCTGAGATTATCTTTCTCGGCTATTCTTAGAGCAGCACCGAGGCCGAGGTGCCCAGCACCGTGCTGTGTGAGCGCGGTGTTTACAAAAGGAAATACTCGCAGCTCTGCCGCTAATCAAACCGCCAGGCCCGCACTGTGGCAGCAGCCCCGCTTGCTGCCCTGCAAGGGGAGCTACACGGAGGGTTGCACCGCGCAGCCCTGGGAGAGGCAGTCACCCAGCTCGAGCGAGAGCAAGCGCGCGAGAGCGGCACCGATTTCCTTCCTCCCTTCATTTACTTGTTTGCTTCCTTTGTAAAATAAAACCCTGAGAAATTCTAGCAACAGGAAGCTCATTCTCTACCCCAGAAATAACAACGCTCCTTGCAGCGATGCCAGTTTGGCGAAGGGTGCCAGAGAACTGCAGAGCTCGGTCGGGTAGCAGACCTTTATATGTATATATGCGTATATATATATCTCACCAGGAACGAGAACAGGAGCTTCATGTCACCGTGACCCGGGCAGGAACGCTGTCCCTGCCCGGCACATCAGCCTGTCGGGCTGTAACCACAACGCTGTAACCACCTGAGCAGTTACAGCCGCTGCAGAGGATAAGCATCAGGACAGCTACTTTGTGCACGGATGCAGCTGGATTAATGTGGAACTGAATGATTCACTGCTGTCATTTCCTAGTTTTTAAGCACTCGAACGTGCAGTCGAACTCGAACCTGGAAAAACTCTCTAAATGCAGTTAAAAAACCCTCTGAATGCAATGTAGCAACACTTTCTGTGAGAAATATAAATGTAGGCCTTATTCTGCAACAGGTTTCATATACCCAAACCCTGGCATTTTGATGATATCTTCCCAACTTTCCTGCAAAACCAAAGTACAGAGAAGAACATCTGCTCTAATGGATGCAGTTGTTACTCTACGTCTAGACAACTCTCCTTATCAAGGAAATATGGCTTGAGGATTGGCAGATACATGGCTCTTGCATTTCAAAGGGAGATATCGCTGCTCACATTTTACCTGTGGTTTGAATGGGACTGATGCTCCAGGAGAAGGTGCCCTTGCCCTGCTCCCCTTCACTGCTGACCAAGAAGGGTTGGGTAGATGCACAGATTTACTGTGAGAGTGCTCATACTTTTCACAACATTGCAGCATTTCAGTCATTCTCCAGTCTCGTCTAATGGAAAGAAGACAACAATGAGCAACCTTGACCCGAATAGATGCGTTGAGCAGAGGTTTGTCTGGGCCCTGCTGCTCCTTCCTCAACACCCTGAGGGACTGAAGGCATCAAACCCATGCCATGGTCTCAGCGCAAGCAGAAGGATCAGTGGGGAAAACACAGAAAGCAGCCACTGGCAAAACCAGCCCACCTTGGGCAAGGAGGTGTCGTTTCTGTAGCTCTCGCAGACTGTACAGCCCTCTCCTGGAGGGGTTTAGGCATCATTTTCCCAGTACAGAGAATCGCCACCTTGGCACCACTTCAGAGAACAGCTCCAGATCAGTAGCAGACCCTGGGAAAAGGATCCCCATGCTTATTATCGAAGCCCCACAGCTTAACACGTTTCGTCGCTCCTTTCCCCCTAGTACGCCCCATCACCCCAAGACGCAAGAGCAGACCCTCGACCCGTCTGTGCACCAATGCACTGGGAATGTGTGTCCGGGCTTGGACGAACAGCAGCGTCTCCTGCAGAGGCCGAGGCTCCGTGCACTGGGGCAGTCTGTGGAAGCAGCTCAAAAAACATTCTTGTTTTGCCAGACACAAGTACTTAGTTAATGATTCACCCTGAACAACCAGGCAGGGGATTAAGGCAAGAAGTGAGACAGCTTGTTCTCCTTCCCCCCATTCCCGTAAGGGCTAGACGTCAAGTTAGTTGGCCTAGCAATAAGTGGACCGTGTATTATATTTTCCATTAGTAGACCCCCAATGCTTTACACAGTCACCATCTCACAAATGGAAAACAGGTGACATCTCAACAGATGTCTCAGCAGACACCTAAAGCGGCACTGTCACCACTTAGATCTGAACCCCAGTTTGGGAATCTGCAAAACTCTTCTTCTCCTGAGATGCTCCTGCAAACTGTCAGCTTGGTTAGGCAGCATTCCTCACCATCTTACAGGAGGTGTTTAGGCAGTGACAGAGCTGTTTGCCTGTTTTGGCCTGTGACACAACTTCAATAAGCCTTGTCGAACACACACTTGCACAGAAATTTGAGGAGGAAAACCACATAACCAAGAATTCAGTAGAGTTTTTTTTTTTCATTTAGAATAGGCAACTTTAACATGATTTTAATGAGAGGAGGATTTGGTAGATACTTTAACATGTTAATCAGTGGCAGCACGCTTGTTTCTGCTATACAGAATTTTAGGTCATTCACTATATAGATTGCTAATCTGATAGGAAATAATAATTTGGCATGCAGTCGAGCCTGTGCTAATGGTATTGCAGTCCTATGATTTCCAATCTGAGAGACAGCAGCATGAGGTCAGGCTCATTCTGAATATAAGGTCTCCCCAGCACTTAATTGCTCTGGGTCACATGCACCTTCTCACTTACCCATTTGAAGGATCACCTGAATATCACAGTGCTCCCACAAAGGACTGCACGGAGCGCCCTGTCTCTCATTGCTTTTTGATTTAAGAGCCGCACAAGCACATAAACATAAGTGATTCCATGCTCAATAACTAAAATTAAAATTCCCACTGCCCAGAGCCTCCTGCAAGAATGTGACTATTCTATCTGAGAAACCACATCCTGTCCCATAGTGTGTTCAGATGGATTCCTGTCAAAAGGCACAGCTCGACTTAATAACCATCCAGGACTGTCTGATGATCTCCTGGAGCCCAGGGCAGAGACTCCCTTACAGTCCCAACAGCTGGGTCAAATCTGATGACCTGTAAAATTTTGCATCGCTTGGGAAAACGCCTGGGACCATCCTTTCAACCACAGCTGACGTATGGGTGTGCTCATGGGAAAATGTAGTCAGATTCCCCTAGGGAGAAGCCCTCTTTTCCCCCCTCAAAACTTTTGCTCAGATGGGAGCAAGGGCTCGGCCTCCTGCACCACCTGGGTGCAGCAGGCGGTGACAATTTCCCAGGTCCATCCCCCTTTGCTCACGGACGTTTTGCCCTGGCACTAAGGCTGACAGAGCGGCCTTCACCTTGGAAGCCAGACCTGAGCTCTGGGCTGTGCAAATCCGCCCAGGCTCCTCGAGAGCCACAGCAACGACAGCGGCGGCAGAAGGGCAGCAGGCAGGACACAAGACCTACCTGGGTGTGGGGTAGGTGCAAACATCTGTTTGGCATGAGGCTCAGGGGATTTCGCTGTAGGAAATAACTCCGGACACCAGGTCCGCATCAGCTCGAGGAAGGGACAGAGCCTTCGACGTGGAGGCTGAGGCCTCACATCTGAGCGGGCTCCATGAGACAGTGGCTCTAAGGCATGGGGTTAAGGCGCTGTGACTCAGATTGCAGAGCAGAGCTCTCTAATAACACCTCCTAACTATATGCAATATGTAAATACATGCCATGGGCAGGAAAACCTATGAAATAAAAAGGCATTTGTTAAATATTTTAAACACTCCTTTAAAATAATTGTAACTATTTAAATTGATTTAAGGCAAGTTAATAGCAACTGGGAAGTGACCCAGAGCTAGACAGCCTCCTTCCCTCAGCTTTCTGGTCATTGGCAAATGAGGCAAATTCCACATTTGTGCCTCAGTCTCTTCATTTTTACAGTTCCATCAGGCAATACTTGGCTGTTTACTGAACTGCTTTGAGATTGGTTGAAGGAAAGGAAGTTGTAAAGTTTGGTGTGATAAAAGTTGTAAAATTTGGTATGGTTCTCAACTACATAAACTACAGGGGTATTTAAACTTTGATTTCTATTGACAAGGCATAAGGATCCCTGTATTTCTAGTTTAGTGTTTATAGTAAATTAATCTGCTCTGAAGAAAGCTGCTGTGGCAGCAGTGAAGGAGGCAGGAGGAGCATGGAACTCTGCTCAGCCACACTCTGGTACGGGTGTGCAGGACAGAGCTGGGAAGGGAACAGTCACTCTCCACGCCCAACCCAAACATCCCTGGAGAGCATCCAAGGTGATCCTGCGGGGCTTGGATCCATCGTGTCCGTCACGTGGCCAGTGCCGGCCAAGCTGCTGGTCCTCCTATCCCCCCTCTTCCACCCACAGCTGCAGCCTGGGAGCATGGACGTGGGGAAGGAGACGCCACAAGAGCCGTCAAAACAGCCACCGAAGGAGCAACAACATCCTTGGGTGCCCAGTAAAGGGGCAGAAGATACTTAGGAATGATTCATAAAGGTCTCTTAATGGGGGATTGAACTTCAGCCCGTGGCGCGTGGTGCCCAGCGCACAGGCAGCTAAGACTGCACATCCAGGCACCGTTATTGAAGTCACCCAGCTTCAAACTACTGCTGCTTCTAAGTGGGATCTGAGAAACCACAACTACTGCTTGTTCAACGGTAGAATGTGGTGTTTTTGGTATCTGCATGCACCAGTGCTTGCAACAGCTGTAAATGCTCAGCTAAAAGGGAAATGGTGCCTTCTGACGAACCTCATTTCTGATATTAAGAAATCTGATCCATACCAGAGGTCCATGAGCTATGAAACACATGCATTACAGATGCAATTTTATCCCCTAGCTGTCAACATAAGCTTTGGACCAGTGACACACGTATGTGAAATAGAGTCTAACAAACCCTGGAGCCATCCACTCCTGCCTTCTAACGTACTGAGAGAACAAAACTCACTGGCAGAATCACACTTTCTAAAGAATAAAAATCAATCCATAGAAGTGGTGGAGAGCAAAGACTTCAAGGAAAACAGCAGCAGAAGTAAATTCTCAAATGAATCAGAGTAAACCTTTGATAGCAACTGTGGCTTCGGAGTCTGAGAAAACAAACAGCAGCGAAGCGAAGAGCCTCATTTCCAGGCCCGTGTCTGGGAGACCCCACTGGTGGGGCTGGCACAGAAGCTTCGCTGGAGGATGATCACCCCGGTGCTTGCCAGCAAGCACACATTTTTGAGAAGAAAAAAAGGTTGCCCTGTACATACCCAACGGAGTAAATGGATTCCTCGGCATTCAGACATTTTCCAGTGACTGACATCAAGCACCATCAGCTTGAAGGAGTGAGAAACACCAGCTCCTCACTGCTTACCTTCAGCCAACCCTGCTTCCTTCCCGGTCACAAGGATGGGTCTCGCTTACCGGGCCTCGCCTGAAAACTCACCTCTCTATGGTCTTGGATGGAAGGAGATGACATTCCCCTCATGGGTTTAAGATAGGTGACAACCAGGGCAGTTTGAGACAACCAAGGTCCTAAGCAGGGAACAACTTAGGCACGTGCCAGGAGCCTGGTACCGTCAGGAATCAGAGGATGCACAGAGATGGACCTGGAAGCAGGCTATCGCTGACCGCAAACACCACAACATCTCTGCCTATCCCCACACTTAAGTTTAGGAGAATATTCTCAGCTCTGCATCACATCTTTTGGCACATTTCTCTAAAATGAGTATATCCTGCTTTAACCAACCAGATTCTGACCATTAAAAAAGTCAAGCCTGGAGATTAAGGTAAATTTTACGTGGTCAATTTTGGGGCTTCCCATCTTTAGGAGGCTTAAGGCATGCAAAATTATGCAAATGATGCAGAATACTTTTATAAAGCAAACAAAATATGAATTAAAAATACTCAAATCTGAAAACCACAGTAGCAGGGCTCCGTGGAGCAACCAAAGCTTCCTTCATCATCAGAAACAGGCTTCAAAAATTCAGGCTTCAAAAATTCAGTGAAAAGATGACATGTTAGACTTATTTCTGCTGTTGCTAATAGAAAGACTATTATTTCTGGTGTTGCTAATTATTTGGTTGATCCATTTTTTCTTTGTCTTTTTAAGTAAAAAATACTGCAGAACTGCCATTCATCTCAACGTGCCTTCTCTCAGCTTAAACTTTTCAAGCGTTTGCCATTAAAAGATATTACTGTTTCATATTATGTGGATTTACAAATCAGAGGTTTTGTCCCAACATGATTAGTCGCATTATGAATGGAAATGCAGGTATGTCAGTTTATAGTGCAAACTCCTGATATGACAGCTACTAATTTATAATTAAAAAAAAACCTCACACCATTTCTGGAGAATTTCTCTTGTGTATTCATTCAAAATCATCTAGGCAAATTCTACATAAATCTTAACTAAATACATCCCAGCGAGCATCACCAGAACAGCGGGTCTAGTCAGTTTACATTTCAATAGATCATGCAATGAAGTAAAACAAATTACTTATACTGTTTGTCTCCATGCCAGCCTCCAAAAAAAAAGAAAGGTTTATTCTTAAATATGTCTACATTTTTAGTCAAAATTATACGCATGAAGCGCAGAGACATGTAGGATCTTGTTCAAGTGGTAACATCTGTAGATGAGTTGCAATGATTAATGCTCCCATGACCTGTTTTAATCCTCCTCGTGGTGCTCAAAAGCCCTTCTGTTGCACAAGTGATAGCTGGGATCATAATCAAGACCCTCAGGGGTGGGTGTATAGGGAGAGCACTACCTGCCATTAACGAATTACCAAGAGGCCCCCACAGCTGATTTTGCTTTCGTTTATTGGAAGCTGCCAGACTAAACCTTTGACCATCTCAATAGTGAATTAGTTGAGGGCAATCGGCACTGGTTTGCTGAGGACACAGAGAATGGCGTCATCAGGAACGTGACAGCAGGACGCACAATGAGCACAGGCAGCGCAGCGGCACGCGGGCACCACCGGCTCGTTAGGCCTTCCAAGGCAGATGGGGCAAGCAGAGAATAATGGAGACTCAGACTTTTCTCCAGCAAATGCTAAACAAAAAAAATCTTATTTGGATGAGTGACGCATCTCTAACAGAGCACAAAGCACAACTCTGTCCCTTAGGACCGTATGGCCTCACAGAGAGGGCCCAGGGCAGCACTCATCTTCTGCAGGGCATTTTGAGGAGCCATCTGAGCATGCATTGGTTCTGCACAAACAAAAGCCCATCACATAGGTCAAAAACTGCAAAAATTTTACATGCTGGATGATTAGGGAACTAGAATTATGGCAGGATTCCCAGTAGATTTTTACCTCAAACAACAACTTTTAATTGCTGTAAAAAGAAGCAAGTAAGTTACACTACATACAAATAATTAAAATCTACAACTTCAAATAGGCCTAAAAGAAATTGCAGGCAACATGCCATTCCAGACCTAACTGATACCTCCATAATTTCCTAGAATCCTCAGGAAATTCCAGTTATATCAGTTTTCTCCCACAAGTTTTAATATCTTCTAACCAATTGTGAACATATCTTACACACCTTGCAGCTTCTCCAAATCTGAGGGATCCATATATTAACTGACAATAATTGCCCAGTAAGTTGTGGCAGGGAAACAGTTGCATATTGCATGCAAGTTGCATGTAGAGAAACATGCACAAAAGAATTAGCTTAAGCAAGACCTAGAATGAAGTTGTAGCTTTTGAAGGTCATTCTGTACATGAAGGCATTTAAACATTTTAACTCCTTTTTCAAATTTACTGATGCATTTGAAAAGCTTAAGCAAAGGCACTTTAATTTGAATAAGGAAATGAGTAAAAAAAAAAAATCCATGGAAGAGCATCCTCTCAAGCACAACTTCAGTAAGCTTGAAAACAAAAAGCTTGACAACAACAAAAAAAAAAAACAACAAAAAAGGAGAATACATCCACATTGCAAAGAATCAGAGTGCTCCTGCAACTGTTTCCTGTACACACAGGGCATGCACTTTGCTTGGCCTGCGTCTGCAACAGACGCAGCGCACTTACTGAACCTGCACTAAAGCCAGTCCGATGACTCAGAACAAGTCACAGAGGGGTCACACTCCTGGGAGCAGTGTCTATTTGTACTGGCCATTCGCATGGAAGATAACGCTACTACCTCAACTGAACCTGAACAAAAGATGTGTTTAGGTATTTTGCAACCTTATGAACACGGTGAGCTGAGTTGCCTCCTCTGAAACCCCACTGTACCTGGAACCCTTGACAACGGCACCTTCTTTGTAAGGAGGAAACTGCAGTTCCAGGCAGCTGCTTTACTCGCTCAGTCACCTCTGAGTTGTCCAAGCTCGGTGAGTGGTATCTTAACCACCTTTGATGTTTACGTCTTCTCATTCTCATAATATGGGATGTTACAACTAGCTCTTCAGAGATAGTTCAGAGAAAATAGTTGAGTCCTGGAAGTCCCAGACTTATGCTGGGAAAGGTCCTTCCCAACGGTTTCATGATGTTCAAACAGAAAACAAAAGGTTCCTCCATATGCAAGATATAGTAGGAAGATGCAGTCCTGAATAGTTGTCGTTTTAGGAAGAAATGGAAGCAATTAGCACAAATGAAACTCACCTGACTTCAGACAGAAAGGCAAAGGGTAACTGTGAAGACCGACACAGTACAGAGAAGGTCAGCTGCAAGGGTTCCATTACCTGTTTTATTGAGTGGCTTTCATTAGAAAATAAAACAGCATGCAAATCTATGGGGTCGAAGGCCTGATCTTCACAGATATCTAAACAAATTTCAATAGCCTCTAAAGAAATACATTGTAAATTAATATAGGAAGGGAGAAAGGAAAAATGAATGAAAGAAAAATCTTTCTAAACCTTTAAGATTTCTAACAGCTGCAGGCAAAGTAGAAAAAAAGATTTCATTGGGTGGGAGTAGCAGAAATGGCTGTAGACAAGCTTTTATCAAAGCCAAGCTTAGACACTAGACGGTACGCCAGAATTAAAAGAGAGGAACACGACCCCAGGGAAAGGAGATGACTAAACTTCAAGTGGAGAATCTGATTACTTGGCTTCGTACACTGTGGCATTCATTCTTGCTGTTAATTAGAGTATTTCCCAATGGAGAGAAAAAGGCATGATCTAATACTGAGAACCATACACCACCCGGACATAGTGCAATGAATCAAGCTTCACATGGAGCTGATTTAAAATCTACACAAGGATGTCTAAAACAATGCCCACCAATACCTTCTGATTGATGTTATGGATTAACTAATTGCATTGCTATTCACGCACACACACATACACACACACACACACACACACAAAAAACACCCAAAAAACCCACTGCTGTAGTCAAACAAAGAAGTTATAAGCTATCGTGTTGCAATGCACATGCTGAGAACTAGACATTCTCTTGAGAAATCCAAAAGCAGCCCTTTGAAGTGACCTTAAGAGGACGGTAAGAGCACAGAAATTCTGCTTACACAAAGACGGACAGCTATCTGCTCAAGGAGGACCAATGAACGGGTGTAGAGCAGTTACTACGAAATGGTAGTCTGAGGAGTGCGCTGTTGATTTATCATTAAACAAGGTAGTTGTGCAGAACCTTGCAACTAGCAGGGACACATCACACTCACTGCGAGAGCAGCCCTGCTGGGACCATCTAGGTCCACAAGCCCACCTAGGAGAGAGCCAAGCCAGACTGGCTCCTCAGGGCCTGCAAGCCCCGGCTGCAGGAGGTCTTAGAAGCTCCATGACTACAGAGGGAAACGAGGTGCATTCGTGCCTGATCTGAGGTGGAGATCAGATCTTGTGTCTGCCCCTCTGTTTCCGCCTATGCTAGGGGTGTCCCCAAGCAGCAAAGGAAGGTCTAGCCACTTTCAAAGTGTCCAACAGTTTTATTCTCTTTCATTACATGACATTATGTGGCAAGATTTAGAAATGGGACCTTCAATAAGGAGTCCAAATTGCCTGACCCTAACGAAGACCTCTGGGCAAGCTCTGGAGGGCACCAAAGCATGCAGTGAGATAGGCAAGGAGCTCCTGGAAACTGGCTTCCAAGGCATCCACCACAAGCAGCCAAGCAGCGTTAACTCAACCTTTCTGGGCAACTATAGCTGTAGCGTGCTTGCCAGCTTTAAATTCCTGTGAGGGATACCAGACATCTGATAAATGTAGGCAGTCTTAAAGTGATACCCATCTTCAAAGGGTTCATTCCCAGGTTTATGCTGGAATGATTTAGGAGTACCTTCTTCCTTTCTCCTCCAATGCAAAAGAATTTAGAGGAGGTGACTTGGAATAAGTACTAACAGAGCTTTGCAGTTCGGAATCAAGATGAAACTAAGATCTTGGAGAAAAATAACTGAAATTATTGATGATCTTACAAGCTTGTGGTTTAAAATCTCCTGTTTGCAGAACATTTCCTAGGTGCCTTTTTTCAGGAAAATATAAACATTAGTAATATTCATCTGATGGTCAGACACAGCTCTGACACATTAGGACAATTTAAAGACAATAAAACATACATTTGATTAAAAAAACTCAACTCATCTAGACAGTTAAAAGAACAAAGGGTGAAGATGTACTCCAACAGTGCATGTGCCATGCTGGGGAACAGGGAGGGGAGCACCTTTATGAATATTACTAAGGCGTAGAAGTATTTGGCTCAAGTATTAGGCATATGCATACCCGTAACATGAATGAGGTTATATGAGCAATCACTTGAAGGAGAAGCCTGGCTTTTTTCTTCTTGACATATAATGAAACTGAAGACAAACGGCGTATAAATAAAGCTGCGTGCTTCAGTCGTGCAGAATGATAACAATCTCAGCAATTCCGCGGCTCGTGCCAAGAGATTCTCCTTGCACGCTGCTCACAGGTTAGCCGCTTTATCAGATTGGATGCAGAAAACAAAATGACAGAGGCCAACACAACACCTCCACACAGCGCTTGCAAAGACAGAGCACCGCTTAGAGCAGTAAGAACCCAAACGACGTCTTGATAAAGAGGCTGGGTTAGGAAACGAAGGGCATAAGGCACTCAGCACTCTACATCTCTGTGCACCCCGAGCGAGAAGAGCTGCATGTGTTCACAGACATTTCCAAATAATACAAACTAGGTCTTTCATTATACCACTTACCAGTAAATGTCAAAATACGCCACAAAGGAGTCAAAGAGCATCATTCTTATTTTACTGATGGAAAACCTGAGATACTAAGTGGCAGCATCTGTAACTTACCCTCATCTCACAACTGTGGTTCTAAGCAACCTTTTTTCCTATGACCTTTAGCCAAAATCTGTACCCTTTCTTAAAGCTAAGATGAATTTATATATTCCTCCCAGCAAATGAAAGCTACAAGTAAAAGTAATCCAAAGATTAGGAATCCTGTTAACAGCATTTACTAATCATCTTGGAAGGTTTTCAGATGAGTCCTACTGAAGTCCTACAACCTGACTTGCTCAACATCCTGGCACAGCTGGTAGGACAGACGGGTATTTTTCAAGACTTCTGCTCCCTAGATGGCAACCAAATTCTCCAATAACTAAGTGAGAACCCTTTCTCAAACAGGACCTGTCAGTGCTATTCCTCCCCCATTGGAATTATCCCATTAATTTTGGGGGAGCTCAGATGTGCTTTAGTGCTTCTCACCACCAGCTGCTTCGGAGGCGAAATGGCACCAGGAACCCTTTCCATGAGTTCATTTGTTCAGGCATTCTGGGTCCAGGGCCAATAACGTTGCTTCACTTTCTGCTTTGCAGAAAACCCCCATGTTGCCTCTTTCAGGGTGTGACCTGGGCAACCCAGCGAATGCTCCTGTGGACAGCTAGAAACTTAGGAATCACCTGATAGAGGCACAACATCTTCTCTACACAACTCGCGCCACCACACGCTGCCACGCTCACCCCAGGGGCTCTCCTGCATTGATGCTGTGCAGCAAGGCGTTCTGGCATCCTGCACAGTCAAGAGCTTTCCTGGGTGGACTTTCTTCCTTCAGATCTCTCTCACGAGAGGCTGATTCTAGAAATTTAGCTTCAGATCACTGGACACTTTGAAACCACCTTGAGATATTTGTCTTCAGTGCAACGCTTGCACCTTACTTACCTAAACACTCAAAATATTTCATCATTAGTACTGTGATTGAAGTCCATAGTAAGTTGAACAAAATTATAGCTTCATATTTCAAAAATAAAACTTGCAAGAATTTAATTTTCATAGCTTACATCTATTATGAATTTGTTTTAGCAGAGTTCTAGACAATTAACCTCCTGTACGTTTCAATGAAGCTAAAAGCGCAAGAGTAAGCTCATAAATAGTTGACAATAGTTTTCAGCATTTTTTTCATTTATTAGTTCAATAGTCATGAGAGCTGGCAAAAGACTCCAGACTTATATAAAGTAGCCTGTACTAAATTCATTTCCAGGACGGTCACTATAGAAAAAATATAATTAGCAAATTAAGAGAACTGAAACAGTTGAACAGAAAAACCTCACTATTTTGAGGGAATGTTGTATCGTCTTTGCTCTGCCCAGTTACAAGCGTTCACTGAGAGAATTTTGGTTAGTTTTTACAATCTATGGACTTGGCACCCACTTGTTTTAGGAGCAGCTCTCAGCAGGGGTAAGGAGAGCAGCTCTGTTCAAAGGAAAACAGCTACGTCTGTTCCTCATTTCTGCTGACTGGGGTTATGCTCTAGATCACACACGTCACAGCAAAATCACATGCACTCAGCCCACAAGCCAGCGGGACAAACTTATGATCCCACTGAAAAGTTACTTAATTGAGAATTTGCTGGAACTCCAACTGAGATAAAACTTCTAAGGAGAATAATTACTGATCTTTAGGTATCTTGGGATCTTTGCTGATGTCTTTGCTGCAAGAAAAGAATGGACTGGGATAAGCATGAGCTACTGATAAGTAACTGATGAAAACTATCCCTTTTATGTGTACAATAACTAAGTATCTGTAACAATATGTATTTACCACTTGGCTTCAAAATGAACTCCTTACACAACCTCTTTCTCCCAAACAAACATGAAAAGAAAACAATATGGTCATTTATACCCCATTTATTAAGACAGAGGCCATCTACTACTTAATACACTGGTTGGGTAGCTATAAGTCACATTTTTTGCTCCTTACTATATTAAGTCGCAAGACAGCTTGGCAACCAGCTAACAAAGGCAAATTGGGCAGGGGAGGAGACGCACATAAGGTGCGGCAGGTGAAGAGCCACCGCGGTCGGGACCAAGGCGGAGGCGCGCGAGGCGCCGGCCCTGGCGCGCTCGAGCTCCTCGAGTGCCCCGCGGGGCTGCCAAGGGCTGCTCCGAAGGAATGTCGGGAAGGGCTCCAAGGACCGCCTGGGCACCTCTTGCTTGGCCACGTACCAAGGCCTGCACCACCAACGGATTCTCTTTTTTCCCCCCTGTCTCTGAGGAGTGACCAAATGGTTTTGCAAGAACGAAGGCTTCTGGTAAGAAAGTTTATAGTGCAATCTGAATTGCTTTGTGCCCAGTGTCATTACTCATTCTCCCAAAACAGCTTAAATATAATCATGTAAGAATTTACTATCTATAAAGGTCTTACAATGCAATGCTTGTATTGTCAGTGACTACATAGAACGGATTTTAATAAATACATCTCTTCACGCTTCTGCAAAACTACAGGCAGGAAAGCAAGAAGAGACAAAGCAGCCAAATGCTTTTGTACCTTTCAAAAAGCTATTCAAACTCTCAGGATGCTAAAACTTAAATCTCCCTTATCACACAGGAAACTCACCCAACATTCAGTTAACAACTTCTCACCAAAGAGCAAAACTTAATATTCCTTCCTCTTTCCCCACTTGCCACCAAGCTGTAACTCTTGCTGAGAAGTCCCAGACGTTGCTTTGCTTCAGACAAGGAAGTTAAGATCTGCTTCCACTCGTCAGTCTGCGTGCTTAATAAGGACATTTGCAGCAAGAGTTACATCACTGCCATACAATCGTGGGTTACTTCTGCTGAAGACCGGGGAAGAAGTCAAGCACCAAGAGCTCCAGCCCTAAGAGAGATGTTGTGTTGGCCCTAAGAAACCTAGCGGATAACGGCTGGTTTTATGCAAGTTTACAAAGCAAGCATTCATTCAGCTTGAAGAGTGTATACAAAGCAGTTCCTAGACACCAATGATTTTAGAAACATTATGGAGTTAGCATCCAATAAATATACATTTTTTTGCAAAAGGAATATTTTATAAAATTAAGGGCAATGCTTCATTGAAATAACTTAGTTTTAAAAGTTTGCACCTTGAAAGAACTATACGGTTAAAGTCCTCAGGAGTTTTTGTTTTGCTTATAGGAGTCTTTTAGGCATCATAGTTATACAACAGGGATAACTGTTCCTGAAAGGAACCTCCAAAAGTCCCTACCTCATCACAAAACACGTGCTTTATAAATCTTTCGACAAAAACATTAGACTTTTTTTTTTTCCAAAATCTTCAGCAGTAGCATTTTAAATTGAAAAAAAAAAAGCCACCACTAAACGACTACATAAAATTCAGACCTTCACTACCAACTGCACTCGGTAGCCAGAAGGTAAGTGGTGCTCCACATATCCCATTATTGTTAAATGGGCGAAGTTAGCAATGTCAGCACGTTTTGTAAGTATTAAACACTTCTAAATCCAGTGGATTTATCTATTGTACAATTTGGAAAAAAAAAATCAATTTAACTATAAATAAAATATTCCGTTAGTCAGAGTCAAGATACAAAGCTGCTTAGGTAAGTCTGGCCATAGCAGCAAGACACATCCACCAAGCAACCTGCTATAATACACAACCACAGCTAAGATACAAAGAATCCTTCTACCTGCAGTCCGTTCAAACAGAACAATGTTCACAGCAATTTTTTAAACTCCAGCATATTAAATCTCACCATGTTGGGGTATTTCTGTTGGCTTCAAAAACACCTATGAATATATATACACACTTGGAGGCATCTTAGTAACAAGTATTTAAGAACTATGTTGATTCTTGAAAACTCCCACACTTGGCACATATTTCACCATAACACTTCAGGAAAATCAGCGTCAAAGAATACTTTCATTATTTTAAATTTGAACAGCTTCAATGAGAGACCTCAAATATTGGCATTTTAGGAGAAATCAGAGAATTCGAGTAACATGCTTACAGATGCAATTTTTTTGCATTAATCTCTCTGCTAGGCACTGTGTTTCAGGAGAGCTTTGAAAGCAGAAAGGGGTGCACGCCCCACATATTCCTCCCTCCCTGCATGGCGCTCAGCCCCGCTGGCCCAGCTCGGAGCTCTCAGGCTTAGTGCTACGTGCAGCTCCAAAGCACGTGCACTGCAAGCTGCTCTTAGCAATCCGGCTTGCACCTGGAGAACAGAGCAGGGTAGAGCAGCTCTGGATCACAGTTCAGAAACTTTACTTGCTTCCACGGGGTGCAGAAGCAAAGTTAAATACGGACTTAATGACACGAGTGGATGCGTCGCCAGCACAACCTCTAGCGAAGGCTGAAGTTGGTCTTACCAAACACTAGAACTCCAGTCTTTCAGAGATTTAACGACCACTTTAACAACTATGGCTTTTTAGGCTTCCCCTTGCAAATGATTCACCTGTCATCTACAGTAATCAACATTCAGTCTCTTTGAGTCTTATTTTAGGACTTGACTCCTCATCATCCCTGTTGAAGAGCTATTACTGACAACGCAAGTGGGTATTTTCTATAAGAAAAGAACACTGTATTTTAAGAAAAGCTATTTATGGTGGCAGTAAGTAGTAAATATAGCAAGCATGTTATTTAACGGAAGCCTGGGGAACTAAATGTTGAAGCATATTAAATTTCAACCCATTAAGTTATTAATGGTTATAAACAATTATCACTCGCTTTTGCAAGTGCAAGAAAAGTCTTTTGTATACTCAAAAGTTTGCGATACACAAATGCAAAATATGGCTTTGTGGCTTATTTTTCTCAGGAAAATTTCATTCTCACAAAAGTTACTCAGATCACTTGTGTCTAAATGTCCTTAAGAGCATTTTTAGTTAAGCATTTAAAAAGGGAGGGGAAGAGAAAGACAAGGTAGGAAAGGGGAAAAGTACACAATGCCTTATATATAATAAAAAGTCTATTGCTCATGAACTCTAAGAGGACTAGAAAAAATATTTCTAAAAATATTAGAATGTAATGCCTTATTTTTAACTGTTTTATAAATGATGATCCAGTTGCAGAGTAAAATACTCAGCACTATATTTCAATGTATTTCTGACATTATTCTATCTACACAATTTTTCAGTGTTAGGTAACATGCAATATGGGAGCTACAGCCATCATAATTTCTATCTCTTGGTAAAGTATATTGGAGCTGCTGCCGCCGCCTTCCTAAACTATTAGGATGTTTGAATTTACATGCCACACCACAACTGAGCTCTGCTCAGTGTTCAAAGAACTTAATACCTACATAATTTATCATCTTGCTATTTTCAAGTATGGTCAAAGACCTTTGCAAGATTTGTAAAAAAAAATAATCCTGTAGAGAAAGTACTTTCTACAGAAATGAGAATCACTTCCAAAAAATTACTCAAGATTATATAACAGATGGCTATTTGCACCTTAATCAGGTTTTAAAAATGCTAGCCTACCTTATTAAAGTGAAACTTACTGCTAAAAAAATCAAAGCAGCTCTGTGCACATCTTCTGAAGAGGGCATTAATGAGATTTCTTTTTTTTTTTTTTTTTTTTTTTAAATAAGAATGCTGAAGTACTCCCCAGAAACAGAAGGAAGTAGTTTAATATCTAAGTTATCAACTGAAGATAAATGAATACACTGCATAAATATTGGCACAGCAACTCTAGCAGCCAGCACTGGGGGCTACAATTAAGAGAGCCTGATAGGATTTTTAGGCTAAGCACATTAGCAAGTTACTCTCCTGTATACTCCACTGAAGCAAAGCGTTTCTAAAACATCATCTGAAAGACACTCTTGTGAAATGGTTGCATGTTTTAAGGGACCCTCTCTGCAAAGGCTCTGTTTACACAAACGCAAGAGGGAACTCTCCAAAGCGATGGTTTCCCTCCTCCCCCAAAGCTTCAGGAGGTAAAAACCTAAACGCCTGCGTAACCCGACCGTGTTAATGTTGTTATAGCTAGAATCTCAGCGGCCAATTTATGACAAGCAAGAGCAACGGGTGTAGGTAAAACCAGACCCCTATATTGAGACAAAGCCTGGCTGCAAGTTGGCAGTAATATACCAATATTAAAGAGTAAGCTACAGAATAGTCATCTGGACTTGAAATCCAACTGAAGGCCCAGCGAGAAGGACACAGTGAAGGTACACTTGGGTGCAATTCCATGCTGGTGATTTTTCTTCCTTGTTTTAATGTAAGCAGCTATGCTTAGAGCAGATTTTAAACCAGGAGTTGCATATCCAACGACACACACAATTCAAAACTTAAGTGACTGTTTGCACATTTGTACACGTACTTACAGAAACTTAGTGATAAGTATTTACATATTTGGAACAACGCTTCATTTTAACAGTTGAAGTACTTTAACACATGATAAGCGACTACAAAGAATGCATAAAGGGATCACAGAGTTTCCACGAGCATAACAACATATGTTTTAAAGTGCTTTCTGGGTGCTTCAAATTAACTCCTTTCAGTAAAAGCTTCTACATAGTAGTGCTGTTCCAGTCATTACAAAATTATTTCAATCACTTCTCTTCAGGTGCACTGTGAACTCAAGAAAAATGATGACATCATTGACATTAAAGGTTTTAGCCCTACCAACATGAACAAATACATTGCTTAGGTTTCAGATGCAGTTCTCAAATGCTTTGGTTTATCATAATTTGGGATAAACATTTGCTAGAACAGAGATTGCACCTCTTCACTCAAACGTTTCTGCTAAAAAAATACCCCAACATAAATTGACAGTATTCTTTGGTAAAAACAGGACATTTCACCAATTTGTAAATAAGTACTTATTAAAAAATAGTCTAAGAGTGAACAAATGCTGCAGCTGTACTGTCAATTTACAGGAATTAACAACCATTCCTAACTCAGTGGGGATTATCAGAATATTAAGCTTACCAACAATCTATACAACCAGCTGAAACACTTTCAGCAACCACTATAGGGCATCAAGATTGTTTTGAAACATTTCCTTCCCAATACTTATCCTTTACAAAAACTGCCAGGGGTTTTACGCCTGCAGACAAGTCCATTGCTTTGCAGCGGCCACAGCAGCATTGCTCAGTGGTGCACATGGTGATGCTCCTGATAAGCAGTGTAACATGGACCAGGAATACGGCGTGCTGAACAACCGACGTTCAACTAAGTACTAGGAAAGCCTCTTAAAAACGCAGTTAACTGCTACAAGTCAGGTGAATATATAAAAACAGAGCAGATATACAAGTATAACACTGAACATACTGTACTTTTATTAGCACAAAAAGCCAGAACAAGGCACAGCAAGCAGAAAAATACATCAAGAGAAGGGTTAGTGTAGCGTACAAGAGTAACGTTTATTGTACTTGCAGCCAAGGTGTTCCCTACCTCGCACAGGTCGCCGCCAGGGAGAAGGAAGTTATTACACACTGTAGCAGCTGGTAAAGAAACTAGGGAGCACTCAGAACTGGTACAAAACGGTAACAGGGGACTGGGCATTCCAACAAAACTTTAGTGCAAATGTGTCTAGACAGAACTGTCATAAGTCCCATCTCCGATTAAATAAGTAAATAGAACTTAGAATTTTGTTTCTAAGTCACTTGTTGAAACTATAATCAGTGCATATTATTTCAAAAACATTTTCCAAAGCGCTAATGGCAAAAATATTTACAAATAAAGTGTAGCAGTACCTTTGAAACCTGACATCTATTTCAGACACCTGTCAGGTTTTGTATCCTGATTATAATAATTCAGCCACTGGTAACTTTCTCCATAAAAATATTAAATGACTTTTAATTATTAAACACTTTCTCTTCACCATTATCTTCGATTGCAAATTATAAGTAGTCAGGCCACCGATTTCTCTTCTAGAAAAATCTAAAAAGTTTTTTTTTTTTTTTCCTGGCAATAATCTAATTCTGTGTTTAAATTAATAATTCACACTGCAGGGTATTAAGCTGTCCATGACAGTGTTACTTTTGTTAACAATGCCACTTAAATCTCCAAGTGTTTTAAGCAGAATTACAGTACTGAGCAGGCATATTCAAGTCTTCGTGATTAGAAAACCTTATACACTGAAAAAAAGCACAAGTCCTTCGTTAGCATTAAAACCCCATTAAGTCTCACTGGACTGCAGGAAGTCCCTGCTTCTAACAAACTGTTCTCCATTTTGCAGAAGAAAATACTCTTTTTCTCTATTTTCTGGAAATTTATATTTACGAGCTAAATCAATAGTTTGAGTAGCAGAAAGGTAGTGAGAAGATTCTTTAAAAAAATACTTCAAATATTAGCAAAAATGCTCCTCTAATAACGTCTTTATTAGCCTAGCATGAATGCCCCATGGAAAATGCCTCATAGTTTCTTCATCCAATTACTACAGCTATAAAAGGGAAACAAAATATTTAGAAATTAGCAAAAATGCTTTAATTAGGCCTAAATGAAAGACATGCAGAATTGTGTCTGCTTATTGTTTCCAAGAGGCATCACAATTTAGTCTGATTAACAGCAGGCAGCATCTGACAGGATACTAACACTGAGCTTAAATAGGATATTGCAAAAAAGCTAGACGTCGTCGGTGCACTTGCTGCAGTTAAACTGTAACACACACACACACACACACACAAAAAGCGTATTCTGTGAGCTTATTGGGGACTCTGGGTTCCTTTTACTTGGTTTTAATCGGTTCCCGCTCCAACCATCGCACCCTGACTTTTTGCTTATAGTGATACTCCTTTAGAAAGTCTTGCAACATTGAAGGTAAAGGAAGGTCATCGATTCCGTCGTACGTAGTGCACCTGCATATCACCGCCCGGCAGATGTACTGCAGGCTGAAAGGGAAGGTCCTGTTCAGGGACACAGTGAGTAAGGGTTCAAAGAACATGCAAGAGCTGGGGTCCTTGTAGTGCTCTAGGAGCCCCGTGACCGTGGAGGAGTGGAACACGCAGGGGTCGTGGGCGTCGAAGCTGAAGTTGTGGTTCCACTGCTCGATGCGCGCGTGCAGGGAGCGGTTGTAGCGGCGGAAGCTCACCGAGAAGAGGTAGTCCTCCTGCGCGGAGTCCCTGAGCAGGAAGGTGCCCTCGGGCTTGCCCTCCAGAAGCGCTTCCGCCTCGTAGCGGTCCATGACGCCCCAGTAGCAGGGGTTCCCCGTGATCTGGAGCAGGTCTGGCACAAGGCAGTGGATATAATCGATCTGCGTGTGCACTTTCCAAGCCCCCTGCCTGCTGACGTGGCCGTGGCTCTCTCCCGACGCCTGGCGCTGCTTCTGTCTGCGCGACTGCAGGCAGAGCGTCGTCGTGTCCTCTTCCGAGTCGCAGGTTCCTGGCGGTGGCACGTTTCTGTCCCCAGTCAGCTCAGTCATACCAGGGGCTAACTTTGGTCCTAGTTTATATAATGGATTAACCTGTGCTGTAGCTTCAAAAGTGTGTATTTGGGCATTGGGAGGGGGGTCAACCCCTTCTTCGATACTAAGCCTACGTCTCTCTCTGAGTCTATCCTCTTCATCCTCTGTAGAGACCAAGGAAGGATCAAACGTATCAAAAAAGGTTGAATGTGGACTCACAGGAGCTGTGTGTTGCTTAATGAGATGCCACTTCTGAGCCAGATCTGAGCCTGCAGGAAAAGGGCATTTCTCAAGCATTAGTTCAGAGAGATGGATTTTTCTTTTGTTAGAAAACAGAGGTTTGGACTGTTTGCTGTAAGTTCTCATGGGAAAACACAGACCAACAGTATCTTGTAGACGCTGCCGCAGAGAACGGCTCCCTACTGTCCTGTTTGACACGGTATCCATATCATGGACGGAACTCACCCCATACCTTCTCTCCCTCCTCTGCAAACCACTTCGCGTTCTGCCAAACCTCTTCTCAGTATCCAAGGAGCTCTGGGTTTTGGTAGAGCAGGAATGTTTCTTCTTCCCACCCCAAGGAGCATGCCGAGAGTAAGAGTCCCTTCGAGCAAGTCTAGCCCCTGTGGTGACACACGAGTCATTCTCTTTCTCAATGCTTATTTCGACTATCTGAGGAATTTCAGTGACACAGTTTGGGTTTCGCCTTGCTGAATTCTTTGAAGGGCTCAAGCCTAATTGCAAAGCAATGTTTTCTCTCAGAGGGCTGCTGGGTTGCTGTTGATCCACATCAGTTATCTGGACAGCTTTCTCTTTAACTGATGAGCAACTGTTGGAGTTCGCAAGTATGTTTTCATTTTGGCTTCCACCTTCATGATTGAAGAGGTTCTGGCATCTGTATTTGAAGTTGTTCCACATCTTTCCCACTTTATCCATGGATTAGATGATCTGAATTCAAGAGGAGAACAAATATTAAAATACATCCTCAATTATCAATTACTGACACACAGTTTTCTTAATCAAATCTACATTTGAAAAAAGTGTCCTAGCCTTTGTGCGGTTATGTAGCATCAACATGCATCACACAACGTCATTTGGACACATAGAAAAACAAACAGCATGAAGTAAATGTTTGGGAGATTATATCTTAATTAAGAACAGGCTCTCCCATTACTCTACAGGATTATTAACAATGTCATTAGGACTGCACTGTATTTGATGGACACTATGGATTACACAGTCATAAGCTCTTCATTTTAGGTGCCATACATACAGTACAGCTCCCTCATGGGCTTCCAGGGAGCAGCAGTAAAACAAGCCCTGAAAAAGAACAATTCAGATCACCTCAAACTAGGACAGCAATTAGTGAAACCCCAACAACCTCTTTGCAAATTTCCCTATGCACCATCTAAAAGAGAAAGCTCCAGCCAACAGGCCAAGCAGGTTTCAAACTATATCTGACAAGAGTGGGAGGACAGCAGGGGGATGGCACTACAAATGAGGCATTTGAGAGGAGGAAAGGCAGGAAAAAAAAGGAGGCGATTAAAGACAGCAAAATACCAGGAAGACTTTATCATACATTAAAAGACATAGATATAAAAAAAAAAAAAAAAAGCCTGGTGGTTACTTCTTAGTAAGTCGTGAGAGAGTCCAGGAAGCTGTTATATTTAGCCAGAGCTTTTAAAAAGAAAACAATTCTGCAGCAGAGACACGATGACAGTGATTCATGAAGATACAGTAAAAAGATTAAAACATAAGCACTGTGTTTTGAGACTGCTACTTTAGAAACCAAGTTTGGTAATTTGAACAGGGCTGCCAAAACACAGGACTGCCCTAGGACACACAGAAACAGGCTAATTCCGTACTAAGAAAAAGTCAGGCTGTGCCAAGCTAAATTAGGTCTAATTAAGTTCTGAGAAGAGTGCTAAATTGATAAAGGAGTAAGACATGTCATCTTATTTAACCCTTAATGGAAACTGTGTTTTAGGGATATGTATTAATTTGAGGAAACATTCCTCTGTTGCTGCAGTACTCCTCTGCACACAGCTAGAGTAACCTAATGCAGGGAGCAAGCCCGCTGGGTCTGACAAGATTATCAGGAAGATTATAAACAGGTAGACAGTACTCCAGAGACCCCATCAAGAAGTCATCCAAGGCATAAGCACAGCCATAAGCCCATGATTTTATCACAGTATCTACTGAGACTGAGAAAAAGTCAGCTTACATGAGAATCCTGATAAAGAAATCATGAAGGTGAACCACCATCTAGCTACTGTGAGAGCAGAAAGCAAGAGTAAAAAATTTTAAAATTCTTTCTTCTCCCTCCCTCCTCAGATGCTCCAACAAAAGCAGCAAGGCAGGCATCCATAACAATATGAAATAAAGCCTTAGGACCTTAGTGTAGATCAGACAAGTAGATAAAAGGAGAAGGAGGGATAAAAAGAAAAGGAGCGGGGGGAAGTCAAATCTTCACATTCTCTGGAGAATGCTGGTACAGGTTACCTAAAACACAGAGCTAATAATAACGTGAGCAACAGGCAAGAAGTTATTAAAAGGGGAGACAATATTTAAAATAAGTTTTAGACGAAGAAAAATGTTATATTTAAAAGACCTTCCAGAGTGCTGTGCAGATGCGCAAGTGTGCGCGAAGACATAAGCAGTCCTTCAGATTCCTGAATTAGGCTTTTCTTTAGCAATTCCAGGCCAAGCTGGGGGAATATGGAGAGCCTGCTCTGAGCTGCAAAATGGGCTCAGCCCCATTCCCTACAGATCTGAAAGGGCCCTGCAACTGCCCTTACCCACCACAACCACTGCAAAGCTGTGGTGTCTCACACCATATCCACACTGACCAGGAGGCAGCCTGTGCCTGGCAGCCACCAGCCTGCCCCTACAACATATATAAGGTCAAGCTTCATCCAATTTTCTATCAAGCCGTATATCCATTTGTTTCTTCTACACTACCCAGCCATCAAGATAAGCAAGTTCACATTATTTTTGCAACACCTACTAATGCTGTCAAATTCAGCAGTAAACTAGCAAAGAGGCTTAGCATTTTGGGGCTGAGGGACATAAAGGAAAAGACGCTAGATAACAAAGATGGAAACCTTTACTCCCTTGGGCAATCAGGCTAAACCAGCAAATATCTTTGAGATAATCAACCAAAACTGCATTTCTGACCACAAAATTGCACACGATTTAATATAACATTTATTCTCAAGTTGTTCACTACTCTGGACAATTAGTTTAGAACGTTTTTAGACTGTTATAAGGGTTGAAAGTCATTTAATTTACCCAAGAATCCAAAACACACACCAGGCCCCTTCCCCCTCCAATGCCCCAGATTTGGAACAGAACACAGGCTGCACTTTCCAAAAGTTTAAATTTAAAGGTTAACTGCTCTTTGGTCATACTCAAGAGAATATGGATACCCCTCTTACCCAGCAAAGCATATGGGTCACTGTAACTTGTCTTGAGAATATACCTCAACATGAGCCTGCTAGGTTCCGTCTCTGAGCCATGGACAACATGATTCCTGAAAAAAAAAAAAAAAAAAAGAGAGAGAGAGAGAGAAAAAGAGTATTATGGCAAGTTGTTAGAATACCTTTTCATTTAGATATTTAAAATTTATCACTGATATCAAAGGGCTTTTTATAACCAATTATATTTTAAACATGTACGTAGAAGAGCCTACTCATTTTACATTTGCTCTGCCTATTAATATAAATGAAAATCTTCATTTTTTTAATGCTCCATTACCACATTTGGGAGACAATCCGGGGGAGGAGCAGGGAATGAAGCTCTTGAAAAAGAGGAGCAAAGCTGCAGCACCTGGATCAAAGTGCCAGGCGCAGGGCCCTTACTCAGGCCTGCAGGAGAGTTATCCACCCATGGTGGTGCCCAGTTCAGAGCGGTGGCTCCCAGGCTGCGGTTGGCAATGCCACAAGATCACCTCACGCTGCCTCTCCGCCTTGTTTCCAGCTGCCACCTCGCATCAAAAGGCAGCTAAAAATACCCACTTCTCTAATATTACTTTTCCAGGTAAGCAACTGCTGCACTTGCCACCAGGATGGTATATGATTGTGGAGCGAGAGGAATATGAACCAGGATTCTAAAAATGGGAGAGTAAGTGCTTCATTAAAGTGAGTATGTGAGCACCTCCCTAAAAATAATAAGCACATTGTTTTGCAGAAATCCAAGAGCAGTTTAGGGATTTAACAGCATGTGCCTACATCAGTATCAGAATTGTAGCTGGAACAGAAGGCTAACTCGCTTCTCAACCCAAGAGCAGTAAGGCAATAGAAAATATGAAGTTATGCTGTTGATTTACATGTAAACGGAAAGAAAAATATTTTAATATGACATATATTTACAGGAATAAACAGCATGAGGATGACAAGTCTCATTCAGGCACTAGTGAATATTAGAAGCTAATTTTCCTAGGCAGAAACTTCAAAGTAATAGCAGAAAAGTACTAAGCATTTTCCACTTCTACTCACCTGAGAAGCACTAAAAAAACTAAAATGCCCTTTAAGCCAAGCCCTATGATTACCATCAAACTCCATAAAAGTAAGTCCATTTCTAGAAAGCAGAGTTGCAAGTACAGAATCTTGGCATAAATTTAAAATTAAACCAAAAGCAAGAGAATTTCATTTCTGCAGCTTTAACATTTACTGTATAACAGTTTCTTTTCTATTATGTTGCTAGCAAGCCTACAATACACAAGACAATAAGCCCTATTATATTTGGTTCAGAGAAAAGGTCTTCACAAAGCAAAGGAGATGCAAAGTTTCTAGAACCAGGACTATACACTTCTCAGTAAGCACTACACATAATGCCAGGTCCCTCAGGCTTCCAAGAACACACCTTGGACTGCAATTTGGAATTGCACTCCAGATAACCAGAAATGGTTTGGTTTTCCTGAGCACAGGTGGCAAAGGGGCTGCACACCAAGTATTTTGGCTAATGGTAAGTCTGAAAAGGATAGAGATTTTTCTTAAGTGTCAGACCAATCAGTGTCAGGCAATCTAATGATTTCCCTCGTTTAAATTAAAATGCAGAAGACTTACAGTTCAACAGATTTCTTGTTGCAGCACTAACGCTGATGTACAAGTTACTTCTGAAAAGGCCCTAAAGCCATCATGATTTTTAGGAAGTAGCAATGCCAGTGGTTATTTTACCCTAATAAAAAAAAAGGAAATTTAATTCCACCAAAAACCCCAAAGTGAATTAATCAATTTGTAGGGTTTTTTTTTCCATGAAAAAATTATGCTAATGTTCCCAAAACATCTCTTTTCAACTAAAAATAAATTCTTCCTTTATAGCAGCCCAAATACTGTAAAACATACTATATCTCCAGAAACACAGACTCAGCATACTTATGAAGTTCATTATTTCGGTATTTTCACATTACAACAGCTTCGAAACACAGACAAACAGTTCACGCAAGTGAAAATATCAGAGGTGAAGGGAGACAGGAAAATAAAAATAATAAGAAAACCTACAAACAAGAAAAGCCACAACCTCTGCTCCTTATGAAAAGTTTAATTCAAGGCTAGTGTGAGCACATGCACATACACAGGCCAGGCAGGCCCTTCAGTAACACTGTGGCACATCACCTCCGACCAGAGGTACGAGCAAAAGGAACAGAGAGTCTGCACATCCGTTTGGATCGTTCCTCCCTTTGAAAGGATTCACTTAGCACTGACAAGAGAGGTTCAACTATTAAAGACCTTCCCTTCCCTGTCTGGCTGCAGGGGTCCTGTTTGCACCTTGCCAAATGCCACCAGCTACCGCTCCTGAAGAGCCGCTAGCGGAGCCGCTCACACAAGGTCTCCTCAACCTTATCCAGGCAGAACCAGCAAGGTTCACTCATTTAAAGCAACCCACCTGAGGTGGATAAAAGGATACTAAAGCTTACAAAGCTATTTCCTTCCTTCCTGTACATAGTTCCAGAAATGAAGAATTACTGCTCTAGAGATAAATCAAACAGAAATACACAGTCACATATATACACACACAAGGAACGGATAGGCTTAAATGGCAATGTGCATTTCTCTACACACATACATAAGAAAGCAGCCACCCATGCACAGTCTGAAGAATTGGTCTTCAGAACTGGAGGCTGGAAGAGTTGTTTGCTTGTTTATTTTAAGGACAAGCTGATGTACACAAGTTCCTCAAGGTTTCATGAAAGCCTCTGAGGACTAAAAAGTACTATTTTTTTTTCCTCCTCCTGCTAACTTGGAAATATGGACAGGACACTGTGCTATAATTCCCCTAGCACCCAAAATGGGCATAAATCAGCACCACAACCAAAAGTTGTCTCAGCCTCTTCCTATGCAGACTACCTGCTCACGTGGGGCAGTATCTACACTCCATATCAAGCTCAGTGAACCAGACCAAGGAACTGATCCAGATGAAAATGAATTGTCAGAAAAGGTACAAATGTCAGCCACTTGCTCAGCGTGATTCAGCAGGACTCCTCCGCAAACACTGGCCCTTGTGCAAGGGGTCCTCATGCTGGTGAGGAGGTAGCCAGAGCAGGGCTGCTCCTTCCACAGCAGCACCAGCTTCTGCTGCTCAGGGCGCTCGCAAGTGCCTTCTGTACAGGAGAGTCAACTGAGGACGTATTTTTATCAAATACGCAGCTCTGGCTGCAAAAAAGAATGAAGACTGTATTTAAGCCATTTCTTTGGACGTTTACATTAGAAGTTCAGCCACTGAAAATGTTTATTTCACAAATAAAATGCTGGTTGGCTGGATGCGCCCTGCTAAAGCATATACGAAAAGCTGCAAGTTTCAAGGGCTAAGATTTGGCACAGTATCAAGTCAAAAGCCAACACTGCTATTCTGACATTGCTGAAGTCCAGGGTGGGAGGCGACCTTGTCCCCTGCTTGCTAAAGACTCAGGGGGTCGAAAGCAGCCCCAGCCCAGGCAGCGGGTGCTTGGCCAGGTGCCTCCCTACCAGCTACATGCTGGTAACTGCAGTGCAAAGACACTGCTCCAAAGGCTTCTGAGCTGCAGAGCATGTGAAAAGGGACTGTTTCAGCACTGACATGTGCCACAGACTAAGACTTACAGAATGTCGTACAGTTCCTAACCATTCTTTTCTGTTCACAAATTCCAGAATCCCTCAAAATTCAGATAAAGGGAATATGAACACTATTATCTCAAGACAAAGACAAATACTACTGAAGCATTCTTTTCCCTTTACTTATAAAAGCCTTGCAGATAATATAGCTAGTATTTCTCACTATATAAAGAATACTTGCAGAAACACACATAGCAAGCCTAATTTTCAGATATTAATAAAGTAGTAGTGCTATACACATCTACAAAGAACTGCACTTACTGATAGATACAGCTAGCGGCAGAAGCTCTATAAAAATCTAGTAAATAAGGCATTTTGAGTAAATAATTCCAGGGAAAAGCATCACCCCTTAATCATTTAAACAGTATCCTGACAGCCACTGGATGCAACGTGCAAATCTGCACAAGCAACATTAAATAAAAATAGATTTGCTTTTACAATGTCTGGATACACATAGGCAGGAAAGGGAGCACAACTTTACCTTATAATTACCTAAATACCTGAAATCTTAGAGTTCCAGTAGTTCCTATATCTAGAAGGAGTGCTAGATCTAAGAACTGTCTTTAGAGAGTAGCACAAGACTCGGACTTCTTTCACAAGTCAAAACAAAGATTTCAGGTCAAGCTAGAAGTTACTGTCTGAAAGTGATACTCTTTCAAACAGTGAACAATCTAGTAGAGAGAAATACTTCATTTTCTTTCAACAGAAACTTTAAAAACCTCCTTATAAAGGTCATTATAAAGAAAAGTGTGATGAAAACTGAGATAAAATTCCCAATATGTCATCACATTACTACACTCAATTTTGAATCTTCGGTGCTATAAAGAGGTATTGCCAATGCATTACCTTATGACTTTTGACCAGTAGGGACCTCAAAAAGAAAATTCACATCCTTAAATATAGTGGAACAACAATTATCGCATGACCTATAATTTCTATAAGATTGCACAACAGCAATTTTAATGTAATCATCCCTCAGCATTGAATAAAAGGGGAAAAATAATAAAAACAGATAAAGCACTGTAAGCATAGTAAGGTGCCTGCAACAAACAGCACTGTAGATGACTCACTAAAAGAGTGTCTTGCATTTAAGTCTCCTAGAGCATAAGCTGCCAGTATATTTTTTTTAGGTTTGCGTGGGCAGAATAAACAGCTCCAGTGAGTGCTCCAGTCGAGCGTGGCAGCCCTCCTGGTGACCTCTGCAGAGCCATAACTATTCCGAGGAAAAGCGCCTCCAGGAGCTCTCCCAGAGCCAAACACAACTCCATTCTACATTTAGCAAGACTAAAGTATATCCTCCTCTAGCAAGTTCAAAAAAAGAAATAGGTCTGAAATTCATATAGAAAGTGATCCAACTCAAATATGATTCTGGGGAGTTTTCCCAAGGTAAGGAACAGCAGATGTCAGTATATGCAGCCTCACCAAATGCTAAGGGAATCAGAGAGAAGACATGGATGCGACAGTGTCATATGGCAGGTCCCCGACTAGCTCAGCAGAAGCCGTCAATTTAAGACACTGAAAATTGGCTGTTTTGCAAGCAGAGAGGTCTTGATTCAGAATCACCTCGCACTTGTTTTTCTTAGTCTAGGATTTCTCGCATATTCTACATTATTCCTGGCCTCAGTAGCCCAATATCTCCCCCCATCATCACCTATACACTCTCCCCAACAGACTTACAAGCCCATCTCTAGCTCATAGAGCTCTTCCAAGCTCCTAGCTTCTTCTCATGTTTATTTTCTATCTGATCAAGCAAGAAAACAGATTTCCTAATATGCACTGACTAGCTGCCACCACCTGAAGTGGATAAACACAAATTTCTATTTCTCTTCTAGTGAATGATCTATGGTGGTGACTAAATAGGCAAAAAGCAGCATTGACGTGCACAATTACAAGCTTTCTTAAAGAAAAAAAAGTCAATTTCACTGAAACTTGAAAGACTAAGAGGTTCACAACTTTCTAGAAGTCTGGAAACAGAAGCTTCCATGACAATCTAGGCTGTGGTTTATTAGGAATCCCTATTTTGAGAGTCCACATTATCCTGAAGAACTGCTGCCTACACTTAAATTCCCTTGCACTATGACTTCCATTCAGAAATTCAGTTGTTTGATTCAGAAGTTTCTCCTGCAAGGAGTCTATATCCAATGAAGTGTTACGGACAGCATCACATGCACATCTGAAAGATAATAAAAATTCAATAACTAAGAGCAAGCTCTACTTTGCGGCAACACAAGTGACTTGGGGAAAAATAAAATATGAAAGACATCCAACTTAAATTTATAGTAAGACTATATTAGTGAACGACCTCAAAAACTTGTTCAAACTCCTGTGTGTCACTGCAACACCTAAAATGAGATTAAGCTTTAAGCTATTGGGGGGGAGGAGGGGGTGGGAAGTGCTGGAAAGGCCTGATACCGCTTCCAGCTACAGATATACTCAATATCAAGTAGAAAAAAT
>JAUBNY010000557.1:593320-609477 GCA_032275445.1 Crypturellus soui | reverse complement strand
TAATATGCCCTTCAGAATTGGTGATCTAACTCCTTGTTTCTTCCATGTCAGAAGCTGCCCAAGTTAGTCTTGTCACTACAGTATGCTGCTGATTTTGAATCTGTTTCTGTACAAAACACTTGCATAAAAGCAGCATGCTCTATGAAACTGAGGGGTCAACCTGCAGCACGGCTGGCAAGCAAGGAGTTAAGGCCCCGCACACAGCCTCCTCCAGCTGCTGTCAGCAGTCAGGCTTGTCAGGAGGAGCTTCGGGCTGCCCTGACAAGACTAATTGGCAGCGAGCACCTCCTTCCTAGGCCAGGCAGGGGTAGGTAAAATATAAACCATGCAAAGACCACGGGGAAGGTGCTGCAAGGCTGCCAGGAGGTCTAGCCTGTTGCATGCTTTCACTTTGATCCCAGGCAGCTCCATCTTATCCCAGGGCCGGTTAGAGCTATCAGAAATACCTTCTCCGTGAAGCTTCCTAGCTGGAAGGACACTGCAGATCCCAGCCAGGGGGCACTCACCAAAAACCTCCCATGTGGGTTTGCACTGCAGCACAGGTTTTCAAACAAAGCCCAAAGTTAGGGTAATGCATTACTATGACTTTAAAATTAAGGGCTTGTGCCTTAGGAAATGAAAAGTGACACTGGCCTGGAAAGGGCAATTTTGGCACGTATAAAATATGTGCAAACATCTTTTAAATACAAAGCCAATTACACTGTGTCTTTAAGAGGAAAAAAAAAATCTGGGAACTAGCTAGAAGGAGACAGGATGAACCACCTCAATCGGGACTTCCAGAAATACAGATAACCATTTTGATTTTCAATAGGAATCACGAGTTCAGTAAAATGTGATGCGCTCTGAAATCCTGCCCATTTGTTTGTAAGATCAAGAACAAGTCAAAAGTGCCTTAAGGCATTAACCTTAAAGGTTCAGCCTCTGAAGCAGGGAGGCTCCCATTGCTCCCCTTTTTTAAGTAGTAAAGGGAAAAGTACATACCAATTTGTAGCTTTACCAGCAGAGTTTTATATTTTTGAACCAACAAGTGTCTAATTACAGATACATCACATCAATACATCTTCGGTTTTTCATTTTTTTGTGCCAGCAAGACAGTTTAAACATAAATATTGGAAAGCTGAAGCTGCATTTCCTTAAAGCGAGTGCTCAGCAGAGATTATATCTTTGCCTCTGCCAAGTTTCACGTTTTAGTACTTTTATTTCTTTTGACTTTTTAGTCAAGAATTCTAACGGGAGAGAGTAGGGCAGATATCTCCATAACTCAAATAGTTTCAGACTTGTGTTAAAAGAGTCAGTTCTTACACATCGCCTTAACTGAAAACCCTTTCAAATAGAGAAGTATTAATGCTGAATTACAAAGTTTGTGAAAACAGAGGTTATAATGGAACTTTTGCACTAATAAACCAGTAGCATCACTGTTGAAATCCCTTGCAAGTAGCATGGAAGCTCTGTCTTTAATTGAGCACATTGTATAAACAACTGCACCATCCTTTTAGTTGCTAGCGATGTTAATCAGTACTAACACCAACATCTAGTAGTAACCCTTAAAAGGTAAAATGAGATTATAAATTAATAATCTTAGAGTTACTGCTCTAACCAAAAAGAGTTGTTCAAAGTAGTAGCCAGGCAGAAGAACCACAGTCCTTTGCAGTATTTGTTGCCCTTTTGTATTTTAGGACCTTGCATAAACAAGACACTTATAACGATTTAGAGGCTCTTTTGATCTTTGCTTGTGAAGAACTAAAAAGACTTCCATATTTCTAAAAGAAAAACAACATTGTTATTTTTCTTGTTATGCAAAGCAGGAGTGCTCATGATTTGAAACACAGAAGTGGTTAAATCTCAGGGTGCAGTACAGAAGAAGCAAAAAAAGCTAACTCTTCTTTTAGCCGAAGTGTAAGACTATCACTGTGCAAAAGACATGCATCAGGGAAAGAACAACTGCTGGTAAGCAGGTCAGATTTGTCCTTCGTCTTAAGAAGCATCTGTTGCTTTATGATCCATTTCAACTGAGGAGTTACCCAGAACATAATTATGTTACTACATTAGCTGTAAGTAGCTGGTTTCTATTTCATAACAACATTCAGGGAAGCAATAATTTTATCAAGATGCAGCTATACCTGTCTTCTTGGCCTTACGTAAGGCAATCAGGTACAATAAAACTCTTCCAATAAAATTCTTATTCTGGCAAAGAGACATCTGTCTATGTTAACTGAGGGAGCCCCCACAGCACGAGTTTTCTAAGAAGTGTATGGGTTTGATTAGCTCCTATATACCCTGCAAATAAGTTATATAAATCCTTTGCCTTTTGATGTCAACTATTTAAAGTTGCCAGCTATCTTCCCTGATGATTATTCTCATTGTTGCACCAAGATCTAGTCCTATTAGTAACCCGGTGTACAGCTACCGTACATTTCTCAAGATTAATATGAAAAAGTCCATCACAGTAGCTCACGAACAGCACTCTTCAGTGCTCACTCAGGTTTGAGAAGGCACGAAGTATCCCATGTGCAACACAGGCATGTGTTTGAGAAACTCCAGGTTTGACCAAGAACAAGCAGGAGTAGAAGTACCTCTACCAGCAACACTGAGCTCTTAGGGAGGGTTCAGACATTTCTGTGAAAGCTCAAACCCTCAGTTGTGAGGCCAAGATCTCCTTATGCTAGGAAACCAGTGTTTTCTTAAATCAAAGTTGTTAACTACGCAGCAAAAAGGTAGAAATGAAGCCTGAAACAAGGCTCACCTAGGAAAATATTATTTTAATTTCAGAAAAAACAAATCTAGATTAAGCATATAGAGAAAAATAGAATTTAAAACAATCTACGAGCCATGCAACTGCTAAAAGGAAAAACTACTATAAAAATTAAGAATTAATTCCCTTTCATTTATCCATAAGGAAGATTCATCTGTTACTTGAAACCAAACCACTTGCACAAGCATATTTAAGGAAATAGGAAAAAAAACATACTGAAATCATTTATTGAAAAATAAGACCCTTAAGCATCCTGTGTGATGAAAAGTATTCGTTCTCGATTTAGAAAATACAAGTTTCCTCAATTTATCACCAGGACAGATAGAATGGTTTCTACATCTAGCTATTGTCACATAGCAGACAAATTCCTGAATGGAAAACGCACAGCATGATCACAAGAATGACAACTGCAAAAATCTGTTTCTTATTAGTAAATGAAAACTAAGAAGTTTTCTGAAAATACCCTTAACGATCCACAAATTGAGCACATCAGAAAACATCAGATAGATCTGAAAGGGATGAATAATGAAACCGGTCTTGCAACTTTGCACAGATCTCAAACTCTTCTGCTACAGATCTAGTCAAAGATCCTGGTTGGGCTGAAGGCAAGGAAAGAAGGAGAAAAGCCCAGAACACTGTCTAGCAATTGAGCTGGTCCCATAGGCACTGGGATCAGTGACAGAGGCACAGAGCACTAACTAGCAGGTAACTTAAAGATCAGTCATGATTTTAAGAAAAACAAACAACCAACCAACCACACACACAAGATGCATCTCCAACAACCTGTCAGACCATAATTTTTCACCTAACTCTGTCTGTTCTCTGCTATATTGAACGAACACAGCAGAACTCCTGGTCAACAGTTCCAGTGAAGTTCATGCCGCTGCAGCAAGTTTTTCTGTTTCTAGTTCAGAGGAAGGAAGGGCGGTAAAGAGGAGGGCAATTAAGATTGAGGGAAGGTTATTTCATATAACTTCAAGCATCTACAAAATTGGCATGGACTTCTGCTAATTAAATTTGGAGAAAAATTTGCTTTACAGAGGAAATCCTTAAAAAAAGAAAAAAACAAAAGGGCACTTAAAGCTCACCAAAGGGCACTTAAAGCTCTACCATATCAACAGACAAAGCCATCCTTACAAGGGCTTGAACTAGATACCTCAAAAGCAACAGTGGATATATCTTGAAGTTTTTCATTAATATTATCAACATCGCCTAATGCTTCCCATTACCCTATCACATTCAGTGGCTTACTGCAGCTTCCTCATTTGGGACTGATTTTATATACTAGGTAGCTTCCTCAAAAAAATTTTTCAAAGTTGAGACTGTTCTAGGAAAATAAGTGTCCAAAAAGAAAGTTGCATCCCACCTATCTTAAAAACAAACAAAAACCCTACCATCCTTATAGAAGTACAGATAAATTTAGTCGAGAAAAAAAAAAATCCTACAACTTTAGGTTCACGGTTTTAGTCTTTCCAGATTTTACCTGCTAAGTTCTTAGAGAACTCAGGACTGGGCCTTTTGGATGACTGCCACAGTGACGAGCTCTGCCCAAACACACATACGCTGTTCTCGCTCCCTCCAACCCACCTCTGCAGTATGGGTATGAAGAGCAGAGTCCTTGCTACGCTCAGTGAATGTCTTGGCTGAGCCACTGGCAATACAGGCCACGAAGACATCGCGGGCCAAGGTCACCTGTTGGTTGCGATTTGGAGGCACTGGGGAGCTCAAGGGAGAAGAAAGGAAAGGAAGAACAAGCTCGGCAGGGAGCACGGAGGTGCCACGCACCAGGCCTGCCTCGAGGAGGCCTCGGTCCTTGCATGGTGGCTCCCCTCCGCACGCGGTCCCACGACCTTCCTGCCCGCAGCGTCGCATCCCAGGCCCGCTGCGCTCCCAGCGGGACTTGCCAGGGAACCCTGCTGAGCACGCGGAGTGGGGACGGCCTCCGTGGCACTCCACACAAACACCACCATGCGCAAATTGAAAGCTTTCAAAATGGTAAATGGATGAATTCTGGCAGATTATCATATAAAAATGAAACACTACGTCTCTGCCAGGGATCATCTGCTGACAAATTTCGATCGTGTGTTCCAGTTCAGAGGTACGCTAGCATATTTCAAAGAAAAGCTGCCATAAAAGAATGGAACAAACCATTATTCTAGTTTTGTTTCTGGAAACAAATGAACAATTCTGGCTGAAAGCTTTAAACAAAATTAAATCCAAGGCAAAGATAAAGCATAAATTATGCCAGACCCAGAAGACTAGAGTTCAGCAAAGCTATAAACAACTGAATACAGCATCTTTTAAAAATTTCTAAGGCTTCCTATTTTTAATGGAAATAAGAGACGGTGAAAGAACACCAAGGGGAACAAGAACCCATGCATTAAATCCCATTCTCAGCTACGTACTTTGCTACAGCAGTTCACAGCAGAACAACAAAATGAAACACTTTGGCAGTGATGCAGAACCACATCATTCAAATAGCGCATGTAAAGTTGGCAAACTGACAGATGAGCAACTAGATTCTTTGAGATTTGTGCAATGGCCAATGTCACGTTCAGTGACATGACTGAGAAACCGAACCTAGCAAATCAAGGGAAAAAACCTACCTTCCTCTCTAAAAATTCCAACTATTTGTTTGTTTACTGAGCACACAAAGACAATAAGAGATCAGGTAACACGCCAGCCCTTTCTGCCATCTCCATTTCCTCCAGCCAACATCACTTCAAATTTGGCTCGTGCTGACCTCAGCAAGCCTCAGAGACACTGCACAGAGCCTGGGGAGCTATTGGCACTCAACGATCTCGTCCATCCTAAGAACACCGAGTAGCAGGGGGGAAGACAGAACCAAGCGACACAGACACACGCAGAAGACAGGTAAGCCTTTTCTCCCTAGACTGTCTTAAAAAAAAAAAAAAAAAAAAAGAACCCCACCACCATGGTAAAAACAAAAACAAAGTGACCAGGAGCGTTTTCTTTATTCTTCTGACTGTTTTCAGATCAGCCCTGAATATCGTATTTAACTTCAAGTCATACGTAAATAAAAATAGAACAGTCACGGCCACCAGCTTTTGTACTTCCAGTTTCCATTGCTCAGTTTCCCCTGTGGTCAACTTAAAGCTTCTAGAAGTATCACAGCATTAAAAAGAATACACTACTTAAGAGCCAAGCTACAATTGGAAGTACTCTTGCACATAGATAGGCCTAGTCCACAGCTATAATTTCTTCCAAATATCGGTTGACTGGCTTGTTGGGTTTGGATTTTTTGTATGGTTGGTTTGTTTACAAAGCAATTTGTGCATTTTGCTTTACTTTTCCAGGTTCACGTGGTTTCCGCCACACAGAAGTCGCAAGGGGTGGGAGACGCAGAGAGGTGCGAGTCTGCGCGGCACCGCCGGTCACGCGTCACAGCCCAGCGAGGCCGCACCGCTTCAGCACCATCGCTAGTGGCTGCGGCGCCACCGACAAGCCACAGGCTTCAGCTCTGGGCCAGCCCTACACACACACGCACGCACACACGCACGCACACAGAGGACTTGACTCCCTCTCCTTCTCCCCCACCATTTTGCAAGACACTCCTCTGCTCCTGCTCCTCCTCACACACACTCACCCCTACCTGCTTGCTGTCTACTCCCTCCCAAGCCTACAAAGACACAGCTCAGTCCCAGCTACGCACTGCCCAGGTATAACATATTAAATGCATGCCTGCAAGCCTTTCTGACTAGTAATCCTCTATAAGCATGTACATGAGCCCCAGTGTTAGCTCCGGCGGTACAAAGAGGCAGTTACAAATGGCATTTCACTACCTGTGCTGTGACAGGCGCCCCAGGATTCAGGTATGCATCTCCAAAGTCAAGAAGTCACCACCAAATAACTCAAAAATCACACCAAAATTTCCAAAAGCTGCTAGTGTACAATCCCTTCCCATCAGTAAGCTAAATATACAGGTCAATTCCAAAGTCAGAGAATGATGGTGGTAACAAATACATATGAACGACAAACAGATTAGGTAGCATGGGGCCTAATCACTGGATAGGTCTATAGTTAAAGGAATTGCAAATGGAGCTAAACTGTACCCTGTGCCAAAAGGAGAGCTTCGCATAAAGTCTTGTTCCCAGTTTGGTTTCCCTCACTGTCCCAAATCCAACACCAGGCTCTTCGCCAACATCGCTGCAATGCCACTGTGTGAGCTGTTAAAACTGAACCTGAGGTTTCTGACAATACAACAACCATGGTTAAGATCAAGGTTCCTTTTCCCTGTCTCAAACTCAGCGACATTCAAGGTGTTTATCTCTGGATCACTTTTTAATCCTTCTAAAAGGACTTCACACTGAGTTTTAGGAGAAATTACTGAAGGAAAACACCCTTCAGAGCAGAGGCATCAGCTAACTACTGTTACATGCCATGCCACAGGTCAAGCGCATCTTCCTCGCGCTGCTCCTTCCTCCCAGGCCTCTCCAGGCTACCACGCACTGCTCACAAGACAGCAGGGCAAGAGAATGCTACCAGGTAAGTAATCTAGAGGCATCTTCTCAAAACAACAACCGTTATTACCTTATTATTACCTTACCATCCTCTCTGAATTTGGAATGAGTTGGAAAAAGGCACGGGACCATACTTTACAGAGGACATCCTCACTGTTGGCAGGAAGCATGAAATTAAAAAAACTGTAAAATTTGATAGAAGGAATTTTGCAAGTTAGCTGTATCTCAATAACTTTCTCACTGTACTAAATCAAACTTCTGTATCCTTGAGCAATAGCTCACAGCAGATCTATAAATTAGTAACAAAAAGTTCTGAGAACCTTGCTAGTGCATACCCCTCTGACTTTGGCAGAAAACACATTTCTGGACTCATTTTTTGTTAAATTAATCTACAGTTGCATTCTTCATAGAAAGACTGCTGGAAAAACTCAAATTGCTGGAAACATGAACTGTAATTACTGACCTTCATCAAGTCAGCCAATATTAAATTGCAAAGTAGTTTTTTTGGCATTAAAGCTATAACCTAATCGTACAAAGAGCAAGTTGGGGAGTAACAGAGTAAATGAAGCCCATTTGTGACAACTCCGAAAATGAGATGAGCAGTGAATTTACAGGGAAAAGAAAAAAGTATCTTGAACATGAGCAACCATTCTCTAGATTTGCACTGCATGACAAAAAAGCCAAACTAATTCTTTCCACATCTCTGCTATGCCAAAGATTTGTCAAACATCAAGTATAATATTCAAACAGTGGGATATAATTCTATCAAATTTTGTAGTAATGAACAAACTGTAAACCACAGCTGCACCGCATTTTTTCTGCTTACATAACAATGTTCTCTTTTCTCCAGAATGTCCAGCTTCACTTTATTCACTTTTATTATTTGGGATTTGGACAGAAGAAAAATTTAAGTGCCTTTACATTTCCTGGCAAAACAAAAAATGCCATTACAGATGCTTCATTAAGACATTTGTGTGAAATTATACATGCCCTTGTCAAGTATGAAACTCTTACTATAGGTTTTAAAGCAAATAAAGCAGCTGACAGATTCCTGAACTACACATGGACAAACTGTTAGCAAGTCACTGTACTTCTCAGCAGTGTTAAAATGATTAGCTTATCACAGTACAAAATTAATTCATCTCTCAAATTTGAGAGAAGTTTAAGAATTATAGAATTAATTCATAGGCTAAGTGAATCATTTTCAGTCTCTGTTCCTACTGCTGCCCAGTAGCAGCAAAATAGTTACCCACATAACAAACACTGCAATGTCATAATATTACATTTATTGAGCTTCGAAGCAAGAACTTTCAGAACTAAGACCACAGTCAGTCACTCATTTCTTAAGATCAAGAAATGAAGTAGCATTGTAAGCCTTCAGCTTGTCACCTATCACACTCAATAAGGATGTATTTTCTCTTCAAATAAGCCAACTGGATTGCTGAAGCTGGATGTAATTTCTTCACAGTTGATTCCCAATGAAGATATCCAAACATCAGCTACACAAGAGAGGAAAAAAAATAAAAAGGCAAAAAAACCCCAGACAAGTACAAGAAAAAAAACAAACCAACCAACCCCACAGAGATCAGTAGTCTTGGGGAAGGGAAGACCCAAGCAGTACAAAAAACATCGAGTTTAGAAACTTTCAAACCACTTAAGGTAGCCTAGACCTAGGCACCAACCTGGAAACAAATTTCTAAGCTTAATCAATGAAAAGACAGTTCTGCCTGGCTTGCCTGCCTGGCATACATTTCCTCTGGACTACAGCAGAACAAAAAATGTCCTTTCAGCTCCAAATCCAAGTGTCATACTAAATCCCAAAAACCTTAATCAAAAAATTAAACCTTAATCAAAAAATACAAAACGACAACTACCACTTTCAGAAACAAATAAGGCCCTTCACCTCTTATTTATTCTGTTCATGACTGGGCACTAGGCAAATATGAAAATAAAAGCTTGTTCAATGCTGTGGTCATCAGTCATCCACTCAAGAAACTGAGATTTAGCTGAGAGCATTACTTGACAGTCTTTGAGTTTTAGTCACACTCCTCCTGACAAAAACATTAAAAATCCTTTAACAGATGCTTCACTCCCAAAGGAGTTTGAGAGAACAAAACCACGTCATATGCATATAGGACTGATACTCCCACTGACAAAAATGCTAAAATCCTCCAACAGATGCTTCAAACACCAAGGAACTTGAGAACAAAACCTTTCCATCTATACAAAAAAATTAACACTGGTCAATTCAGACATAGAGAAGGCAGTTTTCTCCCTTCTTACAGTGCAATTATTTCAGTATTATAGAAATTAAAACTTCTAAGCTGACATATTCACAGAATTTCCCTTTCCTGCTTCAATAAGAAGTATTTCAGCACGCCAATTTGCAAGAGCTCTTGCACTTATTCAAATAAATTCTGCTAGAATCCAATTCAATCAATATAAAGAAAGCACTAGTTTATAAACTACTTTGTTAATGTACAGAACTTTTAAGAATGTTAATTGATCCTGAAAACTGCTGCAAAATACTATATAAAAATAAGGAACTCAGTTTCACATGGATTTTACCAGTGCACAATATATTAAGCTTCCAAAATACAGATTTTCTCCAAAAATGTTTCATTGAATACCACTTCAAAAGGTAAAATAGCTTATCAAAGGAAACTACCAACCAGGGTCATAATCCAACATGGCTTTCAGCATCTAAGGCAGGTGTTAAAAAAGACAAAAATTGGACATTTTTGTCAAATCTGAAGTTTTTTTAGACCACCCTATAAGCTAATAAAGTCACCAAATCCCACCTTGGCCTGGTATGTCAGAGGGTGCACCTGGTTAAGGACCATTCAGATCCATACATGCTGCATAGGAAAGTACAAGGACGGGTGAGGTATTTAATAATACAAGTCCAATATCCTCTTCCTATGTCAGTATTTTGCAATTTAGGCACTTTCAAACTCAGGGGTAAGTACCCTTGCATTCTCTAAGATCATATTAACAAGAACACACCTCCTAGCAGACCCTGTTAACTTGCCTTACATCTGTGACTTCCAGCAAGAGAAGCGCTGCTGTCAAGTTTCTTGTCTTCCTTCAGAGACAAGACATCCAGATTTTAAGCAAGATATTTATAAAGCAATTTCTTTGGTAGATGAAGCACCCACACTTTTAAAGATGCAACTGGCCTGATACTAAAACTTTAAATCCAATCCAACACATTTGTTGCCCATCTTTTAAGGAATTTCTAATGACAAAAAGGGTGGAAGTCACCACCTACGCACCAACCAGAGCTTCCTGAAATGGCCAGAGAGACTAACAGCAGAAGCTCTGTATGCTGAAGCCAAGGGACTCCTTTCTTACAGTAAGGGTGCAGTTAGCAGTTAGATGAGACAGGTTTAAGGGATCACAAGTCACTGCAATCCTCAGGGGTAACATAGTAACTATCCGATCACCTCTTTTCCTGGCACACACTCTGGAACAGCCCACTCCCCAACTATCTCCTTGGCACCTCCGTTAGCTTGCCAAGGAGCAGAGCAAACCAGAGCGGGATCTCCCCTCCACTGAAGTCATCCTCTCCGCAGCCTCAGCTAAATGCTGCTCAAGCAGGTTACATGAAGGGGCTGAATAAGAAGTTGAGAAACTGCTTGGCAGCTTCAAAATACATAGTTATTCTCCCCTTCCAAGGAATGAGTAAGAACAATGAATGAGAAATGAGATCTCCCGAATCTAAAATACTGCAGGATACAAGTGAATGGAACCTTTTACTGAGCTAATTTTAAGTGGAAAATATGTTTTGATAAAATCACTGGGTTTACTACTCATCCAGCACATCTGAAGTACACATCAATTTTAAAAATGTTATTTGTGTATTTAATTGAATTCTAATATCTATCCAAGTGACGTGTAACGAGTTAAAAAAGACAACTCACTATTCTCTAACAGAAATGTGAACATAAAAGATCTGAGAAATAAAGCATCAATTAGGCGGTATAAATGCTTAACCAAAGCTATCACACAAAGATACCAAGCCACCAAAGCCGACCGAAGATTAAAGATAATTTGTAAGCCAAGACTCATTCATTATATCCATATGTTGTTTCAAAAGGGTAAGAATTCTCTTATTATATTAGTGGAATGATAAAATACTTCCTGCTCCAAAGGCCAGCCAAAATTTAAAAGTTTTCCAAAGCTTAAATTTAGTAAACGGGTTCCTTTTCCATCAACAAGTCGGGGAATGAATCAAGCTCTACTTCAAAGTCACACTGGAAAAAAAAAAATCCTAAAGTAGACAGGTATGAAAGCAGATGTACCTAAGCAGACAGAATTCAAGGCATTGAAAGTTAAAAATATTTCAGAGGCTGAGCTCAGGGTGTTCGATTTCTTTTCAAGAAGCAGAGTATTCAGGAATCTGTCCTAACAGACACACTCTTATACAAAGTCTCATCTTATCAAGTCAAGTTTCTTGAAGAAAATTAAGTAAAACTGCTACAAACAATCTCTACCATCTAAATTTTACTGTTTGTTTTTAAGGCCAAATATTCTATGAGACCATCTTGATTAGCTTTTTATTGTCGTTTTCATCAAGTCTACCTAATTCATTCAACTGCACTCCTGAGCTCCTATTAAGTTAATGGAATTATTTACAAGGTGCTAAGTACCAGGTCCTTTTATCCCAGAATTACAATTCTTAATCCTAGGATTAACATGCAAATTGAACTATGGGGCCCAAATGATTTCATCTACATATCAGACTGACTTTTGAATTACTAATTCATTCTGCAGAGGAAGAGCAGAATATATATAATTTTTTTTAAATCTAATTTAGTATTATGATATTACTACCATATTTTCTTGTGTGCGTGGGTTTTTTTTGGACAATCTCTGAAGCTCCACCTTGGTAAATACACTCCAATCAACTCTCTGAAGCACTTCCAAGCAAAACAAAAACTTCAGGCTATAAGAAATTGGTGTCTGTAATAAAAAGTTTGCAGTAATAAGTAATATAACAATATTCTAGGAATGCTCCACACACCTTCAAAAGGGATAGAAGCATGAATTATGAAAAGGTCTATATGTTAACACAAGGTTATGTGGTACTCTGAAATTTAGCTTCTTATTACACATTGCACAGACCCAAACCTTCATACGATGATAACACATCAGCTGATAACATAGTATATAATCAAGCAATATCCAGATGGTCAGGACAATGCCTTACATGGCCATATAAAGAAAGTAATATTTTTCTTTGACGGCTCTGTAGTATTTATCTGGGCAGCCTCCATCTCCCTCCAGCTTCTTATCCCAATCTTTCAAAGAAGGGCTTTAAATGTTGTGCAGCTGTCCAACATTAAGGCTGAAGAATCCAGCGACAACGGCTGTGTAGAAGTACAGGCAAGGAGGAATCCACCACCACGCTACCCAGGGATTTGTGACCAGCTAGAGGTACAGAAGAGGCTCCCAGAAGAGGCAAATTACTTTAACAAAATATGGATAAGGCTTCAAGAGCAGATAAACCTGTAGAATTACTTTTTCCCCCCCCCCCCTTTCCAGATAATTCTTCAAAGAAGTTTACACTATATAAACTATCACAGCCTATGCACAGCTACATTGAGTTTTAGCCAACCTCTCTTACAGCCAAAAATACCAAGCACCACCACGGCACACATACTCTTACTGAGACTTTCAGAAGGTCTGCATAATCTTAGAACCATGAAGTCAGTGAGCCATTTCGTGCTTCCTGAAACTAAACTGCACATTAGATGATTCACCAATTAGTGTATTCATGAAGATTTAAAAAAAGCAATCAAAATTTCATTTTTGTTGAAAAATTTAACAGAGATGTCCAGCTGTATGCATGGAAGGAGCATGTGGGTTTTTTTTCCTTTAACTGAAGTAACAGCTATGTTAGGTGGTGAAAAATATTCAGTGTGTCAGAGTTAATTTATAGAGCTGACAAAGTATAAGGGCTCCAGAAGGTATAGCATACATTTACAAAAGTGTAAATATTATATTTTAACTAGATGTAGCTCAGATTAAAATAAGCTCTCAAATAACCAAACCACAGAAACATGCATAGTTTTAGTGCACTTTATTTAAGAGATCAACTACACACCTGTTTCAGACTAACAGTATTGGAAAAGATGATTCTTCCAAACCCGGTGAATAGGGATGCACTTTTTAATCCTGGAAGATGATCTTGGAAGACAGTGGACATCTCAATAGGATGCCCGCCACGACCACATGGAGGAGACGCACTCCACATCGCTCACTACGAGCGCACAGAGGCCCTACTGAAGCCTCTAGGCACTGCCACAACATGAATACAAAGTCCTCATTTCCCCTCTCATTTGACGAAACCAAGGAGAAAATAAATAAATAAATAAATCAGTCTAGAATAGAGAGCTATTTGCAAAGTGCCTACCTACTCCATTTCAGAAATCAGTGTCTTCAGAGTTTATGCAAAGGTTTTTGTTATTGCTTCGGTTTTGGGGAGATTTTTTTATTTGTTTTCAATTCACAAAGTCAGGCACACTTCAGCAATTTAAGGTTTTCAATGAAGAAAGCAGGGCCTTTCTTGGATTTTACATTTGCTTTCTCTATCTACAACAGTGAATGAAACATCACTTTCAGTGAATCTTAATAAAATAGCTTTGCCTACTTTTAAAGTCATCCGAATCTCAGGAGGCCTCTAGTAAGAACTGGGCTATTTACGAACAGGGCAACGCAGAACCAGGTTATTTACAAATATTAACAGCAATCACCACCATCCTTTATGTTTCCCCTTTATTGGGCTAAAATTCATTTCCTCCTGAACTTCAAAGTTAAGTAGGTTTAAACCTGACAAATGAGATCAGAAGAGCTCGTGGCAGACCACCTTGCACTATTAGTCCTTCAGGAAAACAGGTGAACTGCTGCGGATCCAGTTGAACAGTCACTTCGCTAGGACCTTACCTCGGAGTGACAGGTTTCACATGTTTTAAAGAAGATAAAAAAAAAAAATTGCTAATAGAATGTATTTATTTTCGAATCCCTTCCATCTGCTCTCTCTCAGATGTACCTGCTACCATTGAAAACAAACAAAAGTTACAGAGGAGAAATTCTAGATATTCCTGCAAGGTCTAAAGCAGCCATTTTTCCAAGGCTCTTACATACATGAAGTCATGCCAACCTATTGCCTGGTACTCAGCTGTCTGAATTCACCTATTCACTGTACTGCTAATAAAACACAAAGTAGACAAAAAACATCTAGACCAAATGGAAAAACTAAGCAGCTCAACCTCTCACACTTCAGAAACGCTCTGAGACTTCAACTTCTCTTTCCTTGTAGTTTGCTTTGGACTGACAAACCACACCTCCTGAAAGAATAGTTAATTCACTTTACCATAGCTATTAACATACCAAAAAACACAGGAGACAAAGTCAAACCAATTCTTTTACAGGCCCTAACACTAGGGTTGTTGCTTTGATATCAGCTCTATTCAAATATCCTGGTTTATAGATTAACAACTGTCTGAATTAGGAGACTGCCAACTTGGAGACTTGCCTCATCTCAAAAACGATGCGTAACCACGTGAGCCAGGCCTCAAGATTCCCAGGACACAACAAAGAAATTGTTCTGGTGTCATCCACAGGCACAGGGGAGGAAGAGCTACCAGACCTTCACCAATCCAATGAATTGCATTTTGGAGATACGATGTACTACATGGTCACCGGTGAGTGACACAATCCCAACTTCCCTTCTAGAAGTGGACTTGTGAAAGGACATTTTCCCCCACCAATAACTTGTTCAGGCTCAAAACTTCTGGTGCACGTAACTTGCCACCTCCATGCTGCACAAATAAAATTTGTGGGCAAGAACACAGCTGGAAATACTCTTACAAAAATAGTACTGCATTTAAGAATAATATCCCTAAAGTGTAACTAGCCAGCCTTACGCGAAGGGGAATTAGGAGCTACGTTATGGCAGCTACATTAAAAACAAAAGCACTTCCAGAACGCCAGGTTGACACGGATTCAGTACTGAGGTTCACAGAGAAGGGTCTACCGCTTGATCAATCTCCTTCCAGTCTCAGGACATAAGGCACATAATATTAACAAAAGCAAAATTAAACTACTCTACAGTTGCCTTTTGATTGCTAATGTACTTAATCATTTAAAATATTTGCCACGCTGTCTGCAGAAAGGTCTCTACAGCCAGTCACCCAGAAATAAAGGCAGAAAAAAATGCCATAAAAGGAAACTGCTTGTCTCAAAGAGAAATTTAACTTTAAAGAGCACACAAAGACATATTACAATGTGAAAGTTCAAGAATACAGATCGCTTCAACATACATGAAGCATCTGCAGCATTCAGATACCCATGGAAGAAAGTAGTTTGCAGCCTTGTGCACAACCTTTTCAAGTCTGAAAAAAGGGGTTTCCACTCCGCTTTTAATATTCAGCACACATACCCAGCTCACCTGTCTCCTAGAGGAGGCAAACCAACCCAATGCGAGACCCAGTTGCCTTCCGTGCGGTTTGGAGGGGCCCACATTTATTTTCAAACGGGGTTATATAAACGCGAGCTCCGCGGGGCACTTCCCAGCCACACGTCTCGCTGCAAACGGCCCACCGGGGCCGCATCCCTCCCCGCGGGGCTCCGCGGCGGGGCTGGAGCCCTCCCAGGGCTGCTGCGGGTCACCCAGCAGCGCCGCGAGCCGCGGCCCCGAGCGGCGGGCAGGGCCCGGGGGCTGCGGGGGACACGGGCCGGGCGCGCGGCGCGAAGCCCCCGCACACGGGGCTGCGCTGCAGGACGAAGCGGCGCCTCGGAGCGGGCGCCGGGAGCGGGTCCGGGGCCGCGCTCCGCCACCGGCCGCGGAGAACCGAAGAGCGCCGAGCCGGGGCCGCCCCCGCGCAGCGGCCGGGCCCGCCGGGCTCCGGCCCTTCCCG
>JAUBNY010000557.1:133529-143962 GCA_032275445.1 Crypturellus soui | reverse complement strand
CATCACCCTGGTGCTGGTTCACCCACTGGGTGCTGGCGCTGCATCACCCTGGTGCTGGTGCTGCATCACTCACTGGGTGCTGGCGCTGCATCACCCACTGGGTGCTGGTGCCGCATCACCCACTGGGTGCTGGCGCTGCATCACTCACTGGGAGCTGGTGCTGGTTCACTCACTGGTGCTGGTGCTGCATCACCCACTGGGTGCTGGTGCCGCATCACCCACTGGGTGCTGGTGCTGGTTCACGCACTGGGTGCTGGCGCTGCATCACCCTGGTGCTGGTGCTGCATCACGCACTGGGTGCTGGCACCGCGGGTAGCGCCACGGCGGGTGCTGGCTCAGTAGGTACCAGCACGGTGGGTATCAGCAGGATGGGAACCGTCATGGCAAGCGCTGGCACAGTGGGTACTGGCACTGTACTAGCACAGAGGGTACCAGCCCGGCGGTACTGGCTCTGCAGGTACCAGCCCGGCGGGTGCCAGCGCAGCCGGTACTGGCGCAGGTGCCGTTGTGGCAGGGCGCGGCGGGCAGGCAGGCTGTCTGCGTGTCCATGGGCATCGATGTCCCCATGCCTGGCTGGGCACCAGGCACCCTGCCGCCCGTGCCTGCCTGCCGTGCCCGCCTGGCCCGGCGCGAGGTCTCACAGCCGCCGCCCTGGTGCCCGCGTGCTGCGGTGCACGTGCCTCATGCCTGCGGGCCCCGTGCCGCTCTGCCCAGCGTGGCAGTGGGGCAGGCACCGCGCAGGGCACGGCAAGCAGAAGCGTCGCCGCGGTGGGCAGCCCCGGGCACGCAGCCCTGCCGGGCGAGGGCCTGGCACACGCGGCTGCAGGCCCCAGGGGCCAAGGCAGCTCGGGGAAGGGCTCGCGGCCGGCCGGGCCAGCAGCCATTTTGTGTGGAGGGATGGGCACGGCGGTGCGCTGGGCCCCGCTCCCGCGGGTGCTGCGGGAGGGCCGTGGCGCGAGGGGGATCGCGGGCCGCGCAGCCCGCCCGGGCCGGCCGCAGGGCAGGGGCCGCGCTGCCGCACGGGCGGCTTCCTCGAGGGAGGGCGGCCGGCGCGCGGGCCTGTGCCGCGGCCTGCACTGCGGCCCCGTCCCGCAGCAGCACCCCACGGCCGTGGGCACGAGGGGGCCGGCGTGACGTGGCGCCGCCACCACGGCGTCCTGCGGGGCCGCGGAGCGCGAGGCGTCCTTGCGTGGCAGCCGGCTCCCGCGGCCCCGCGCGGCGGCCGGACCCGGGGAGGATTTTTATTGCGGTCTCTTTGTTAGCTCCAGGCAGGCGGGCGGGCGGGCGGGCGCTCCCAGCTCCCCGCCAGGTTGTGGGAGGTAAGTGGGGGAGGAGGAGGCCGTGCGTGCGCGCGAGCGGGGTGGGCCGCGGGGCCGCGGCCGGGACGGCTCGGCACAGCGCGGGACGCGGCACGACGGGGACGGACGGTGCCGCGCGCCCAGGCCTGCTGCGGCGCGGGACGCGGGACGCGGGACGCGGCCGCGGCCGCCGCGGGGACCCGTTGGCAGCGCGCGAGGGTTGCCATAGCTTTTATGTAGGGTGACCAGCGCCGGCTGGAACCGGTTTGAGGCAGATCCGCTCCCCCACACAATGCAGTCACCGAGCCGCGGCGCGGAGCGGCTCCCTCCATGGCAGCCCGGAGCGGAGCGGCTCGCAGGCAGACGCCAGCCCCAGCCCCATGTGAACGCACACTGTAGACACCCTGCACGGGTACGTGGTAACGGAGGCATAACGTGCTCTATGGGAATGTACATGTTTGCAGGAGCTGAGGGGACTTTGGCTTTTCTTGCCTTTTTTTTTTTATGCATAGGGAAGGGGCGAGCGCTGAGATTTATGACCCTTATTAAAATATTTTTGCTTTGCAAGGGTGGGACACTGGTTGTGCAGTCTATTTTGAGCTAGACTAAATAAAATGGATTGAATGATTTGTAATTGTAGCTATGCTTGTGACTGAGGGATGCTGCTTTGCATGCTGTTTTATTTACTGGGTGCTGTCTTGTGGTTTTCTTCTTCAGGAGACGTGGGGGGGGGTGCTGTGTGTTTCTGGAAGGCCAAAAGGAAACAGTATTGTTGTAGAAATGTGCATAGAAGCATTGCAAGGATGCTGTAAGGCATACTCTTCTCTTTTTTCCCTTTTTTTCCTTGTAGGCCTATTGATTGTGGCTGCCTTTAACCCTTTCATGTTTGCAGAGGTAATGCGCCTGCGACCGTAACTGAGCGTTGGCTAAAATATCTTTCAAAGGTCAAGGTTCACAAGGTGAGATGCGGTGTTTGGGGTATGGATATAACAATAGCATGCACGTACACGGGTATGAAAAGTAAATGTGGCTCCCGAGTGCACGCTTGGCACGCTGGTGAGGAGACAATGGTTTAAATGTTAGCAAAGAAATACCATTAACCTCTTCCAGGTTTAATAGGATTAAAGCTATTATTTGTAAAGACTTACCGATACCTTGGCTAAATACAGTACCTTTGTTTCAGTATCACACGTCCAGATACCCGTTTTTATCACAATGCAGGCATAAAGAGCAGGCCTCTGAGTGACAGTCGTAAATCGTGGACCACATGGCCGCGGCGGCTCCGCGCCGCAGCCCTGCACCTTCGCGTGCTGCGGCGCCTCGGAGCGCGGCTGCCGGCCCTCAGGTCCTTAGTGTTAAACACCTACTTAATACAGCCTACCTAGGAAAACATCTCAGATAAATAGTGCGGATGGGGTCCCTTAAACTGCTGGAACCCTGGCAGGATTTTGCAGCCAAGTAGAAAGATGTGCTGCGGAGGTTTGATGGAGCTTCTGTGCATTACTAGTGGCATGAATTATAATATTGTGCAATAATGAAATAAGATTAGGAAACTGGATGGGCAGTACAGCGGCTTCTGAGGGATGGCTCCTTCTAACTCAAAGTTTCACAGCAGTGGATAATGGATAGGATTTTTTTTTCTTCATCTCAAAAATAAATGTGTACTTGGATTTGGTCTGGCATTTGCATCTTATCCTGAAAGCTGGAGGATTCAGAGAGAGGGAGAGGGGGAGAGAGAGAAGGAAGCAGTAATGAATATAGCAAAGGGAAGAACAAAGGCTGCTAGAGCTTGCACACTGGAACACTAAACATTTGCCTTGGGGATTCTCCTGCTAGAACTGCTACTTCCTATAACAGGAAATCAGCAACTCTAGAATCTTATCCAGTACGATTTTAACGAAATCTAACCAGCCCTGGCTGCTAACTGGTGCGGTAATCTACAATCAAGATAAACATGGAGGAAAAGCATTGAAAATGTTTTAGTCTAGTGTGCAAGGAGGGTCTCTTCCTTGTGTTCAGGAAAATAAGATAGACAGCATTAAAAGCCCTGAGAGATTGTGGATTTTTGGTAAGTTGGAGGGGAGCTGATGATAGGTAGGGCGTCTGCATCAAAGAGTGACAAATAAAAGGGCACTTTCTTATTTCTGGCTGCAGCAGATTACATAAGGCATTCAGGAATGAATTGTAGCTGAGTGGAAGTAGCATGCTAATATCTAGCCTGAAAATGTATTTGTTTGGTTTTTAATGTGGGTAGAATGTATTGTTTCTCAGATTTTGTAGGGCAGTAAAATGGCTAGCAGATCACTATGCTTATTTCTGTTCATATTTTTCATGATTTGAGTGCAGAGGTTCTATATTTGACTATAGGCATCTGTAGCAGAATTAAGCTAGCAGAATTAAGCTTGCAAACATGAATTCATGGTGCATGATAAGAATAGTATATATTGCTGCTGATGATGCCTGCTCTTTTCCAAGTGTCAGCTAGAATTCATATGTTACATGAGAGCACCTTTTAGCCTTTTTTTTTCTTTCTTTTTTCCTTTACCAGAATAGTAAGCTGCTTTAAAATTTTAAGTACTTGAATTGTCACAAAATTCAGTGTATCTGTTCGATTTGGATTTTGGAACAAGATCCGTACTAGAAATATTTTATTTTTAGCACAGGAGCTTTTGCATTTGCAGCGATTTTTTAGGTTGTAAGATGAGAAAGCTGACTAGATGCTGGAGTCTGCAGTATACTTGGTGAGTTTTATTTTGTTCGGATTAATAATATTCATAAGCTCTCTTTACCAGATTATGATTCTGTACATAGGCCAGCCTTCCAATGGAAAATGCTGCTAAATGTTGGAGGGTTGGTCCTCTGTATCAGCACCGCGATCTCATCTTGCACTGAGGCTGGTCTCCGGTATTTCATCTTGAAAATAGGCATTGTGATTTATCAAGTTCCAAGTTGTTTTGAGATTTGTTTTTCTTAAAGGTATGACTGTATGATAAAATATAAATATGTGTGCTGATTCCTGGAGAAAAATGTTAATCCTAGTGTTTTAGGGCCTGTTCGCTGCTCGAGCTGCACAGGCTGGCCCTGCCTGCTTTGCAGTGCTTGCACTGAGTCTGTCTGCAGCTGCTTCATGCTGTTCTCAAGCAATAATTGCCATTCTCTTTTGAAAAAGAATATGTTAACCTGAGTAGAGGAGATAGGCGTGAAGAAAGAGTGATTTAGGGTGTGATTTGATTTTGCATTAAATTGGGAATCTAAGCATTCTGGTCACTATCGGTACTCATCCAGGTCATTCTCATGTTACCAACCCAGGCAATTTTACATACAAACTGCACAACTAAGCAAATGGTTTTTATAATCCATTTTGAAGTAGCATGCAAAAAGAGTGGTTTGGTTTGCCTGCTTCGTGAATTCATCTTCATTTTAAGAGAAATTTAGGAAATGACTAGGCCGGGAGTTTTAGCTGGATCTCATGGCAAACGTGGGCAGTTCCCCGCGCCGGCGCAGGTCGGGCGGCTCGGCGCAGCGCCGGGGGTGCCGGGGTGGGCACGGAGCTGCTCTGCGCCCGAGACGCCCGCAGCCAGCCTGGAGCCGGCCGTGCGCGGTGCCCTCCAGGAGCCCGCAGGTCGGTCAGGGTAGCGCCAGAGGAGGAGAGGGGCTGGCTCCAGAGACGCCCCTGCTTCCTCTTTGCCCTCTGTGCTCTTCTCCTGGGAATTTTCTAAAATGTTTTTATCTAGCACCCACCTGCCTACGTACAACTAAACATATTTGAAAGATTGTTTAATGCTTGCCTTCCTAAGTATTTTGTTTCTTCTTTTTTTTTTTTTTCTGGGAGATTGCGAGGAGGGAAGGAAATGGATGGAGTATGCTCTTTGAAAACCAGAGGCCCAAGTTCAGGGTTTTGCTCCTCATGGAAATTTGTGTGTAGAGACACTTGTGAGTCTCTCAAATGTGTACGTGTCTCAAGATGTGTAAAAAAGCATGGGTTAGCGTGAGTTTATGGATACTGTGGATGGTAAATAAGCCCGTTATCCAGAGAAATCAAAGTAGTGCCTATTATGAAAGCTGGGTTCCTGGAAGCAGGGCTGTTTCTGTCCCTTTCAGCAGCAGCGGATGGCAGCGTCCTCGGGAAGCGCGAAGGGACTGTGCTGGCTGCCTGCGGCGCCGGGGCCCATCCCGCTGGCCCGCGCACTGCAGCCTGCGCTGAGTCACGACCTCCGATGTGGTTGCGTTTCCTGGAAGCCTGGCTGCTTCAGCTAGCTTTGGCATTTCTTGAGGTACTCAGCTTTTAATGTAAATAATGAGAAGTGTTAATCAGGCATCAGTACTTACATATGTTGAATAGCTAATCAACTGCTTATAAGTTGTGTTTTAAGCTAATATTTGCCTAATGTTAGGATATACTAGCGTCATCCTGATTGGGATGCTTAAGTCTTCTTCACATGGTGAAATTTATTGGCATAACAATACAGAAATTAAAAAATAAAAAAGATTATGTTGGTGTTACTCCGTGCATGGGCATTTTGTTCCAGAATGAATGTGATGTTGTTCAGCTGTAATCACCTGTGTTCATAAGCAGAATATTACACTGGGCTATCAGAATTTTATTCTGGAATAGGATGTCTACCTGGAAATTTATTCCAGACTTACTGTAGTATCATTATGTGTAGCCATGCCAGAAATTGAAAAATGTTGCCCCAATGCTGTTGTTTTTACAGTACCAAATTTCCTTTAGGAAATACACATACTGAAAGAAATCATCTATGTCCTAAGAAGCAGAGTTACAACAGTATATAATGCAATTTGAGGTAAGAAACCTTAGGAAAGGTTTCTTTAGGGAAGGTCTGTTGGGGAAGATAAAAGTCTGTAGATATAGCAATGCGAGTTCCATTGGTAGATGCAAGTTAATGTGTTATTTTTTTCCTGTTTCTTTAGATAATAAAAGACTTGCTACTGAAAGAAGCGCACTTTGAGTAGTTATTTGAAAGACAGTGCATAGACATATATCTAGTGGGCTTAGGCAGGAGGGATTTGCAGGTACAGATTAGGAAGTTGGACTCGGTACAGCAGAAAAGAGGGGATCAGCAAAGATGGTTGAAGTGACTGCGTAGTGTCCCCAGGCTCGTGATGGGGGAAGAAAAACGGGGGTGTGCAGCAGTGAGAGTGGAGAGAGGAGAGGTGGGGTGGCTGACCAGCTCTTCGAAGGCACTTGATGGAATAAAAGAGCAAATCGGAGCGTGCAGGCTGTGCTTGGGAGCCAGAAAAGGTTGTTGGGAACATTTAGGCGTAGAGAGTGTCAGTTGTCTGCATCCCGAAAAGGCGGGGGATTATCCATCACCGCTACCAGCGGCAGATGTGGAGAGCCTGGAGCTGGTCGTGTCCCTGGCAGACGGAGCCGGCCGCGAGGGCCGCGAGAGGAGCAGGGCTGCACCGGGAGCCTGCGCGGGTCTGCGCTGCAGGAGGTGCCTCCTGCTCCAGCACTGGGGTGGAAGCAGCTTGGGAGCCGGCGGGAGCACAGCAGGCCTCAAGTCCAAAGCACAAGATAAATCATACTTGATAAGGAAAAAGGTTTTCCTCTCTGTGTTTTTTTTCCTTCCCCTTTGATGGAGTGTGTGTTTGTGTGTGTTTTCTGTCGTACGGCCAGAGGCCTTCCACCTGGAAACAGTCCCAACGCAGGCCCTGAGCAGGAGGGCCAGCAACCACCTCTGCCAAACCGCCTCCGCCGGCTGTTCAGAAGCAGCTCCGCTCCTGAGCCCTGGGGCTGCCTCTGTGCTGCTCAACCTCAGAGCACTTTCACGTGCTCTGGGTGTCTGCTGGAGCAGGGGGTTGCACTAGGTGATTTCTAGAGGTCCCTTCCAACGTCATTCCATTCTGGGAATCTATGGTATACGAGCCTTCCTCCCATCTAAGGAAACAATGCCTGGAAGAAGGTTGTATTCCAAAAGAGTCTCTGAAATCTCTGATGACAGGGTAGAGGCTCTCAGATAGGCCCCTTTCCGTAGACTGTCCCCCTCCTTTCTGAAGGTCGGCGTGTTCACACCTCTGGATACAGCCTGGGGCTTCCCGCCTCATACCCACCACATGAAAGCCCCGTAGATCTAAGAGATTAACTGGCTTTTGTGGGCATAGCAGAGAAGTCTTGTCCTGCTTTCTTCTTCCAGTGTCAGCAGAGAGTTCCCAGGGATTGGTTCCTGTTTTGACACAATTATCCAAATGACTAGTTCCCTGGAACGCATTAGCAGAGGGCCTGGAGTAAAATGGGCAACTGGAAACTAAGGCAGCAGAACAGTAATGCAGTATCTATCTTCCCTGGGTGAGAGCTGGGTGCTGCTGTCCGGGCCGTCTAGAGGAAGCACTTCTGTCAGGGTGCACGTTACTAAAGAGAGAAACGTGGAAAGAAAATCTGCATCACATACTTGGAACAGAAGAACAGAGCAGTCCTGATCTCTCTCTCGGAATTTAATTTCAGTAAGGTACTAATATGGCTGCATGGATAAACTATCCCCAAAGAGGTGAAGAGTAATATCCACGGATGAGTTGTATCCACAGATATTTCAGAATCCCCTGTGTTCCTGTGTTGAGTTTGTGAGGTCTGGTAGACTTGCACAAGTCTTGGCATCTGTCATCAAAAAGAAGAACCCAGAAGTTCTTTACTTGTTCTGCACTTTGCTCAGTGCTCCAGCTGTGCTGTTCCTCTTGGTCGTATCCAAGAGTCTTTTTATTTTTTTTCCTAGTGCCATTGATAATTAGTAAGCGAAATAACGTCTGAATTCTTAGAGAGAATGATTTTTTAAAATTTTTTTCTTAAGTGTTTCAAGCAGCCTGAAAGCTGTAAATCCAGGATGTTTTTCCAGGAGGCATCAGGAGGCAGCCAGGCAGACGGAAGGGAAGTGGGGCTGGTCCGTGGAGTTCGGAGGTGTCTTACGGAGTGCAGTTGTGCCATGAAGATGGAACGGTGCTTTGGACACGCGGGTTCACTCGTGTAAGAGCTGGCTTCCCACTTCAGCACCCCTCAAATTAGAGATTTTTTTCTGTAATTTATGCTCTAATCTAGACAGTGTGATTCATAATAATGCTTCAGGTCAGCAGTTCCCCATTCTGAGGTGTTTCTTGTAGGTAAAAATAGCAGCAGTCTTTAGTTTCTTAACTAAAAATAAAAGGAAAATCCTTTTTCAGAAAGATATTTGAGGAGGTGGAATTTTTGCTGTTTGTTTCATAAAATTTGTTTGTTTACTGTGAAGAATGTGTCCTTGGTTGCACACGTTGCAATCTCTTTCAGAATAAATCTGAGTATAATCTTCCCTTGTTAAGTGCACTTAAAAGCCGTTACAAATAAAATGGGTAATTTTAATGGCAGTCCTCTGATGCTGGGTTTTTCACAGCTTTGTGTGTCTCTTTGGAAGAGAGAGCTTTGCTTTCCGCTTTGGAGGAGCAGTTCCGTGTCCCAGTTTCTGGAAATGACCAATTTCCCAGTGAACCAGGACGCGGCCTCCATTCCTCTCCTGGCCTGTTCCCAGGCCTCGTGCTGGCCGAGGCCTGGCACTTCAGCCTGGGGTGAAAGGTGGAGTTGAAAGGGCTCCTGGGGTGTCTGGAGGAAGGAGCGAGGTGTCAAGCGGTGCCGCGGGACGCGATTCGGGGTGACCCGCTCTGCCCTGCCCCGCGTGGGCGCTGCGGTCCCGCTGTGGGGCAGTGGCACAGGAGTGGTTCTGAACAAGCCGGGCTGACTTAGCTGCTGGGGCAGGGGCTGTTTCCCCTGCCGTGCTCTGCAGACAGCTGCGAGGAGACATCCTGTAAAGAGTTGCAGTTTCTTTCTCTTTACTGTCTACTGGTGCCCTTCTGGTGTAAGGCAAGTGATCATTACGGTTTTTAATCCACAGATTACGTAAAGATCTTTGCATCTCAGTAATGCTGATCTGTCTTTTTTGGTCTTAGAGGAAATAATTTAATAGCAATTAGAGCCAGAAGGAACCTTTATGTTTAGTTGGTTGATGTTCTGCAAAACTTGAGGCAGATCATCTCATGCATTACTTCTGTATCAAACCTGTATGTTCTACTGGAGCTTTGGGAAAGAAGTGATGCCCACATGTAAAAATGTAAATAGATAAAAATTGGTGTCAGTGGCCATCTTTCTTTATGTCTTTCTCCATGTCCTGCTCTCTGTTCTGCTGCTCACCTTGTAAAAGTTTTTTGAACCCAATGTGTAAATGTATCACGTATGGAGGATGGGATTACAGGAGCTCAGATTCATGCAGTGGCGTCTCGTTCTGAAGGGAGCAGAATGCCAGGTGAACTTTGGAAATTATTTATCTGTGGAGCAGTAGCCCTCTCTCTGGGCCTGAAAGAGCACCATTCAGTAAGTACCAGGCAGACACTCAGTGATTAATCACATTCATGGGAAGGTACTTCCAGCCTTACCAATAGCAAGTTCAAAAGCAGCATTTCAGTCAAACATATGAAAAAGGTGGGTTTCGTCATCTGGGCTTTAGGAAACCAGATGAAACAGATCTTATCATCATGGTGGCTTCAGAGACAATTTTTTTGACAGAACACTTGTCCTTTTTTTCTTTCTTTATATCAAGTGGGCTTTCAGCATTTCTAAGGGATACAAAATTCCACCTTACACTGCCAAGGCTATAGATAACCATCTTCATCTGAACTGTGTCGTGCTTTTTACAAGGCTGGATTTTGTAAGGAAGGAGGAGAAACAGGCAGTGGTGATGCGAAATTTCCATATCCTGAAGCAGATTTCTGAAACAGGCCACGTGCAGCCTATAGTGAGCGCTTGTGGTAAGTGTGGCTGCAGATAGCTATATGACAGATGCATAAAGTTAAGTGAGGCTTTTCTAATAAAAATACTTTCTAAATCATTGACTATTCGAAGAAGAAAAACTCCACTTTTAAAGAGAACTGAGCTACACTGGTGACTTGTCCAGACCTTTCTTTTGGTTCTGTGTTCGTTTTATCCTGATTGCCAGTTTTAAAAGCGTGAGCGCGAGAAGCTTCATTTTGAATAAGTGAAACTTTAAGGTTTATAATTAAGCAAGTGCAAAATAAAACCAGAATTATCAGCATTTCCAAACAATCTTATGTCTGATAAGTATGGATTTAATTGATTTATATTCTATAGCACACCATATG
>JAUBNY010000557.1:107159-118285 GCA_032275445.1 Crypturellus soui | reverse complement strand
GAGGCAGTGGCCTCTTCTCCCAGTTATCTCCAAGGCCAGGGCTCAGCACTCTGAGCCACCTGCCTTGGAAGGAGCTGGTTAAGGGCTACAGAAAGCAGCTTGCATGTGTCGGTGAATAAGAACATTCCTTATTGTACAAGGCAGGTTTTTAACGCAACGGCAGCGTGAGGGCAGAGCTCAGCCCGCTGACGCGACCGGGGTGCCCTGCGGCGGTGCCGAGCGCTGCCGTCCCGTCCCAGCCGCTGCTGCCCCGCCGGGCCGCGCTCCGGCTTCCCGCGTGCCTACCTCCTCCCTCCCTTTCCTCATTTATATAGAGTGATGTTTCTGAAAGGATAAAACCACTCAATTACTATTTATAAATAACTGCATAAGAGTTGCAGTTTGAGTGGCTTATCTTGACACTTGCTTTTTGGAAGGATTGAAGCAGCTCTTAATGGAATCAGACATACAGATAAGCAAAATCAACAAGCCAAATATCAGATAAATTATTACCTAGAACTATTTAGACTTGACTTTCATAGTAAACTCATGAGGAAAAGGAAATAAGCTTCAGGCTGTTGCTGCGTGGTAGCTGCTGTGGTACTTAGCTGGGAGGACTGAGCTTGTGTTTCACTCTGCTTTTTGTCTCCTGGTCACTTGACCACTTCTTTGTCTGGTTGTCACTTGACAAACATCTGCTAAAATACAGCTGTTTGCAGGCTGGCAACTTTCTTACGGTTTTATGATTCAGAAAGTTGGCTCTCGTTTTCACTTGGCAGGACTGTGCTGTTAACACGCAGTATTTACCTATTTCTCTGTTAACTGGCATACTTGTTGCTAAAGCACTTCGAAGCACTTTATATTAATGTACCTCCTCAGCAGGAAATTGTGTTTTTGGGGGTGTCTCTTCGTTTCCTGGTAGAAGGAGACCGATCCTTAAGGGATCCTAGTGGTGAAATGGGAACTGCCGTCACGTGGAGCTCCAGCTTCCCCTGGCCGAGGGAGGAGGCCACAGTCAAGATTCAAATCCATGTTGTGTATTGCTGAAAATAAACTAATGGTGAAGTATTCTACTGATTACGATCAAACCGGTATCTCCTTCAACATACTGCCCTCAGCCCCTGCAGCAGTTAGGTTGCTCACCCTAATTATAATGTAAGTTCAAGAGGTCAGGATGTTCCGCTCCCCAGCTGGCGGTATGGAGGTGGTCCGTGCTGGTGGGTTTTGGCTTCTTGTCTGCACTGTTCAATGGTTTTGGCATATTTTTTTCATTGTACCTTTATTTTGATGTTTGAGGCTGTTTTGATGTAGTTTCATTTTAACTGTACTTCAGACAATCAGAAGCAGTTGCCTAAACATGCCAGACCTTGTCTCTGCTGGGTAAAATACCAACGTGATTCTTTCAAATCGGTCCTCAACACAACTGACATTATTTATTGTACTTCTGGTTTTAGAATAATCTATAAATGCTCCATGTGTGACACTGTGTTTACTCTACAACCTTTGCTCTATCGCCACTTCGATCAGCACATTGAGAACCAGAAGGTCTCTGTTTTCAAGTGTCCAGACTGTTCCCTTCTATATGCACAGAAGCAGCTTATGATGGATCATATAAAGGTTCGTAGGCGTTTTCTCGTTTCATTCCTAGATTTGTCATGTAGCACACGCTTTCAGAAAATGCTCTAAAAAGGCACAGAAGTTTTTCTATATGAATATTGATTTTGATGCAGCCGTAATATCTCAGTGCATTGCAGTCAGTACATCATTTTATCAAAAATAATACTGGGTATAGTGAGATGAGCTAGTCCAGTCCTAGTAAGCGCTCAGTCTTAGTAACAGCATTCCTAGTATCGTAATTCCTGTTGGTAGGAGCTGGTGAGTGCTCTGTGGTGGGAACAGTAGATGTGGGAATGCATTAGTGTGTGTGCGCACAAACACAAATGCATGAGCGCTCTGAAGAAAGCGTTACTGGGTTAGCTCAGAAATATCCGTGCAGCCAAATGAATGGCTTTGCTGGAGAACATTTCTGTTGCAAATTCTTGCAAATTAAGTTACTCAGAATCATAAGTCCCTTGACTAGAATTTGTTAGCTATCTATTTTTAAATATACTTACTTACCTTCTTCTAAAGTGAGCAAATCAGGTTAGCAGTGAAGAAGTTTCTTATTTGTTATTAGCTTAATCAAGAGACACTGGGCAATGGCTGAGGTTATTTCACCATTAAGTTTGACAGTCCAAAGTGGTGGCACTTAACGGAGTTGGATTCTTCTGTACTGACATAAAGGGTTCAGTAAAATATATAGCATTTTAGAAAATCAGATACCTTTTCTTGTTGCTAAAACCAATGTTTAAAGGCTAGAGGGATAGTGGAGGGCAGACCAAGGTGTTCACAAGCACCAGGTCAGATTCTCTTTTCCTTTGAACTAGCTCCTGTTTACTTTAAGAATCATCCCAAATTTATGCTAGGTACCTTAACTGGTGCTCTCATGCAGCAATACAAAGTCCGATTTTCAGTTTCTTTTGATCTGCTTGCAAGTGCTGCTTTTTCAACTAGTTGGGCAAATGCCATATCTTGCACTTCATGCTTATTCATGCAGGCGCGCGCTCGTCCTCTGGGTTCAGGTGTTGCGACATGGTCGTGACACCTGCAGGCAGGCCCTGAGGGCAGGAAGAGCTGTGGCGGCAGCGAGAGCTCAGAGCTCGTGGCAGGAGTGCTTCTCGGCCGGGCACCTCGGTTGTGCTTCTCGGCCGGGCGCCTCGGCCGGGTGCCCGTGCTTTGCCCTGGCCGTGCGGGTGCCTCTGCCCGCCGGGCTCCTCGGCGCCCTTCACCGCGGAGGGCGGCAGGACAGAGCTCACGCAGAGCCGGCGCCTTCCTTGGAGGGACGCGCGTCGGGCCGGGCCGGGAGGGAGCCGCCGGCGGGGACGGCAGAGGCGGCGGCAGGCGGGACAGGATCCCGGGTCGCGGGCAGCGGGCAGAGCGCGGCCCCGCCGCACGGCGAGTAATGGTTTGGTATGGCTAGACACAAACCCACGGGGTAGGGACCTGCCTGGAAATAGCAGAAAGGGACGAGACGCTCAGGAGGAGGTTGCTTAAGGCTGCAGAAATAACTTGGAGTAATTCCTGCAGATGGGAGTGTGTCTTTGTGGCAAAATACCCGTCCCGTTTTCCTCTAATGGCTGCTGCAGGAGCACTGCAACAGGCAGGGGCCGAGCGGCGAGGGTCTGGCGCGCGGGCCGCAGCGGGGCGCGGGAGCCGGCTCGGCCAAGGCGCCGCGAGCCCTGAGCGCGATGCCGCGGTGCGGCGGGAGGGAGGCCGCGGGGCTGGTGCTCGCCTGCTGCCCGCTGTGCGGATGCAGCAGCCAGGAGGCATCGGCAGCGACGAGCGCGGCCGGGCGGGCAGCCCCGCGCGGTCCCGCGCCCGGAGCCCGCGGGGGCGGCGCGGCCTCCCTCCGAGCGCCCTGCGCTTCTCGCATTGCCCACTGTGCCAACTCAAAGTTTGTTAGCAGAAAAAACTGCTTTCTGGCAATCTGAGAGAGCATCCTTTGAAATGAAGATGCTCAATTCATCAAATCAGGCAAGCAAAGTGAGAATTAAACTTCACGTAACTTTAGCCTTTTTTCTTTCTCCCTATTAAACAGCCATTTTAACAGTCTCAATTTTCATAAAAATAGCAAACCACTGAAGCAAACTACTCTTTAGCTATGTTTAGTGTCTGTTACTATTATTGTCGATAGTTTCTGCTAATGCTAGAGCTTGCTTTTCTTTAATCTTTTTTAAATTAGAATGTAGTTCTGAATAGCAATATAACAATGAAATAAATAAATGAAATAAATGAATAGCAATAAAACAATGAAATAGCTTTTGGCTCAGAGACCTGAATTTGCATTTTGAGGTGCAGGTCTGCATTTTGACAATGCAACAGTAACCTCTATGCTAGTTACTTACATCTGTGTTAATTTTTTTACGTTTTTTTTATTGTAGTCTATGCATGGAACGCTGAAAAGTGTTGAGGGGCCACCAAATCTTGGAATAAATTTGCCTCTCAGTACTAAACCTACAACGCAGAACTCAGCCAGTCACAACAAAGAGGACACAAAATCGGTCAATGGAACAGAAAAATTAGAGAGGAAATTGTCTTCGCCCATAAAGAAAGCGGAGTCTAAAAAAGTTGCCAGTCCTGGCTGGACGTGCTGGGAGTGCGATAGGCTCTTCACTCAGAGGGACGTTTACATCTCCCACATGAGGAAAGAACATGGAAAGGTAATTGAGTAATATTAAATTACAGAGTAGTGAGTGAAACCTGAAATATGAAGGTTTTTTTTTTTTCCAATGTAGTAGCGTATTTCATAGAATCATAGAATCATTATGGTTGCAAAAGACCTTCAAGATGATCGAGTGCAACCGTAACCCTTCAGCACCATCCTGCGAACCCTGTCCCCGAGTACCTCATCTACACGGTTCTTCAACGCTGCCAGGGATGGGGGCCCCACCACTTCCTGGGCAGCCTGTTGCAATGCTTGGCTACTCTTTCCATTTAGAAATTCTTCCTAATATCTAACCTTTGCAGATGCTCCTGTAAATTCCATCATTATTCTTCTCTTATCTCTATTGCACCTTTCTCTTTTATGCTGCTTACTTTTTGTCATTTTCTATATAGTGAGAAAATCCACACATTCTCAGTTAATTGCAGGCTTATTCACCCAGCACAAAAAAAAATTCCTCCGAGAGGGAAAGGTGTTCCAGCATTTCTTCTGAGCCATATCCAGGTTCTTTTTCCTCCTTTGAACCTTCCATAGTTTCTTATCTCTTGCAAATTCATTAATTGTCTGATCTAGGGAATCAAATCTTGTCTTGCCGGTCCAATGAAAGACAAACAGGATTTAATTTTAAAATGTAAACATGTTCTAAGGTCAGGCCAGTTGTCTGTTTCTTAGGCTTGCAGGTTCTGTCAGTGAGTCGGCTGAGTTGAGCAATTGGAAATGTTATTTAAATGAGCCAGATTTGAGAGGTTTCTTAAAATTAATTGAAAGGAAAACATGGGAATGCTGTGTGCTCACATCATGAAGGACAGCTTGATGTCCTTGCTCCTCCAAGTAAGTGAAATGTTTTAAAGACCCCAGATGAACAGGAGTGGAATTGAGCAATTTTCGTCTGTTACTGCTTGGAGGGAAGAGAGCTACAACATTGACTTGTTAAATTTGGCTTCAAAAGGAAAAGAATAGTAGAAAATGTGACCTCATAGGAGATTCAGTCTTCTTCCCTTTTTTATCATTTAGAAAATTACTCTGATAGGTACCCAGCCTCCTCTCCTCTCCATACGGATGGAAGGAGATCGATAGAGATAAGACATATAATGGTGGCAGCCTCTGATCTTTGTGAGTGGTCTCTTTTTTCTTGGTGACTGGTAAAATTTGGTCTTTTAGCAAGGAGGAACCTAGAGAATTCAGTATGTCTGAAACAACTGTAGCTCTGTAAAAATGAGCAAAGGATAAAACAGTGTGTGCAGCATTGTCACCAAAGCGTTAAACGTTCATATTGTTCCCCAGATTTCAACAGTCTTTAAGCAGTGGCCATTAGTAACTCCACAAGTTCTTTGTGAACGCAGAAAGCGTTCATTTGTCTGTGATACCTGGTGTTAAAAACTGGTAAATGAGTGTCGGAATCTGTGTGAGTAATCTTGCTTCTAGGTAAAATCTTTAACAAACCCTGATGATTGCAGACAGGAACTGTGAACAGATTTTTGTCGAAACTGTTCACCAAATTTTATTCTCTTCCAGTGAATTTGAAAGGTTTTCTAAAGATGATTCCAAAACACTTCTAAATATCACTCATTTGACAAAACATATGTGCTTTTAAAAGTGCAATTTCAGTTGTGTTACAGAGCAAACTATTTCTGTGTGTTTTTAAGATGACTGTAATTTCAGCATGATTCTGCTGCTCTTGGAGAAGAATAGTATAGGTATATGTGGAGCATTAGATAATTATTGTGGTCAGATATTGGCCTAAAGACCTATTTCAGTGCTTAGTTTAGTTATGTGCTTAGTATTTTATTCTCTGTTAAAACTGTTCTTCAGATAAAGTGGCAAGCTTATATATATTCGAATTAATCAGCTCCGTCTTTGCAAGACTAGCTTCTCCCAGACCCTCTTCACGTTTCCGTGGCTGCCAGCTCTTTGCCAGTGGCCGTGCTCAGCACGCAGGTGTCGGGTCAGGGCTCGGGGCGACGGATGGCGAGGGCTCGTTGCAAACTTGGTGGAGCCCGGGAGCTGTTCGGAGCGCTCGGTCGTGCGAGGGACCTGCAGACACTCGTCTCACACGGGTCTGCACACACTCAGCTGCGCAGAAGTACGTCTCGTTTTGGAGCATTTGTGCAAACGTGTTTCTGTGCAGAGAGGGGTGTTTCTGGGCACGGGTGGCTCTGCCCTTCGCGCTCGCTCTGCCGTGCCCTCGCTGCCCGTCCTGTGTGCGTGGAGCCGCTGCGGCGGCGGGAGCAGCACCGTGACGGGCAGCGAGCAGACAACAAATATGCAGAAAAGGAGTTCTCCAGTCCCTTAAAAGTGTGTGTAGGGCTTGAGCTTATTAGCATTTAGAATTGAGGGTTTATTTTTTATCATTATTATTATTACTTTAGACTAGGCATAGAATGACTCATGTCACATTAAAGTGTCCGCATGGATTATCGTCCATCTCCATTGTTAGGAATACAACGAAGAAGTTAGTCACTTCTTCAGGAGCCAAGGACAGATGAGCCAAAGCTTAAATGTTTTTCTCTGTGGAAAACGGTAGCTGCTTGCGCCTGGAGCTGCAGCACAGGGACAATGGAACAACCTGGAATGGAGCTGTTCTCTAAAAGAGTCGAGATGGGTCCAAGTTTAAATGTTAATCCAAGTCTTCCCCTCTGTGACCTTGCTTGCAATAGTGGAACCAAGTTATCAGTATTTCATTTCCGTATGAACATCAAGGAATCAGAAAACTACAGGTCTGGGCTTGAGAAGTCCCTGTGCAAGGACGCAGGCAGCCTGAGGGGTATCTCCGCCTGCGCTGCGGGTGGCAGGGCAGAGCGGCCCTTGGGACCAGCCCTGCGTGCGAGGCGCTGCCGCGCTGGCCGTCCCGAGGGCGCGCGGGCAGGAGCGCCGCTTCCCCTTCTAACTGACGTGTTTTTCTTCTTTTTTCCCCTCTCTAAAGCAAATGAAGAAGCATCCTTGTCGGCAATGTGACAAATCTTTCAGCTCGTCCCACAGTTTATGTCGTCACAACCGTATCAAACACAAAGGCATCAGGAAGGTTTATACGTGCTCGTAAGTTCTGCTTTCATTTATTTTTTGAAGGTATGTAGAGACAGAGTGTTCTTTGCTGCATTTCCTTCTTGACTGTATAAAAGCAAGTGTGTCATTCATTGAGATTAATCAGTTAGTTACAGATACGCAGATGGCCCATGGCATTTGGGCTGTTCTGCATGCATAAAGCAGAGCAAGCCACTCCGAATGCACATGCATCAAGTGGAGTTTGCTGCCTTTGAGGTGTTTTCAAAGCAAATGAGGAATGTAACTGAATTGAAGGTCCCCTGCCTTTCACAGTGGTGAATTTGGTTTTCAGATTTCTCTCAGAGAGATGCCTTCTCGGTACAGAAGCCAGTATTAACATAAAGCGATCTGAAACATCTAAAGATGCTTAATCAAATCTAAGTAGTTGGAGAGATGACACGTAATTTGATAGAAGAATATGTCAATCAGATGAGCTAGATGGTGTCAGCTCTGTGCCGAGCCCCTACGTTCCTGTCCCGCAGGTGGGTGCTCTCTTTGCAGAGAGCAGTTGTAGCTCAGGATCCCTGCAGCTGCTTGCAGAGAAAGATACTGGCTTCTAAATCTTTTTGTAGTGCTTGCCGCTTTGTTTAGCTTCAAACTTTAGGGGAGAGGATCTGAAAGAGCCCGGCAGCCTCCCTGCCTCTTCCTGGAGTTGAGTTTGGCCATCCCTCTTGCAGAGCTGGCCAGCAGCACTGAGCCCCCGCGCAGCTCCGTACGGCCCCGCGGGGCCCGGAGAGGCTCCCGCGTCCCCAGCGAGGCCTGGGTGTGCTGCACCCGCTGCCGGCGGGTCGGGAAGGGCAGGGGGCGCAGCTGGAGGCTGGCGGCAGCCGAGGCCAGCGCGGAGCGAGGCCGCGCGCGGGGGCGGCACGAGGTGGTGCCGGAGCTGCCACTCAGCCTGCCCGCGGGATGGCGGCCTGCAAGAGGCTGGGAGCTCCCTGCCGAGCCCGCATACCCGCAGAGCCCGGTCACAGCCCGCGGGGCCGCGTCTGAGCGGGTCTGTCTCGTCCTCCTGCAGGCACTGCCCCGAGTCACGACGAACTTTCACCAAACGCTTGATGTTGGAAAAGCATATTCAGTTAATGCACGGCATTAAAGACCCCGATGTGAAAGAAATGACCGAATCAACCAATATGGAAGAAAGGGAAGTAAAAGAAGATACAAAGGTAACGACTTCCAAGTCATTCTTCCAAGTGTTCTGTATGGTGGAAATTTCCACCTGTGAGATCATATCCTGAGCTGACAGCAGAGGCACAAGTGCAGATGTTTGAAAAAATGGGGTGTTCGTTGTCTTTTGCATGACTGTTTTTCAGGGCAAAATATGTTAGTCTAACTCATAACGATCAGAGATGATCTGCCACATGAAACCTTTTGTATGAAATAAAAACATAATTAAAATGTAGTTTCTGGAGGTGGTCCTGGAGCGGTCTGGCATTCCTGCAGAGCTAGTTTATTCTGCACCACGTACACAACTGCAGCCTCGTGTGTAGTTGGATGCAGTTGTGTTTGCAAGTGCTTGCTCAGGTCCATCCAGTGCCTTAGATGCTATAACTCCATTGGAGATGCAATATAAGTGTTACATATGATTTATAGTAAATATTTATATATTTATTTCTCTAATATGTACACTGTGTAGTTACTTGTGTGATTTCAAATACTGTATTTATCAAAGTTTTACTGGGGAAGGTTTTTGACGGTTGCAAGTCATGACTCTTAAAGAAATGAACTCTCTATTTATGGTTAATGAAATCTTCTTTGCCCTCCTTAGGTTCCAAGTCCAAAGCGCAAATTGGAGGAGCCCGTCCTGGAGTTCAGGCCTCCGCGCGGCGCAATCACTCAGCCGCTGAAGAAGCTGAAGATCAATGTTTTTAAGGTGCACAAGTGCGCTGTGTGCGGCTTTACGACAGAAAACCTTCTGCAGTTTCACGAACATATTCCTCAGCATAAGTCTGATGGCTCCTCATACCAGTGCAGGGAGTGTGGACTCTGCTACACGTCCCACGTGTCTCTCTCCAGACATCTCTTCATCGTGCACAAGCTGAAGGAGCCTCAGCCAGTGTCGAAGCAGAACGGCTCTGGGGAGGATAATCAACAGGAAAACAAACCTAACCACGAGGACGAGTCGCCTGACGGGGCCGTGTCGGACCGCAGGTGCAAAGTGTGCGCAAAGACATTCGAAACTGAAGCGGCCTTAAATACTCACATGAGAACGCATGGCATGGCCTTCATTAAGTCAAAAAGGATGAGCTCAGCTGAAAAGTGATGTGATTGTTTGGGACGCAGGAATCTCTCTCCACATTGGAATATTAATGACATTTTTGTTACAGAAAGTTCACCGTATAATAGTGTTAACAGTACTGGTCAGGCTGTTGCAATATATTCTGCATAAATGTCCTCTTCACCTCATTGTCTATACCCTCTAAACATCAAAACAGTATTTGCGTTTAAAAGAGTTTGTATATATTTAAACTAATAACTTTTATACTCTTTGTTACGTGTTTGTATCGGTATCTAGTGGAAAACCTGTTCTTTGTTCTCTTTCCGTTTTTGTAGCGGCTTCTTGGGCGCAGAGCTCTTGGTGCTGGGCAGTTCCCCGGCCCGCGCGGCGCTCGGGGGCGGCCGGGAGCTGGCGGCAGCGCTCGGGGAGGCCGACCGAGCGCCACTGCCCTCCCTTGGCGGCGCCCCAGGGAGCTCTGATCCTGCTGCTGTGGCTGCGGCGCGCGCGGAGCATCGGGCGGTGCAGGGACAGGAGCTGCGGGATGGGGACTGCAGGACCACGCGCCCTCGAGTAGCCGCAGGTGCTGCCCGTCGGAGCTCAGACCCTTACGGACACGCGGAGCTGCTCTGGGGCAAGCGCGGGAGGTGTAACCAGAGGACTAGGTTTATAATTACGATGTTTTTTGTTGTGTAACTTATTAACCATCACAGAGAAGCGAGTGAGCAGCATTTCACGTTCTCCCTTCTGCTCGTGGAGGCCGCGGGCCCTCGCTGCAGGGTCCGAGCGTCCGGGTGCTCCGTGTCTCGCGGCCCCTCCGGCGTCGCTGCCGTCACCGGCACCACGAGCAGGAGCTGCCCCGCGCTGCCCCTCGCACACACCAGTCTCCATGAGAGTTGCATTTCCCGTTCGTTTTTGCATTTTATACCTTGTACGTATCCCTAAACAAATTTTGTACTTTTTTTAAGAACAAATTGTGTATATATAGATAGTGCATGAGATACAGTAGTAATTGTTGGTTCCTTAAAAGTCTTGCTGCTGTCAGATGTTATTATACACTACGTCCATTATAACTGTATTAAACACATTTCATATGTAAATAAATGTGGAGCATTTTGCCCCTAAAGGTTTGTGAGATTCTGTTATTAATGATTAAATTTTAACAGTTTTAAGATAGAAATGTTGGGAAAAGAATGAGAGTCCTTCTCAGCGTCCTCTGGAGTTGGTAATCATCCTGCGGGGTGCGTGTCAGGTGCACTACCTGGGCTCCCCCTCATCCCCACTGTTGCTTTGCTCGTCCGCAGAGCCGGGTATCCCGTATGTGACGCAGCTCCTGAGAGGCCTCCAGGCTTTTCCTCCTGAGAGGCTCCCAGGCGCAGTCCCCAGCGCGGGCAGCGGGGGCTGAGCTGCCCTGGGCTCCCCGGCCGCGGCCGCGCTGCGTGCGAGCAGGGGGCAGCTCCAGGGGCAGCTCTGCCCCACGCTGGGCTCCTCTGCTGCGAGCAAAGGGCTGCGGCAGCGGGAAAGCCGTGGAGCCGGGGTGATGAGTGGGTGCAAAGCCACCCTTGCCCTGGCAGAGGGATGTTTGTCCTTTGTTGCCTTGAAGCCCCTCGTGAGCACTCAGGTGCTCGACAC
>JAUBNY010000557.1:62906-74428 GCA_032275445.1 Crypturellus soui | reverse complement strand
CCGGGGGGGCGGCGGGCCCGGGGGGGGAGGCGAGGTCGCTCCGCGCCGCCGCGGCAGGGAGGCAGCACCCGCGGCCCCGCCGCCAGCCCCAGCCCCCCCGCGCCCAGGCGGGACGCGACGGGACGGGGCGGGACGGGACGGGCAGCCCCCGCCCTCGCTGCTGCCCCCGCTGCTGCCCCCGCGGCCGCCCCCGGGCCCGGCGAGCGCCGGCGGAGGCGCCTCGGGGCGGCAGGGGCACCGGCAGCCCGGGCTGGGACACCCGGCTCCGCTCCAGCTGCCCTGGCCTCTCGACAGCTCCTGCCTGCACTCCGGCCACCGCATGTTTAAAACACAGCGGTTTTTCACCTCGCCAAAGGTGGCATGGCAGAGGAGGGTATGGTGCTGCCTCGTGCTCAAGTGCACAGAGTAAAAAGTACCAGTGAGAACGCTTGGCTCCGTTCCTCCGACGGGATGTCTATGCTGGGACCTGGCTCCCTTTAAAGCCAGGTTTAAAGTGAACGTGTATGCAGTGTGTGAGGGGAGACGGACTCTGGAGGCCGCTGAAGAGGCAGATCTTGGCCTCTCCACCTTCACAAGCCTGGGGAAAGCTCTGGGGAACATTTCTGGGGAAGCAGCCAAGTTGCTGGTGTCACTGGAGAAGACCCCAGTCTTCCCCAAGGCACAAGCTGGTTCTGCATCCCCTTCCCCTGGCAAGGGAGTGGGGCTGGTGGTCTAGAGAGTAGCATTTGGTTCATGGGAGATCTTCAAAACCTTCTCAGAGCAGAGTCATAGCTGAAACTCACCCTGCACCTTGCTCTGGGTTTGTCGGGAACGTGGGCTCAGCTCAGTACTGACTAATGCTATCATGCCTGCTACCGCCAGCTCACTCCTGCCTGTGCCGTGTTTTCCTGCCTCTCTCTTCCCCTCTCTCATTATCTCTTCTGCTGACACCTGCCTCCAGCTCAGAAGACCATCTTTTGTCCCGACTAGTTAAAGCAACAAACACAATATCACCCAGAGCATTTTTGGGACTGTATTTAGCTCTGGAGATGCTTTCATCTTCAGATACCCGAGATGGGCATATGTGAAGGAAAAGCATCACTACTACTTCCAGCTATAATAACCTGTTAAAAGATAAGAGCCATCTCCACAGATCTTCATCTTTCGCAAGCATCAGGGTGCCTTTTGTGCCCTGACTGGAGGAATTACCCCAAAACACCAACCAGAAGCCTTTGCCTCTGCCCTTGTGGTGCCAAGGTCTGTGATCTGATGTCCCAGCAGTAATTCCTTGTCCAAAGGCTGGGCTCTTCCCGAGGACTCCAGGTGGGGTTTGCCTTCAGGATGGCCCCTTGGGGAGGGGAGCAGCAGAAAGGGCCCAGCCACCCCTGGGATCCAGGGGGAAGGGGCCAGCAGAAGAGACAAGAAAGGTTAGTGTGGCTTTTGTGCACAGCATAAAAAGAAAGTCAGTGCCATTGTAGGGGCATTGGAGGGTACTCAAAGCAATCAGCCAGGGGCCATTGTGTGCCTTTAATCTACATGTGTATTTCCCAAGAACTCTATTAGTGGAGATGAATGAACTGTGCAATGTCCCTAATTTCTTCTAATTTGGAGCTGGGTTTTCATGGCACTCACAACCAGCACAAAACAAGCCTGTCTCTCCAGAAACCCTAGCACTCATAGGAATCCTTTTTTTGGCTTGATGTAGAAAAAAATAATAAAAATTAAGCAGCAATGAAGTAGCAAAAAAAAATGAAGCAGCAAACTCACTTTGTCCAGACCCTGGCGTGGCAGCAGGTGCCCTGGAGAGTGTCGGCTCCTGGCGCAGGGGCTGCTTTCCGGCACCTGTTGCAGCAGCATGCGCAGGAAGAAGACTCCAAAACGTCCCTGCTAACCACAGCGCAAATGTGGTTCTGCACCCAGAGCAGCGCACATGGCCTGTGCAGTACATGAGTTATTCTGCCTTAACAGAGAGGGGTCCCTCGCCCCATGCATTGGTTATTGCACTTGTATTTGTTGCACACAAGGGCACTGGCTGCTGTGGAGTCTTTTTGCAGGGGCCGGAGCTGTGGAGCAGCAGAGGAAACTTTGCAAGGAAGCCAAAACAGAGCAGCAAGGGCCCCTAGCTGCTTCAGTCCCAACATCTGGCTGTGCCCTCTGCACTGAGACCAGTACACAGGGAGGGTAAATGTTGGACTTGGGTCTTGTGCGCTGGTCATTGGTTAAATCTCCTGCTGCCCCCAAGTCTCCTGGGGGGTCTCATGCTCATGTGGAACCTCAGGAATTGGTATTATGGCACATTGCAGCTTCACCAAGACCGTTTCTCCTTAGAAATGCAGAGGGCCAGGCAGAATCGGATGTGAACACATCCATCAGGGGAATCAAGTTGCTGGGGTAAATTACTCGCCTTTCCAGGAGGTGCTCCCACACATTTGTTACAGCTGGTAGGCATTTTGCTTTGTGTTATTGCGCTAATTATTGCTGTAATTTGGGGGAGAAGCTAAGAGAGATTCTGGAGATGGAAATCGCTGAGGCACAGCTGCCTCCTATACCTGCTTCCTGTGCATGGAAGATGCAGACACATGGGAATAATTTTCATCCTGTTGAGTCATGTGCATGGGATATTATCTGGCACAACGAAACCACCACTATAAAACAACACAGATTGTTCCTTCCTCTCCCCTAGTCCTTTCTCTCTGTCAGCTCAAATAAAAGCCGCCTCACAGAGCAGATGCTTGCAGAGGGGACACACGGGCCCGAGCTGCAGCCTGAGGCTTCGGATTGGAGCTGGGCAGTGAGCAGGATTTGGGAGGCTGGACAGCAAAGGGGAATGGGGAGAGAGAGGAGGTGGTGAGGGAGGGACCAAAAGGGGACTGCACCCTGCCCCATATTCAGCATCCAACAGATTAAGCACCACATGCACTGGCTTTGCCAGGTCTTTTGCCCCAGCAGGTCCGGTCAGTGTTTCCTTGGAAGCAGAAGGTGTGAGGGAGCTGCTGCCTCCTCCATCAGCACTTCGTCACCCACACTGTGGCAGTCTCCTCTGCTTGGCTGGTGAGTGTTGGCTTCCTCTGGCCAGAGGAGAGCTTCAGCATCCTGGAGGAGCTACATGGCTCTCAGGCACCCCATGAGAGCTGTGCAGGCCGGTGCCGAGCCCAGCAATGCAGTCCAGCGCCGTGCAATGCAGCACAGTACCACGCAGCACAGTGTAATTCAGCACAGTGCCTTGCAGCACAGCGCATCGTCAGTCGAGGTGCAGCGCATCGGCGCCACTGCCCGTGGGGCATCGCGTGTCCTGGCAGCCAAGGGCCCGGACTCGGGCTCCCGGCGCTCAGCTGTCCCCGGGAGGGAGGGTGGCTGGAAGGGGTGGGGGTTCATGCTGTAAGGCTATATTAACACAATCCTTCTTTACTTGTTTTCCAATTAGCCTAATTGAATTCGGATTGCTTAAAATTGGGCACCAGAGACGTTTATCTTGATGGGATGACGACTTTGAGCTCTAGCGATCCTATTAGCTGTAAGAACCCAAATCCCAGGTAGATCCCCCCCAGCAGCAGCTCCCACGTGACCCAGTGCCTTTAATCTGCTCCTTGTCTGTGCCACACACACATGTGTGCAAACTCACACGCACAGATACACCCCCTACGTGCACACACGTATAGGCACATGTACAGGTGCACACGAACCTGCACACACACACCCTCACACGTGCCCAGGGCTTGGCCCGGCAGCCCAGACTCCTTTAGTACCTGGGTGCTCAGTGAAGGAGCTAAGGAGCGTCGCGGGGCCGCGCTCCTGCGGCAGGCGCCGGCCCACGGGTGCTGTAGTGGAGGCAGATGTCAGAGCTCAGCTCCTTCCCGCCTGCCCGCGGGAGCCGCCGCAGCCCCACGTCACTGCCAGCCCCCAGTTTCTGTGGGCTCTCATTAATCACTTGTTTGGTGACTCTGGTTGTACTTTCTCCTTTGACCCTTTAAACCATGAAAATGCTGATCCTATGTGCACTGACGAATTTAATTAGCTCCTTTAAACCAGCAGATGCTTTCAATAAGATTTCCAGGCTGTCCCAGGCACACGTTAATTCGGACGGTGAAGGCCCCGGCTGTGTTCCCTGCAGTTTATGGATGAGGAGGCTCGGCCACGGCGCACTCTGGCAGCCCCGGGCGAGGGAGATGGATCTGTCCTCATGCACCGGCACCGCTGCCCGCAGAGTCCCTGCACATCCCAGGGATGCAGGGATCCCTGCGATCCGTCCCAGCAGCAGCTGCTCTGGCGATGGCAGCACAGGAGGGTGTTCCGGAAGCGAGACAGGACCAGGAGCAGGACCAGGAGCAGGAGCTGGAGCAGGAGCTGCCACGGCTAAAGTCCATTTCTGCTGGGGCAGCCACTTGGGCAGGGGAGAGGGGCGATTCCCAGAGCCACTGGGAAGTGCTGGGAAGACCGGGGGGAAACACGGATCTGCCTGTGGCCCCCATGTGCAAGGCTCTGCTTGGCAGAGATCCGTGAGAGGCACTGCAGGGCTGCAGCTCTCCCCAGCCTGGGGATTTCGGTCCTTCCTCTGTCCTGGGCGACCGATGAGGTGAGCAGGAGCCACCACAGAGGCGTCTGGGCCAAGCATGTGTCATTCTCAGTGCTGGCAGGCCTGGGGGGGTGACAGGGACCAGCGGGACTCTGTGCGTGTGCCAGCAAGGTGTCTCCTGGCAGCATGGCCTCTGCCCCGGAGTGCCCAGAGCCGCCAGCCCAGAGCCACTATTGGGCTTGGAGCCACCATCCATCCAGTCCAGAGCTGCCATCCAGACTGGAGCCACGATTCCACCTGGAACCATCCCACCATCCAGCCAAGAGCCATCCCACCTGGAGCTGCCACTGAAGCCAGAGCCGCTGCCGCCTGCAGCAGTGCAAGATGCTAGTGGTGGCAGCTGATGAGACAGCCATGTCCTCCCAGGGTGAGCAGAGCCAGAGTCCCTGAGGGACGCCAGAGACAGACTGACATGGGCGATAAGGTGCTCAGGGGCCATGGGACAGGTTGCTGCGACATGGCCCTGTGCAGGCAGGTGACAGCACAGAGCAGGCAGCTCATGTGGGTGCACTGGGAAATCCTCTTCTGAGAGACTGGGAGTGGGAAGGAAGGAAGGCAAAGATGACTGAAAGGAAGAAGGAGAAGAAAAAAACGAAAGAAAAATGTGAAAGAGAGAAAGAGAAGAAAGAACAAAAGACCAAGACAAGCCATACTTATTGCATTTATGCATTTTAAATGAATATATTTACTTGGTTGGGTGGAAAACAGCAAGAGAGCAAAGCGATCGATGGAGAGAGAGAGTTTTAGAGTCTGGTGGGACGGTGCTACCTGTGCTCATTTCCTAGTGTCATTCACACCCAGATCCCTGGGGACCTGGCCAGCCCCTCGTTGTGTGGCAGACCCAGGCCTGGGAGCAGGGCCAGCTGTGGTGCTCCACGCAGCTCTGTGCACAGCTCTTTGTGCAGGTCTGAGCTCCTCCATTTTCCCCCAGGGAAAATGTGAACATCAGCAAAGAAAACCTTGCTTGGGCTCAATCTGAACCGGCGGCTCCACGGACCCAGACAGCCCAACGGCCGGAGGAGCCGCCATCTCCCCACCTGGACGAGGAGCCCGGCAGGGCACAGGCTGCCCCGTCAGGCGCTGTGCCTTGGCTTCGGCGGGCATTCACCTGCTTTTAAAAAGCCCAAGGAATAAATGCACCTGGTCTGTGCCAGTTGTTTGCTGGCACCACAAGCCTCACAATTTGGCACAAATAGCAGCAAAGCAGGGAGCAGCCACTGTCACGCAAGGTCTAAGCTCATGTGAGGCAGACCCAGGGGGTCCCCTGTGCTCAGTGCTCTGGCCAGGAGCCCCCAGCCCTGCTGCCCATGCACTCTGCGGCTCCCACGTGCCTGATGCACTGCCCTACGCTGTACTCAATGCAGAGACAGCAAGACATAACAAAACATCAAAAAACAATTATTGCAGAAAATATCAATATTTGAATAGTAGCTTTAGTATATATATTTATATATATATTGTGTGTGTTTTCCGAAAACTGTATTAAGGGGTGATTACAAATATGTTATGTATCAGAAGCACAGTTTCAGTTAAAAAATACATTTAGTAGCATTTCTGAGAACTTTTTGAAAAAATGGAAAAAGGCACATTTTTTTTTCCCAAATAGTTGCTTATGAAGCTATTTTTTCCACGGGGAAGAAGTTTGTAAAAAGAGAAAAGAAAAAAAAAAAGAAAAGAAAGATCAGTTCTAAGTTCTAGCTCAGCACTATGTTATAGCGGGACATAATTTTTGCCCCTGAAGTTTCACCGTGTCTCTCTCTCTCTCTTCCCCCCCGTCCCCTTGGCCGCAGCGCTCATGTCCCTCCCTGCAGTGGCACCTTGGCCAAGCAGGGGCCATGGGCCCCACGGAACTGGCGCTTCCTCTACATCACGCAGCATTTCTGCTCAGCCGCCTGCTTCATCTCCGTGAAGGTTGCTTGAGCCTTTTCCTTGATGGTGTCCATATCCATGTTCTGGATGCTCTGCAACTGCCCCAGGATAGAGTCTTTGTCCTCTTCCTCCACCTGGTCTTCTGCCACCATTTTCTGAAGGTCTTCTGGCAAACCCACGTCATCTCCTGCCATCTGTATTTGGTTCTCATCTAGTTCGCTCTGACACAAAAAGAGATATGGGAAATAGGAACCATGCGTGACTATTTGGCAGTATTCTGTTTCTGCTAGACCCAAAGCAGCTATCACTGAGGGTTTTTTGGGGTGTATGGGGATGGAGAGGGCTTTAGTGGGCATCAAATCAAATGCATGGATTATTCAGTCACAGATTTTACACGTGACTCAAGGATTCAAGGGCTCAGTAAGTCTCAACCATGGGTCCTTTGGGGTCCATCATAGTAGAGACCTTTTTCAAAATAAATGTCAGCTGCATTTCCTTGAATGGTTTTAGTAGGGCTAACACTGAAGCCTGCAGCATCCCCTGGCATTTCTGGAAATCTTTGCCGTGACCCCACTGCATGTTATTTTAATGCAGTTGCTTGGCCCTGGTCTGCCTGTGCACCAGCGTGCTCTGTGATTTGGCCCAGAGATGCAGCCTTGGGGAGGCTGCCCTTGGCCGTGTTGTGGTACAACCTGAAATGCCACATCCTGCCCGCTGTCCCTGTCCTGTCCCTGTGCCTGTCCCTGTAGCACGTTTAGAAAATCACCCATATCTCCTGCCATTTCTTTGCAGGCTACTGCTGGGTTCCTGTCATTCAATCTACCAAGGACATTCAGTATTTTATTACATCAAAGTAAGCATGCAGTGTGCCTTCAGATCACATTCTAATTTTTGTGACAGTCAGGAAGACAAAATAAATAGCAACTAGCAAGTTGTGAATCAGAGCTACTAAATTACATATATTTTGCTTAATGTGAAGTATGGCCCTATCTTTAACGCAAGCCCAGCAGCCCCTGAGTTTTATTTATCAGTTTTGTAGGCTGCTTTGGCACTAGTGGCTGGATGTGCAGGTCAGTGTCACATCCATCTCTGCATGGACCTGAAGAAGCCAAGTGTGGCACAGTCTGCCACAGACTCCACAGCCCTTGTGGACACTGCCGGCATTCTGCTTGATGTTCCATTTTCATCCTAGGCACCCTTCCTTCTACTCTTCTTTTGAATTTCATCACAGAAGGTCTTATTACTACTTTTACTTTTCATATACTCTTTATTTCAAAGCAGGCCAAAAAGAGAACACCGACCATTTTAGCAGCTAGACATAGAGAAGGATTTCGGACCCACTCTCATCCAAAAATTTGTCCAGTGTCCCAGCGAACCTTGAAGAAACTGCTCACCAGCCTGGGACTTTGCATGAAGCCCCTCTTACCTAGAGCTTCCCATGAAACAAACCTGCAACGCAAAGGAATCCAGGAAAGAATGAATGGAAAAAATGTGTCTGTCTTCCACGAGTCTAAGCTCTATCTAGGTATTTGATTGGCAACTCCAGGGCAGGAGGAAGAGCCAGGGCAGGCTGGCAGATAACCAGCGCGCTGCTGCAGTGCTAAGTGGGGCAACAGGAGACTTGAACAACAAAAGAGGACAGAGCACAAGCGGGACTGAGAAAGCACCGGGGCACGAGAAGGACCTGGCTGAGCAATTAAAGGGCTGTGAGGCAGCAAGTGCCGCTTCCTGAGGGCCTCCAATGCTCCATCAGTGTGGCTGGGTCAATTTTCCAAACAATGGCGATTTTGTTCACATTTTGCAGTGGATTCTGATGGATCCAGTGTGCATAAGAACGGCATATTTTGACACAGTTCACACATCAAAGATAAGCGTTAATGCCTCATTACATCTCTAAAATGAAGCATGACAGCAGCAAAGGCCTGATATGAATAAGCAGCGATGCTGTCAGCAGGAGGTGTTTTGGGGAGTGAGTGGGGGTCCCGAGCCTGCACGAATGGATGAATGAACGAATGTAGCAATGAATGGAAGCGTGTGCTCAAGCGATGGCTGCAGAGGCTCAGGCCGTAGCACGGAGCAGCAGACTATGCCGCTTGATGGCAGAACACTTGTGTGTATTTGTACGGTACCATGTCTGTGATAACTATGTTTCCCTTTAACCTGATTTCCCCCCTGTATCTCTCATGAACAGTATGGAGCAGTGCACCACGACCATTACTGCTATGTGCCTAACGGAGCAAGGCTACGTTTTAGCCCCTCAGCTCTGTGTTGTCACCACCAGGTTTTGGCAGCTGGAAGCAGCATCACAACCAGCACAAGGATTGGTCATTAACTGTGTTGCAGGAGCAACACATTAGGCTTCCAATCACTCAGCCCTCGCTCTCAGAGGAGTCAACTGTTTTGAGACCCTCCAAGTAGCAGTGAAGATGATGGTAGAAGTTAATTGCCCAAACTGCCCTGTCAAGCAGCCAGTGGCACATTCCCTACCCTTGGGACACCCTTACTGCACACTACTGCGCACGGGAGCAATGGCATATGGCACACACAAGACCGCTCAGGAACATGAAGGAGGCTGTTTGGACAGTGCTACACTGAAGCGCTCCCCCACACTGGAGTTCAAGACATAGTACACAGTTTGAGGCTCAAAGCGGTCTCTGACCAAGAGGAGGATGCTCAGACGTGCTCTACACCAGAACAGTTCTGCTCAGGTCACTGCAATGCCACCCATGACCAGGGGCCTGCAGCCTGGCCTCGAGGAGGCCTAGAGTGAGCTTCAACGGGGGAGGCTCTCAGGAGCTAGCCAAGGAGCACACAGGATGCATGCGGCTGTTCCTCTTGCTTCTGAGAATTATCAGCTGTGGAGCTCACAGCGTGGAGCAGGACCTTTCCCAGCTCTGAGCACTCACTGCGGGCAGCCCGGGGTGAGGCTGCCGTGCTGGACATGCACCGTGTCTGACGGTCCGGGAGAGCAGCTCGTGGCGAGCGAGGGCAGGGTCTGAGCTCAGTGCGCATGCAGAAGTGGTGGAGACAAGGGAGAGAAAAGTCGTATCCAGGGCACCTCACTCGGGAGAGGGGCAGACAGCCACATGCAGGGCCGTGGCCCTTGCCGCCCGATAGCAGCACTGGGCCCATGGGCAGCTTGGCCCTGCCCGCTGCGGCCCGAGTCAGCTGCTCTGCAGCTCTCGGCCAGGGCATGGCCAATGTGGGCATCCCCAACGCTGCTCCCCAGGGCCACGCAGTTGCTCTGTTTCCCTGCGCAGCTGGACCCCACGTGTGTGCTCGTAACATTTGCGAAACATCACGCACACAGCTCTGCTGCAGAAGCGGTCCTGTCTCCCAAATAAGTGGCTTCCAGCTTCCTTTTGATTGATGTGGCATAAAGATGCAATCACCTTGCTTCCTTGCTGACCTTCCTACTACATTTACTTGTTATTACTGATATGCCTGATTTTAGACATGAAGCTTCTCAAGGTAACGGCATAGCTATTGGAGCCATCGGTATATCAGATGAAAGCCTTTTAGTAAACAAGCTTCCACTTAACCAGACTCAGAGCTGACTCTAAGGAATAGCTTTTGCAAGACAACTTATGATACAACATCTCTTTTCACCTTGTCTTAGGTATCAGGTCCCCACTTTGCCCTGCACTGTTAGCGGAAGAACAGCTCGCACACAAGCTGCCCAGATGGACAAGAGCAGCTTGCAGCGTGGAACAAGAATTAAAGTGCAAAACAGGCAGTGATGACGCAGTGAACACTGTATGGAGGTGATGCACTAAATACACCGGGGAGGCAAAAGTCATCCAATAGAAGTTATCCAAATGTCTCACGGATAAAATCACCTTTCTCATGACAAACTCAAGTTGACAATTCTGTTAATAGGATTAAGGTTCATTAAGGCTCTGCTTTCTCTTACAAATCTGGCCTAGATAGCACAGAGCTTTAGATTTTGCAGTGAAAAGGGGCCCTGCTTAGTCTGGATTTCATGTTTCCATTTACCACTTGTGATAGGGAATGAAACTCTTCATAGTCATAGTTTGTGTCCCACCTGAAATTAGCCTCATTTTTCAAAATAATTAATGCAGTTGGACTATATTATTGCAGGTTTGAGAGCATTTTGCTGCTGTAACATTATATCAGAGAGCTGCAGCTTTTACAGCCATTTAGTGTATTTGCAATAATTTCCTTTTTTCTTGTTAAAACATATTTTCATGAAGAAAGTAGAGAAAGCAGATTTTCAGACAAGAAATTCTCTATAGGTAGATACACAAATGCAAAAGAGCATACACATATCCTGCAAAATGTACTTGCTTCTGCTGCAAATCAGCACAGCAAAGTATTCACTTAATGTCTCTGTGAGCCTGGAGTCCCTCTCCCACGAGTCCTACCTAGGATCAAGCCCTGCTGGCACTGTAAGCTTGGCGCCAAGTAGCCGTTTGTGTATTCTGCAGTCAAAATTCCTCTGGAGAAGAGCCAATCACCACTGCGTCTTCTGGGGCACTCCGAGGTAGGAGCGCATTTGTGGGAGGTCACCTAAGGATGGCCGGAGCTCCTGATGCCATCTCAGGATCAGAGTAAGTGCTACTGGTGGGAGACAGACTGACTTGCATCTGAGCATCTCACTACCCTTAAGCCTTTAAAACTTGCCCCTTTTGGACATAAAACTGGAGCTCAGAGGTGGTGCTCATGCCACAGGGAAATGCTGTGCAGTAGCTGGCTCACCGTGTGCCTCCACAGGGAAAACAAAGCCTAGGGAAAAATCTGATAATATCTTCCTACTCATCTGCTAAGTAAAATGCTAGCATTTAGAGATTTAGACCTATAATCCAATCAACCACTTAAAATCTTGTATTTTTTTTTTTTTTGCATAACTGATCTTTCTGTAATTAAATGTGCCCTCAGGGTATGTTTGCCTCTTTCTTCCCTTGTCACCGTGCGGAGTACCCGCTAATAGAGGTGAACCGTAGTTGGTGCCTGAAGGGCAGAGTGGACTTCTGCCCTTTTCCCATTTCCCGATAGAGACCCTGGCTCGCACACACCCGCGCTGGTCCCACGTGCCCTCTTCCAGCTGGACACTATCCTGAGGCAAGCTGGAGAGGGACTG
>JAUBNY010000557.1:10079-34700 GCA_032275445.1 Crypturellus soui | reverse complement strand
GGGCGCCGCCCGATTGGCCGCGCCGGGGGCGGGGCGGCGGGGCGGGGCCTGCCGTGAGCCCCGCCCCCGGCGGCAGGTGCGCGCGTGGCGGGCTCCGGCCGGCTGCACTCGGCCCGTGTGGGCGCGATGGGATCCGGCCGGCTGCACTCGGCCCGTGTGGGCGCGATGGGATCCGGCCGGCTGCGCTCGGCCCGTCTGGGCGCGGCAGGTGCACGCGTGGCGGGCTCCGGCCGGCTGCACTCGGCCCTTGTGGGCGCAATGGGATCCGGCCGGCTGCACTCGGCCCGTCTGGGCGCGGCGGACGCCGTCGCTGTGGATCCTCGGTCCGGCCCCGCGGCCTTCCCGCCCGCGCACGCCCCGCCTGCGCAGTAAGCGGGTCCTGCCCTGATAAAGACGATGAGGAGCTCGGGGTCGATCAGCAGTTACTAAGTTTTGTTTTGTTTTAAACAGCACACTTCTACGTGGGCAGGAGTTAAAGTACAGGCCTTACATGTTGACTGGGAAGGGTACGTTGCCCTTCTCAATTACACAAAGGTTTAAGCAAATCTACTGATCAGATGATGTACGCAAGCAAAATATTTCAGAGGTAAAATTGAAAATAACTTGTACAAAAAAGTATTCTTGATCACTTAATGTTTGCTCATATAGAGAAAGAAGTACTTAATATTTTGCTTTGTATAATGTTTTCTATACAACTGTATAATATCTGTAAATAACAAAAAGGATTTTTTTTTGTTTTTTTTTTTTTACAGTGTATTTGTGGGAGATATTCAGGGAATTGTTAGTCTTTCTTGGCAGCTAACTAGACACAGAAAACTCACCTTTTTTCCATTGTCTAAAAATCCAATTGTAATTTTTCAGGTAAAGCTCTGGGGCAGTGCAGGATGTCACGTCACGAGGACGCAGTGGAGCGTGCGCCAGTGAGGTGGGCAGAGCAGCGTGTTGCCCTGCCTGCACCATGTGTTTGGCAGCCTCTTTGGAGTACGGTAAACCAAAAGCGATGGCCTTGAAACAAGCCTGTCTCTTACCGCCCATAAACACAAACAGGTCTGAAATTCTACCACACAGAGGCACTAGTATAAAAGTGATTTCCAAACTAAGAGCACAGACACTCCTATAACTTGGTGGTGTTTTATAATATTGTTTCAACCTACAAACAAGTAAAACAGAACTGTTGGGCAGTTACGTATGTCATTCTTGCCATCAATTCACCTGTCACTGGATTGATAGCACCTCTGTGTTTTGTGTAATGCCTTGTGCTTATTTCCTAACTGGTGCAGAGCATGCGAGTCTCCAGGCTCACAGGAGCATTCCTGTTTCAGGGAGAAGGATTTCCCAGACCACCATAACGCTATTTCCTAATTAGCATATTGTCAGTACGGAAGATTCCACTTAGCTTGTGTAAAAGCTGTGTGACTGGCTCATTTCCCTCAGCTGAAGAGGAATATGAAGTAGTCAAACTACCTACATGTATATCTACATATGCGCACAGACAAGCATGCATATATATATATATATATAAGCATATTCATGGACACCTGTATGGGCCAAGTTGCAGAAAATCAAAGGAAATCAGGCTTTGATATATTTATTTTATAAGAGTAAACAAGGAGCAATACTCTTCCTCTCTTTCCGTTTAAACTTCCAGTTTCCAGTTAAACTTCCAGCCCTGTTGGTGCCAGGTAGTGTGAGCTTTAACGTGAAGCTCTGGTGTGTAACAGCAGCTGTCCCGGGAAGCCCCAACAAGTCTACCATGGTTAAAATCACTGGTCAAGATTGCTGTGATCTCACAACCCAACTTTTATCTTGTAAATATAATCTCTGCCAGAAGCATCTCTCAGCAGGATAGCTTTACAAGTATTTACTGTGCCTTGTGTAATATTTGGTGAATGTGGACCAATTTATCATCACACCCTGCAAAGGAGTCCCCCATCACCACCTTTACAGAGTGCTCACATCCATATGCAATTTATACCAGTGGAAAGGATTCTTTTATCAATACGTCAGCCATCTTCAACAGCACAAACTTGGCTGTTGAACCAGGCATGTCCAGCAAAAGAACTGTTGCAGGTTAAAATTGCACATATATAGAAAGGTGGGCCAGCATAAATACTGTTTGAGGACATGACCTCACCACATTTGTTATTAATATAGGCACAATTTTAAGGTGTATTCCTAGCCTAAGGTAGGTAGTAAGTGGCCTGTCTCTGGTTACATAGATAGATTTCACTTCAGTTCAACCGTTTTCTCTATATGACCATCCTGGCTCCTTTAGTTAATGTAGAGAAATGACCACTTCTAGGTCTCAAAGGTCTCAAACTAACTGTAGTACCCATTTCTTTGTGTTGGTAATGGAGGGAGCTAGCTCTGAGATGGACACTTCTGTCACAAGCCTCATTCAAGCAGGATCTGACACTGAACAGCTTGACAGGTGACTCCACCTCTCCTTTTCTCCGCATTCCTCATCAATAATTGCTCTTTGCAAAGTTCTCTGCTGGTTACAGTTCTGACCCGTGGTCAGAAAAATACTTGTCGGTGTTATCTGTATATTCTCAAACAAAGTAAGAGTTTGTTTTAGCTGTTAAACTGGCCATCGGTTCACCTCCAAGCTGAGAAGGACAGTCCAGTAGCTAAGCTTTAATCGTTTGCTGACTTTCAGAAAGGATATTTTCATGCTGGAGGTGTAAACATTTGAGGACTGCGGAGAAAATCTGTGTACATTTCAGTCATTCCGTGGGTTGCTGTGGCAATGACTGCCGATGATAGAGCAGTCCTCCTGACAAGCTTAAATTCACAGCGCTGCGAGGCAAAAGAGAGTTCTGCAAAATACTTGCAGTTTGGGGAAGGCTTTGACTAGAAGGCTTTTCTCAAGGACTGGCTGAATCTTGGCAGACGTGTACATTTCTTGATAGTAATTTCACAGCAGAAGAGTAAACCTTGAATCTAATAAAAGTTATTATTATTGCTATTAAAGTTATTATTTCCCAAAGTACTTAAGTTACTTGGGAATCCACATCCTTTCAAAGTCACAGAAACATTCAGCTCTGAGGCTGTAATTACTAATGGAGAGTAGGTGTATAAATCCCACTGTTGTACAGCATATAAATAAATACTTTGGAGGTGCTGTTGGTTAGAAGCCAAAGTGATTGAGGTGCTTTAGGAATAGAATTTGGGGGTATTCTTGTCCTTTTCTTTCTTAAAAAAGTACCCCTCTACCACCAGCTCTGCTCCGCACTGAACCCATGTTATCTAGAAGGGAGCAGTAATAGCTAATCCTGCTTAAGTGAAACAGGCTGCTTTTCCTATGAGCTTTATTCTCATGGCTTCTTAGTTTTCCTCCTGATTTAAAAATGTTGTCCCTCTAGTCCAAAAACAGAAGCAAACTCCAGTGGCTTGCACAACCAATGTGCATAACCAAAGTTGCACAACACCCATAACACCACAGCTTAGGCTTTAAATGTTCAAAATATGCGGCATCATAAACAATCCAATTTTCACTACTTAGCCTGTGCACACTCTCGCTTACATTCTTAGCCCTATCACACCTAAAAGGAGAAAGTGGATCTATTTCTAGGCTTTCTCTAATCAAGCTGGAGATAAAGAATCAGAGCTCAATAGTCCTAAATGCAATATTCATTTTAAGCCTGCGAAGGGAGCACAGCCCCAGGAATGGAAACTTAGTTTTTTACCCAGAGGACAGCTGTCTCTACTGAGTGACAAATCAACAAACAAATCCTAAACTTCTTTTAAGAATTGATTAATCCTTATCAAGTAGAATTTAATCAAAAGCTGGCTGCTGACAGACTGGAAGATTGATGCTAGTATGTCAAACCCTCTGTAGCTTTTATGCTAAGGGATCTAGTAGCAATATTTCAGACCTTGCAGCTTTATAGAAGGTTACAGGGATTTATTGATTAGAGGAAAATCTTTTGTAACAGATTTACAGCCTTGTTCTGCTGGCAGATGTGTTCACCCAGCCATCTGGAGAAGTAGAACACTGCACTCTTCATGGAAGTCTGATCTTAGGAGGGGCTGGAGAGCTTGGACCACCAAGTGGTGAGGAGCCACGGCTGTCAGTGCAGTCTGATGCAGAGCCCGGAGGAGTCAGCAGCGAGCACCCTCCCTCTGGGATTAGGTCTTCTGCAGGGAAGAGCCTCTTCAGGCCCGAGGATTTGTGGCCCAGGCAGTTACGAAGATATGAAGGGTTCAGTTGGCTCTCACTTCTTCCTGTCATAGGTGCCACTTCAGAGCCTGGCCAGTGAGCTGGCTTCCTGAGTAGGATCTGTCGCACAGGCACTGAATGATTTGGAGACAGGACAGATCTCCAGTGTCACCAGGTGGAGCTTCTGCTTGGACACCTCTGAGTTAAGGTCCTGATCCTTTTCTAGTTCATAAGCAGTGTTCCTATGTATTGGTCCAGCCCAAGTGAGCATTGTGTCAAATCAACCTAAACCTGGGTAAATATGCTGCTTCTGCTCCCCACCTTGCATGTAATTCACATGTGGTGGAAGGAAACACAGGCTGAGGAAAGAAGTGGATCAGGATTGCAAATAATTTATCCATCTAAATAGTAACAATGTACATTTTCTTTTCCCAGATTAAATAGGATGTGGCTCTCAATTTGAGGCTGGCATATCCTTCCTAGTGCTTCATTTAGTTCACTAGCAGAGTCCTTAAAATTTAGGGGAAAATAGTTCTTACGATTAACAGCTGGCAAGACGTAGTTCTTAACATTAATTACAGGATTAACCTACTTTGGGTGGAAAGCTCCTACAACTTTTCAACAACAATACTTAACAACAGCATAAGAAATTACAGTTGGAGAAACCACGCTTCCACTAAAAGCAGTGGAATTTTTGCTAGTGACTTGAAGTGAAGAGAGCAGTGGACTGTTGTTGCATGTGTTACGAAACAAATATTCCAGCATCTGTGATCTGTTTCATCTGTGAAGCGAAATCCTTAGCAAATGCCCTAGCCCTGTGGGCACAGGGGGACACAATGCCCGTGGCGGAACTGGCCACAGGATGTGCTCAAGCCGCAGCAGTGCTTCTTAGAGAAGCTGCCGACAGGGCTGGTATGCCACTGGGTGAAAGGCTGGAGCAGCGGAGGGTCAGCACGCAGCCCTTTCCCTGCCTCCACCGATGCGGGCAGCTGCAATAAGGACGCTGGGGAACAACACGCAGCAAGGGACTACACAGCTGCTCTGCTGCAGACCGCTTTTCTGTTGCACCCTAGTGTGAAACTACTCTATGTACCTTGTTTATATTTTGTTAGGAGCCTCAAATGGAAAATACTATAGACTATAAGGCATTATTGTACTTTTTTTTTTTTTTAATCTTGGTCCAAGATAGAGATCAAAATAAAGGAATTAAGCAGAGAAATAAACTGGGGCCAGAGATGAAGTAGTTGAAATACTGGACACAAATATGTTTAGGATGAGTAGATTTGGTTTAAAACTTGATTATATTAATTCCATGTAATGATGTCAGTTGTCAACAAAAGTAAGTTGGTGTTTTTTGTTGGTGATCTCTTATCCAGATACCTTAGTTCCCCTCCTGGTTCTGCGAGGTTCAAACAAGCTGTCAAGGGAGCCAGTTGCAGCTTGCTACAACCTAATGGCTCAGAGCTTGCAAAGGATGTTTTTGGATGTAGCAGATTCTCTACTCTCCCTCCTCTCTTCCCTAAACAGAGCAGGGATGGTGGACATGTCACATCCCTGGCGCCCCTGCACGTTTCCCTAGGCTAAGAGGTAAGGTAGCGGTCCCTTCTCGCCAGTGAGTCTGCATCAGAGCCATCACTGGCTGCCAAGTCCCAGTATCTCTGTTTCCCACTGACCCTTCAGCACCTTTTCTTTCTCCTGTTTTCTTACAGTTGCCATGGGGTTCCTACTGTGAACTTAAGACCAGGCCCACGTTTCTGAGCTGACCCTTCTCAAACACATTTGGGAATGAGGGCAGCAGTGCCAGGAAGCTCTTGCTTCCCTGTACCCCTTGGAGTGGAGGGGTCATGAGGCTGAACATCAGTTACCAAGTTTCCCAGAGGTGAAATCATCCCTACCTTGAGTGCAGAGACTGACAGAGGGAAGGGTGGATTTCTGGGGCAGATGTCCTAAAAAACTCTATGCTCTTGTGAAAATCAAAACTTTGGGGAAAATGCTTGAAAAGTCCCCCCAGCTCACATCTCTTCGGACTCCCCAATCCCTGTCAATGATGTTTTTCATTGATGATAAAGTTTTTTAAGTGTTATGCCCTAAGTGAGGGAGAAAGAGCGCCTGCATATTTGCATGTGTGTGCTCACATGAGCACCTAGGTGGTCTTCAAGAACCTGGATGGATTCGAAGACTTTATCGTGGTCTGTCAGCTGTTCTGACAGTTGAGCATGGAGGATTTTTTAAAAACTGATTTGGAAACAGAAGGTAACTCCTTTAACAGTCTTTCTTTCCAAACAGAGACTCCTTCCCTGCAATCCATCTTGACACACACATCCAGACTCTCAAATTACACAAATAAGCCGCTAAGAGTGAAACTCTCTCTCCAAGCTGTTTTGCCTATATAAGCTTGCAATAGTAAACAAAAAAAAAATCTCACTTGTAAGAATTTTCTTCAATTATGTCCAGAATATTACATTTGAAATCAAATACATTACCAGGGAGCGGTGGTTCAGCAAAAGGAGAGGAGAAATGGCTTATAGGCTTAAAAGCTACTTGGATTAGAAGTGACTGACAGCTTTTTCCATGCAAGAAACGATTTACTGGAGGAATAGCAGCTCGATCATCAGCTTGCATCATATTTGCTGCAAGATTCAACAGAGAAGCCAAAGTCCTGAAAGGGAAATCGAGGACCTTGCAGAGATACAGCATAGCCATGAATGTGTCCTGCATCCCACAGGAGGATGGAGGGGCCATGTGTTGTTAGTATGGTAAGAGCTGCTCCTAACTCCTGAGGTATCTTGTGTCAAATTTGGGAATTCTGACCAGAAATGGCAGGTGGCTGCAGCTGCCGTATCACGGATCCTGTCCAATACTGCAGAATACAAATAGGTCTTACACAAGAGAAACCTGGTAGACCACACTTCTTATCTGTCTGTGCTCTCTCCCCGTCTCAATGGTTAGTCCTTCAGTTTTATATGCATCCTGCAAGTGTAATAGACTCAAATTACCTAGTCTTTCCTGTTAAAAAGGGGCACACTGAGGCAGATTGTACTTTTGGATTCTCATGCTTAAATACAGACATAGTACATGAAATGCTGTGTGGGAAGATACCATGACTAGCTAGGAGAAACTTATAATTGCTAAAGCCATAAGACTCCTGGTGAAACGGCTAAATCAGAGATTGTATCAATGTTGACACCTCCAGAATGCAATACAGGATTTTTTTTCACTAATGAAAATGCTGAGAAATATGAATTTTTGGAGGGCCTGGAGAAGACATCTGCTTGCTGTGGGACTCAGGTTTGTTTTTTCCTCAAGTTGCATCATAACTTCTTTTTGTTGACTTCTGTACTGTAAAATGGCTCTGCAGGGCCCCGGACGTGCTACTGCTCAGCACAGGAGTCCTATGGGCGTCAGATGGAAAAGCACCATTAAATCACACTGTTCATGTGGCCTTGGTGAATCTGAGGCATGCCACTAACTGCATCTGACACAGCATGTGTCTGCTGTTCCTTGATGACCTGCAAAGAAAGGGTATATCCAGCAGACATTTGGGGTAGAAGAACAAGCATGGTTCATTCACCCAAATCTATAGCATAGAGAGGAACTGCCAAGATGGGCACAGAAGCACAGCAGACTGCCATGGGCCCAGGGGCTCCTGCTACCATGAGCTGGTGGCCGCGGTCCTGTCAGCAGGGCAGATGGCAGACCTGGGCAGGCTGCAGGCTGCACACATCTTGCTCTATCCTGGCTTTTCCAGCTGGGAGAGGGGAGTGCATCTGCATTTTTGTTCATTTATCCTTCTGAGAACCATCCTATGCTGCAGCATTTTATTCCCAGCCCAGGTTACAAAGCTGATCTCACATAGACAAAAATCACTACACCTCATAAGGAACCTGCTGCTAGAAACTATGGTGAAGAAAATCATTGTGCATTGTAGAGAGCATCATGTTTCCCTGCTTCCTGCCTCCCTTTTAGGAAACTGGTGAAAAAAGGGTGGATTTGCACAAATATTAAGCAGCATTTTTGCAGACAATTTCAATTTCTCCTCCAATTTGTGACACCTAGAAATCGTAAAGTTGTTTTGCTTTTTGACTGAAGAGTATCTTAAAATGCACCAAAATTTTAAAGAGACGATTAATATTTTGACTTCCTGTTTTTATTTCTTAATTTCCTGCTTTTGGGCTTGAGGATTCTCCCTTGTTCTTCCTCTTAGCCCAGGAATCAGTGTATGAAGTATATTACTTAATTTCAATTACAGTGTTAATTATAGAAGACAAATGGCTACTGAGTCTTGCACCATAATTAATCAACCTGATATTTGCTTAGCGCATTGTTCACGCTGGATTAAGCCGTAGCTGGACAAGCCAGGCAAGGAAAGTGAATGACAGAGGCATTATCATGGCACACTGCCTCCCACTGGGAAAGTTCGTCTTCCTCCTGAAAGAGACGCCTTCAGGGATCATGTAATCTGAATTCCCGGTGAATTTAGTGTCATCTTAGCTTGACCAGCTCTGGAAGAACATATTAACCTCCTCTTGTGATTTTCAGAAAACCATTCTAATTTAGCAAGTAATTAAGGGTCACATGTAGGATAAAGAGCTAGATAAGCTTGGATTACGCACAGGAAGCTTTGTTTCCACGGCAACCCGAGCAGAGGGGTGTTAATGCTGAGGTCAGTCAGTTAATGAACTGGGAATGGTCACTGGCTGCAAAACATACTGGGACCAGGGGAATGGAAACAACAACGGCATTACATTTAATGATCTGATAGTAGAAAACAAATGCTGGCAAAGGCAGTTACCATGGCAAACGCGTGAGACGGAGCTTGCCGCGGGGTGCTCTGCTCACCCGGGTCAGGAGAAGTCCAAAGTGGTGACGCTCATCAGATGCCCGTCTTCTTAAGCCGCGGTACTGCTGTTGCCACGGGTGGCTCTCGCCGCCCTCTCGGCATGAAGCCGCCCGCGTTTGCGTCAGCCGCCTCCGTGGGCGTCCCGCGCCAGCAGGCTTAGCAGGCCCGGAGCCTCCGCAGCACTGGGGATGCAGGGCCGGTGCAGAGCCCCTGGGCAGCCAGGACGCCTTGGGGCGGCAAACACGAGCTCCTCTGTGAGAACATGTTAATTACTGAAAAATAGGAGCTCGGTCCAAGACTTCTCTTTTTCAGTGACTCTTCTAAGCTTCGCTTTGCTGCTTTGTGAACCTGGGCTCAAGCCACTCTTCCGGATAAGCATCAGGCTGTGACAGCTCCACGATGACATCTTTCTGTCCCCAGGGAAAACGGCTTGTTTCTGTTCGGCTGCTCTGGAGCCCCCTGATGCACGCGTCGGCGCGGGGAGCCCACGTCAGCCAGTGGCAAGAGTCACGAACGTGGCTGCAGCTCCCACTGGCCTCCCAGCCTGCCCAGGGTCCCCAGCGTGTCCCCGAGAGAGCTGATGGGCCTGCAGACCCCCGCAGCTGCCCGGCTGGGTGCGAGGCTGCCCTTGCACCCTGCATGCGGACCCGTGCCACCAGAGGTGGCCCAGGCGGGAAATCTGGGGCCACCTGCAGACATGGCAGCAGGGAAAGAGATGCCAAGTGTTTTCAATTAAAGATAATCAAAGCACTTCAAGACAGGATTTATGTGGGAAAAAAATGTTTTATAAAAATGGATATTTTTTGAAATAATTTATTGAGTTACAGTTTGGATGGATGGGAAGAATTTTCTGACTTATTTAATTAGAAGACAAAAAAACTTATTATATTTCAAAGTGGGATATTTTAAACATACATGTTGCATTTTAATATCAATATTATCTATATGTATAGATAATAGGATTTTAACGGTGTCTATTAACCAAAATGACATTATAGAAAATCAGTATTTTTAACTTTGAACACAAAACAAATGTTTTCTTTTCATCCCAGATATTTTTTTCAGATTTTAACTAATTTAAAATTATACTCCAACTTTAGGAATTCCATTTTTCTCATGGCTGAGAAATAGAAGTTGTAATATAAAAGAAGTCATATGTAAACTTTTAAACATTTTTTAATAAGCAGATAAGTTAAATTTTTCTGTTAATACGCTGACATTGCGTAACATGCAAAATTTGGGAATCAGATTATTGTGTCTTAAAGCAACACCACAGATGTCTTATTGAGTACAGGGAGTAGAAGTGACCTGTTGGATATGAAACACTTCCTCAGCTCACCAGCACCAGGGCTATGCCCTGTGAGAAAAGGACCTGTGTGAATTTTTTTGGAAAGCTTTCTTTAAAACAAGCATTCCCAACCTTTTGCTACAATCACATGGCATCAGTGTCTTAAAGTGTGTCTTAGCAGTAGGGTGTTACTTGATGCTCGAATATAGGTTTGTCAGATTTTGAGATATGCCTTTCCAAAATGCATATCCCTCATGATCATACAGATTAGGGCAACTTTTGATGCCAACTTCTCCCTGGCTTTTATGTGCACCCTTTGCAGAAGAGCAGACAGTCCCACTTGGACAGTGATGGCTGGCACGGGGGATTCGGCACCCACTTCGTGGTCCAGACTGCTGCTTGAGGCGCGGCACCTCAGGCGTGAGTCTGCTTCCTGAGTGCTCCCAGCGGTGCCAGGAATTGCCTGGAGGCTCTCTGGCGGGGATCTGTCCAGACACGTTCGGACCTAGCAGAACTCAGGCTGCAAAGTAATTTTGGTATCTGTCTTTTCTAGATCTTATTAGTGTATTTATGCAGTCTCAGAACCTCAACACCACTTAAAGAATTACGTATAAAGAAAGCATTTAATTTAACCTCGTTCCTGGCAAGTCTCCATTCAGCATTTGGTTTGGCAGATTTGTCTGCCGAGGTTTTACCAAGGGTAACAAGTTAACCCTGAAATGAATCAAGATACTGCATCAATTAAGTAGTAGAAAATGCACAAGCAGGGTTGCGGGCAGACTTGGGAACTGCAAACATCAGTGCTCAGCAAACTCTTGACTTCCCAAATGATCCAGCCTTTTTTTTTTTTTTTTGTTTTAGGAAGCACTGATAATGCTGGTATTCCATGGAAATGGAAACAAGTGCTTTTCACTGTGCAGAAAGTTTTATGTTAAAATTTGTTTTGATTCCCACAAGAAATTGCTGATTAGTTAACCGAATAATCTGAGTTTGAGATAAAGGCACGACACATCCATCTCACCCAGTAGTTCAGGGAAGACATCACAGCTATTTTTTTAAAATTGTTTCTTTTAGGAAACAATTTGCTAGTTGTTATTTCCAGAACAGGACTAAAGCTAAGGCATAATGCCTACTCATTAATTAATAAAAGGCATCAGCAATAGCCTCATAGCTACATTTCAAAAAGATGCACCAATTAGATGGCCAGATCTACAGGTGCCTGTAGATAAATGAGCTGCTGAGAACTCAGCATGTTTGAAAAATCAAACTGCAATCTAAATTTGGACTAAGCAGCTGAAATGCAATGGTAATGATTTGTATTTTGGTAATTTTAGCCTTCAAAAACATGCACTGGAACCTGGATGGAACATGTAGGAATGCTCTTTGGTCCCCACGGGGCAAGCAGGGTTGCACGGCAGCTCGAGCTCTGTCCCGGCCTTACTCCCTTCTCTGCTCGTGCTCTACTTGAGTCTAGCGCTGCACAGCAGCTGCATCCAGTCATTTCCTCACAGATTTTGCAGAGTAGTTTAAATGCTGAACAGCCTTACTTTCTAGTGTGTCCCCTTCACACGTTCTTCTGCATCTCTGGATGGCTGCGCTGGAGTTGAATTTCGTTGAAATGAACAACTGCCCCCTTCGTGTTTACCTCAAGCAGGGATGAGCTAAAATGATTTTAAAATATCTGATCCTTGTTGAACATTAGAAGATGTAGAATTCAGAATCTTTTAAAGCAAATGACCTGGAAGTGAACCATGAAAAACATGGAAGCATCCCAGACTTTGAACTTTGGCTTCTTGAGTACATGCTCAGGGGAAGCTGCTTATGTGATCCTAAGCATGGCCCAACTTGAACTGCCTGATTTTATCACTGCTGGCTTTCTTCTCTCTCCCTGAGTTGCTCATTTAGCTTGTCAGGTGTCATCTTGTTCTGCTTCTGGGGTACATTACCTGCCTGCTGACAGCAACCCTCCCCAGCAGCTGAACAAGCTTTCAGATACCTGGTGCTTCCCTGCTGCAATACAACTGCCTCATGGGCACCGAGGATCCCAAGACCATCAGCCAAACTCCTGGAGCAGCTCATTTAAATGTCAATGCTTTTCCCCTTTCTCATCCAAGGAAACAAGTCCAAGCCTCAAAGTGAACTAATGCAAAGCAGGGGATTTTGCATGTTTTACAGGGGTACTCACTAAATCAGAAACTAGGCCTTCAAATGCAAATTGCCTCAAGCTTAGGAATTCCCTTCTGTAGGGAGGTACAAACAAAAATCTGTGATATGGAATTTGGTTCGAGACAGGCACTCTACATGCTCAAGTTGGCTGCTTTACATCAGCAGAGATTCTGGACAGGTCAGGTGAGGGCACATCCAGGCTACGTGGGGCATTTTGCACCGCATGAACCTGAACTTCAGCTAGAGCTAACCTAGTAGGTAATGGGGTGTGAGGAGTCGGTGAGCAGCAGCCTGCGTTCCCCCAAGGGCACTGAGTGTTGCGTGGCAGGTGAGGGACCCACGTGCCATCGGCTTCTGGGTGTTCAGTGAGCCCAGTGGCTGATGTCCCCCTTCCTTCAGCAGGCAGGTCTGTGTCCCTGCCAGCACACAGCAGCTAACCGCTGAACACACAGGTGCGCACAACCCCTTGGCACTTCTGCACTCTGCTATCCTGCGGCCTCCTGCACGTGTAGCTTGGACTCTTGCTCCCTCTGTCGTGTTTCACACGGTCCGTGAGGTTCAGTCTTACTCCTCTAGAGTACAGCTGGCATGCAGGGTACTCCCACCTGAGCATTTGGAAAGGAGATTACTTACAGCTCGCCGTTTTGTTTTGCTTGCAATCCATCTTACACCTTGCCCCACGTAATTTTCGCATATGAGATAACAGGTATATTTTAATATCTGTCAAAGGGTGAGGGCAGCACAACTGCTGGAGCAGATTAGCTGGCCAAATCTTGCATTTTCTACAGTGAATGCTCTTCCTGCTTTCTGAAAACATAGCTCTATCATCTTAGCTACGAAGGCTGAATCTTTCACTTTCTTTCAATGGTGAGAATATATCTGTTGCATTCACCTATTAAAAAAAAAGGTTCCAGGATCAGTTTCCAGAAAAACTGGAGCACCATAGGCATTTAGGATATCAATTGCTGCCATTGTTTTATACTCAAGTCACTTTACAAATAGTAACTCATATCCCAGAAAGTTGTTAAATACATATGTGCCAAAGGAAGAGCTTCAAATCTTCAGACCTCATGCCTCTGTTGTAACGCGTTAGGCCTCAAAGAAAGGATTGCTGTTTACACCAGCTCAGAGCATGCCTTCATGCCTTCAACTCTAGCCACAAAGGGGCAGGCCCGTTTGTCTTTGCTGTTCAGTAGGTGCACAGGCAATACCTGTATTCAAAATAAAACAGTGCCAGGAAAGAAAGAGGAAGTTTGAGCTCATCTCTATCCAGAAAGTGAAAAAGGCACATTGAAAAGTTCAGTCTAGAAGGTCATAGAAGGTCAGACTTTTTTTTTTTTTTGACAGAATGGTGTGGTCATTGAATTAAGCTTTGTTGAGAATAGCTCAGAAGCTATTCTTCAAGGGCCAAAAGAGGAAAGATGTGCAGAAATAGGGGGAAACCACACTCACACCAGTGGAAGGGTCCCCAGTGAATGAGGCCCCTGAGCAGCGAGGGGCATTCCTTCTTCTCAGATGTCCACTCATTTCCAGCCATGGCAAATAAAGGAGTCTCTGACAGCCCTGCCTGCTGTGCTGTGCAAGCTCCAGGAAAGGCAGCTGGTGCACAAGCAAGTGCTCAGCACCCATCTGCCCACAGATGCAGCCACGGGCAGGCCTGGCAGCTACCAAAGCAGGCGGATCCTGAGATCAGGCACCCTTTGCTTTGCATGCTTTATCACCAGTGAACCATTGCTTTAGCCCTCGGCCTACTTAGGTTTCAGGCAACCCGTGTTCATATGCCTTCCTTTAAAGACCATTAGCCCGTGTCAGTGTGTTATCATTGCCATCCGTCCTGTGGAAGCTCTTCCAGTTGCTTCCTGTGCCCATGGTGTCCCAGATGCAGCACGTGCCTGTGCGCAACATGTGGACCTTGAGCAGCGTCTACACAACAGAGGTCTGAAGAGGCCAGGCTAAAGCTTTCCCAGTCTTCCCTAGGAATGCTTCCTCCCAAACCTATAGCATTTTATGAGCCTTCTGTGGCACCTTTGAGGTATTTCCTTTGGCAACAGGGAGCTGCCACCCCCCTGTGCCTTTTCCTTTCTCATGAACTTTGAAAACAAGCTTTACTTCCGTTTGAGAGCACTTAATTCTTTAACATAATCCATGTGAATTTGTGCTGAACTAACATTTCCGGGGGATCAGCATGAGGAGAACCAGTTCCAGCCTCCAAGGGGCAGAGGGGCAGGAAAAAGGATGGATGGGGAAGGAGGGGAGGATGTGCTCATCTCTCCCTGCTGCTGGCCTTCCTGTGAGCGCTAGTGGTACTAGCAGGGGTGGGCAAGCAGCGCTGGCAGCCATTGTCCACCCGTGGCCGTGCCGTAGCTCCAAGGATCTGCTTTCATTTACTACCTCTCCTGCCGAGGCAGCTGGCAAACCCCCTCCTAGGTTGCAGATGACAGGCTCTGCACTGACGGCAGGAGCCCCCGGCCCAGGGAGACCATCCAAGACTGTGCTGGGGACAAGCCCCAACATGAACTGAAAGAGGCTTCTGTTCTGACAGGTGCAACATGAAACACAGACACGATTTTGCTTTTGCTACGTGACATCTACTCCCTGCACGATGCAACCACTGAGATACTCATGTCTCCAATAGATGAGAGAGATGATTTCCAGGCCCAGGCATAGGAAGAGGTTTAGGCACCTGCAGGCCTCTCAGCAGAGGCAGCAACAGCAGCAGTAGATGAAATGTGCTGTCTCGGGGGTGTCCCTCATCTCCCACCTCAGTGAGTGCCACCAAGCTGCCGCTGGCGAAACCACTGGGAAGAGTCCAGAGGGTCTCTAGCCTCTCTGGGCCTTAAGCACAGGATCACTTTTCCCTGCAGAAAATTATGGTGATTCTTATTTAAACGGATGCATAATTGACCTTGCTTGTTAAAGGGGAGGGTGAGGCCTGGGAGCTCCTTTCCAAAGAGCAGCAAGGCCAGAAACAGGCAGGTGGTGGGGGAATCAGGAAGAAGCTGGAACACGCTTCAGGATTACATCTTGGCTCTGGGAACTGTGCAGTAGTGACCCAGCACTGCACAGCATGCAGTTTGACAGCCCGCGTCACACTGTCTTGCAGTAAAGCAGAAGGTTTAACCCTGTGGGAAGCAAAGGGAAAGTGAGGGGAGGCCCCGGCCAGCAGCCTGTGGAAGCACCGCAGCCTGGCAGGCTGCAGTGACCTGAGCACAGGTCTGCAGTGCAGTCACACCTGCCTGGAAAAGCACATTGACATCTTCATATATGAATCATTAAGAAAATGATACTTGCTCCATTAGTAATAAAGGGAATCCAGCTTTTTCTTTTGGGACTGTTCAAGCAAAGGTGTCTGCTTTGGTGTTTGTTTTATAGGTTCATGGCTCTAGGAACACATTTGGAAGAATTAATTGTAACTGCTCATTAAGAAGTTTCTTCCTGACAGCTGGCAGTAAATCCCTCCTTTTCATGACAACCAAAAGAAAAGCACGACCCTATACACAGGGGTTAAAGGAATCCTGTTTAGAATATGAATAGAGGTACAAATTACTGGGAATAAACACAAACAGGAGGTGGCTGTTTGCAAACTGTTTCTTTTTTTTTTTTTCTTATTGTGGTTACATATAGAGAAAAAAAATGAAGGAGATGAATATATCATGAGGATGAATGTCATCAGGAGATGAATTGCAGTTAAAACTCCTTCATTGTCTACTTTTTTCCCAGTGTGAAACTTTAGGGGGGGTAGGAGAAGGGAGCTGTGAAAGACTTAGGGCATTACCTGGCAGTACCGGTCCTGAAAAAGAGGTGACACATTTGTCACTAGGCTATCCTTTTCCTGGAGTCCCAAAGCTAAAATGCACTTGTGAAAACTACAGACTGGCAGCTACTAAAAAGACCATTTAGTGCCTGCATGTCTGTGTGCACCACATGTAATAAAGAAATTCAGATACAGCAGAAGATTGCATTGGCAGTGTCATTTTCAGAAACCTTGCAGAAGTAATTTCACCTACTGCCAGCAATATCAGCTGAAATTGTCTTCTCCCTTGAGCCCTCAGAGTACTTTCAAGAGCAGGAAACTTCAGAACCTGACCAGGTACACTCAGACACCAAGGACCACCCCATGCAGCAGGTGTCACCACAGCCTGGCCAGGGCACCTGCATGGCAGGTGTCACCACAGGCCACCCTGTGTGGCAGGTGTCAGCATAGCTGGACAGGGCACCCCGTGCATTAAGTGTCACCATAGCCCTGCTAGGGCATCCCACACGGCAAGTGTCACCACGGCCTGGCCAGGCCATCCTTTGTGGTAGGTGTCACCACAGGCCACCCCGTGTGGCAGGTGCCACCAGAGCACTACAGCGATGCTCGGGGCTGCCGAGGCCGTAGCAGGGTCGCTCTCCTACTGTCCCCGCTGCTGCCCGTGTCTCTGCCCCGCTCACACGCGTGGGGCTGCTCGCTGCGGGTCGCTCCTGGGACCCTCCTGCCCCACACCCCGCAGCTCTCATTAACTCCTCTCATGCTGTCTCACTCTGTTTGCCAGCGCTTAAGTACTTTTTTTTTTTTTTTTTTTAAGCGACCAATTAGCACCTCATCAGCTCCAATTAGAGGAGACAAAGGCCGTGTAAAGATAACTCAATGAGAGGGGGCGGTGCAGCGTCGTGTAATCGCTTAAGACAGCGGTGCGCGGTGGCCGCGCGGGGCTATTCACCTTTTTTCCTCCCTTCTGGGTGCATTTAAGGCTTTTTTTTCCCCCGCTGGGAAGCCGGCCCTCCGCGGAGTCCCAGCCGCTCGCTCCGCGCTACCTGTTTACAGCTCAGCGGGCAGAAGGGCCCCGACAATCCCGTATTGTGCGCGCGGCGCTTCCTTAAACTCCGGCCTCCACAATAGCGTGTTTTCAGGGCCGGGCAGAGTAAGTTAAAGGCTGCCTTTATCCTCATTAAGTGTTCTCCTAGTACTGTCTTCTAATTACATGGCAGGGCAACAATGTATTTTTTTTTCAATGGAGTTCTTTGGAGCAGTTAATTTGGTGCCTGTACTAAATGCCCCCAAACATTAATTAGTGTGGAAGGAACCCTAATTTCCTCAGCAGCTTTCCTCTCCATTTACTTCCCTTGTTTTCACATAGGCTTGGATGAGCCTCTATAATGAAATTACCTCATTAATGCCTTTATTCTTGCAGAGTAACTCATTCAAGATCTACCATTTAGTTTTAATTTAATGCTGTCAAAAGCAAAAGGTGCATTCATGTCTTTGATTAGTGCATTTTTTTCTCTCTAAAGAGTGGACAGATTTAAATTATTAAGATGGCAAGTAGTGAGTTATAATTGGATACAAGCAGCACTTCAGTGAATATTAAATGCTTTCAAAGCCTGGCCTATGTAGTCTGCTCACTATTAACTGTGTCCAGCAAGTTATTTTGTGGGTTTTGAATTAACAGCACCTTAGCTACTGTGAAGCAAATTAAGTTTAATTTTGTTTATAAAAACCAATGGAGTTGCATTTATCAACATGACATGTGGCTGTAGCAGAGTTCAGGTTTTCCCATTATCCTGTGCTGACCTCATCATTTGGCTAGCACAGGGTCCTCTCCATGCTTCCCCGTCGTACAGAGTCTAGCCGAAGGCTCGGCTACGTATGGTGAATGGGAGGCCTTTCTTTAGCCAGAACAACTTGGTTCCTAATGCTCAAGATGAAACCTTATGTTTGAACGTGCCTTCTCCCACCTCCCTGCACTATGTTTTGGTCACAGATCAGTGATTTCCAGACATGGAGTTTATTTCATCCAGAATAAAACTGTATAAAATTATAAAAGAAAGGGAAAGGGATATTGAAAAGTTCTTTTCTGTGGCAGCATTGAGGAAAAAAAAAAAGAAAAAAAATATTTTCACAGCTCTACTTTTCTGCGCATAAAATGGTGCAGGAATGGTGCTGGGTTCCCGCACAAATGGTGTGGGAACCCAGACTGCTTGCACTGCTTTACGTCATACATAACTTGTTTTCTGCAAATATAGTGGTCAGGCAGATCTGGACAGTGGCTGCTCTTGGTCTGGATGGGAAATACACAGCTGGGCAGCTGTAGTGCAACCTGCCCTCTCTAAGTGCATCAGTCCTCTCATTTCTATGGACAAAAGTCTGGCAACACTAACATTTCCTCTGTACTCCTGGGTTGTGAGCAGCTTGATCCCAGACTACTGAGAATTTCCATTAACTTCCACAGATTTTGAATTAAGCCCTTCATTATTTTACTATTAATTGTTTAATGTTGGTACACTGGTAAATTGAGCTAAGTGCTGTGTTTCTCTAAGGATGAGGATTACTGGCTTGTTTCATTCCAGGAAAGAACATGACAGGATCTTTAAGAAAATGGAAGTCTGAGAGTTTTGTTTTTCAGAAATACTTTCTGAAAAATGGGCTCTGCCTTCTGTAAGCAGAGTATGTAAGGGACACAATTTTAGGGTAGATATTTTTTAATAAGGATTTTTGTGTAAAATTTAAGTCTGGCTTGAACTATTGCTTTGCTCTAGTGCTAAAATAGAACAGTAATTCTGTTTGCATTTTTGTAGGCACAAGTAATTCCTGCTGCATGTTTTTGGTTCACTTACAGACACAATTAGGATCAGCTGTTTGCTTACAGAGTACGGTAGCCCAAAGTATACCTGCTGTCAATGGTGAATACCTACTTGCAAACTCTCTTGATACCAGCAACCAACAGAACAGACTTTAATCTGGTGCATTATGTTTAATTGCCTCTCTCCTTCTTCCATTTGTTATATCATTATTTATTATATCTTGAGAGGAGATTTGATCAACATGTTCAAGCACCTGAGAGGTGACTGTAGGGAGGATGGGGCCAGGCTCTTCTCTGTGGTGGCCGGTGACAGGATGAGGGGTAATGGGTGTAAGTTGAAACATACATTAATCTCCATATGAGGAAGAAATTCTTTCCTGTGAGGGTGACACATCCCTGGAACAGGCTGCCCAGAGAGGTTGTGGAGTCTTCTTTGGAGATCCTCAAAACCCGCCTGGACACCACCCTGTGCCATGTGCTCTAGGTGTCCCTGCTGGTGCAGGGGGGTTGGAGTAATGGTCTCTAGAAGTCCCTTGCAACCTTAAACATTCAGTGATAGCATATTATAATTTATTATAATATACTATATAATGCATTATAGCACATAATATATTACTATATATATTACACAGTTGTTACATTATTGCATTGCTATTTTATTTGAACAATATAACTATATATATTCTAACATGTCCCCATCGTCTTTTGGCCTGTCTCTGTGTGACCTTAGCACCTGTCTCTCCCAGGATGATGTGTCGGGTTCTGGCCATTGCGGAGTGAGAGCAGCACAGGCGGAGGTGAGGCCAATGGGCCCTGGACACCCCCATGGGGACACTTTCTGGGGCCATGTTCTGCCTTGAGGCCAAGAAGCGCAGATCAGACATCTCCAGGAGCCCACTCAGCCTGGGATTTCCGCTGGACCCACGTGAGAGCCCATAAGTGTGGTCTTTGGTGTTTTTTAGTGGTTTTGTTTGATTTTGTATGTGTGCTTTTCCAGTGTGGCCTGTCTATGATGAGCGAGAACTGTGGCACACACGACAGCCGCGCGCGCGTTGCCTGCAGGGTGCGGGGACGCAGGGTGTGAAGGCCACGTGAAGGCAGCAACTGGCAGAAGGCGGCTGCGGAGCATGGAGAAAGAGTTCTGATGCAGCCAGTCTCCCCTGCCCCGTCCGTCGCCAGTGAGCGCTGCCCCACAGAGTGCCAGGGCCCTCTCAGATCGCCCCAAATGTACCAGCGTCCCTGAGCCCTACTGATGGGCTCTATCGCTAAACGAGCTCTCTGTTTTGTCTGGTGTTGCAGGAAGAACATGCCATGAAGTCCTGCCCCCGCTCTAGCTAGGCAAAGAGCAGCATCAGGAGTTTACGTGGCGCCTGAGTCCGAACACCAAGTGTTTCTCTAAGTCATGTGAGGGTCGCAATCCATGAAGTCCTCTCAGCATAAGGTATGCAGCCAAACTTGTCTCCAGCAGCATTCTCCGCTTGCTCCAGGGGAGTCTGGTGCCCGAAGCACATGCCCAGGAGGTGGGAAAGCCAGTTCAGGTCTCTCCTCACCTCTTCAATGTATGAATATTACTCCATGGCTCTGTGGGAGAAAGGTGAAGTAATGGTTCTCTACCCCTATCTTTCCTTTTGAAAGATGGGCATTAGGCAGAAAAGAGTCAGGAAAAGCAGATGAAACCCCCAGGCTGTGATCTGGAGCTGCATTTGGCATTTGTTCTCTCTAAGAGGTTTCTTTTGAAATTGCCATCAGGTTTCCTTTCTCCCAGATGAGTGTCCTTGCTTCGGGATACTGTGCACACGTGGGTCAGCTGAAGAGCCAACTTTCTACTCCCTCACGTCCAGGGCAGTATCAAACCCCCAAAACAGCCAGGAAACTGGTTATGCCTGGTTAACAAGTTATCAAAAATTAAAAGAGCATGTTACGTGTGGTGAATGCAGTGGAAAAACTGCTCTACAGATCGGCTACAGATAGTGGCGCAGACAGTGACTGGGCTTAGCATGGCTGTTGATCCCAAGTCTAGCTTGCCACAGCTTAAACACACACAGATGTGACCTTAGGAGATGATCTTATGCTCAGGCAGAAGCTTAATCAGACGAATGGAAACACTTTCAAGAAAGAGAACAAAACAAAAACACAATGAAAAAAGGTAGCGTTGATGGAGCACATTAATTCCTCAGCTTTGTGCTATTTAACTGATTGTGGGTCTGAGCAATGAATTAAATGGGGGACTGAGCTATGTTAAAAATATTCCCTGCTCCTATTGACAGTTTAATTTGGAGTTTCTTGATCGAGTTCACTACATGGTTCCCACTGTGTGTGTCCCAGCTTTGCTGGATAGGCGGAAGCAGAAAGAACAGTCGGGAGGGGTGAGATTGGCTGAGAGTGTCTTAAGCGCTGATGGAAATACTTGTTTATCCTTGAGCAGGAGACTTGAGAGTGGCTTTGGGGAAGGACACACACCTTAGGAGCATATCTTTGCTATCTGTTTTAGAAAAAGGATTCTTAACATAGGCAGTCAGGTGCAAACTAGAAGATTAAGTACACAGTGATAAAGGCAGACTGAAGAGAGCTTTTATATTCTAGGCAGTGAGAGTATTAAGCTAATGTAGCTCATAGATGAGACCGCGGGGCACGAGCGCCCCCTTTTGATCTAACGAGACTGTAAGAGCTGTAAAGGAATCATATAGACCAGAAAGGCATCACAGCTCTGAGAGGTTACTCGTACTTTGGAAAAGGTGCACATGCAGGGGATGCTGGGGAAGCTGAGTGGGTCTATTTTGACGAGCTAATACTCAAAGAATAGAGCAAGGAAAGTCAAGATACACATACGCAGCAATAGGGCAGAAAGGCAGAAATTGTTGGTGTTAGTCTGACATCACTCTGCCCCATAGCATAAGAACATGGGAAACATCGCTGGGCTAAACCAAGCTGGGCACTGCCTGCTGGGACAAGAGATGGTTCTGCCTAGAACTGCATGTGGGTCCGCCCTGTCTCCGCTGCCCTGTCTGCCACACTACCCAGTCCCTACGGCTTTGGATGAGGGTGCCGGGGCGGGCTGAGCCCTGGCTGCTCCCTATGGGGAGGGACCCAGAGGCTGTTGGGACAGGGAGGCTGAAAGGCAGCGAGTACCCTGCAACTGAGACACCCATCACTGAGATGGGGCATGGGAGCTGAATACAACACTAAATTTCTTCACAGTCCTCCCAAGAAAGTGGATAAAATTGAACATCCAGAATGATGAGTGATGTGTGCAGCCCACACTTTACTGCTGGACCACAGGAATCTTCTAACTTGGATACACTTAGCTCCCCTTCTCTGCCCTGGTAGGATCTTTCCTTCAGGATGTCACCTACGGTCGATACTTCAGAGGAAATTTTATTACTGCATGTGGTGTCTGCACTGGTGAATTCCTATAGATGACCTGGGACTATATAGAATACCTGGTCAAGCCTTCTATTCAGCCTGACCAAAAGAATCCTGACACAACAAAGCATTTAGCTGAATGAGCATTTCACTATGAATAGCACAAATATTTGGATTTGAGTGTACATCAACAGCCATCAATTGAAGGCCTGTGGGAACTAAATGGGGATGAAAGAAGAGGAAAAGATTCTTTGTAGGGGTAAGTCAGGACATAAAGACAGGCCCGCTCTGTATAAGCAGGTCAGCTGTATTCTGCAGGGCCAGAAATGTGCAGAAGCCACAGTATTTTCCTTATCCCCTGCATCCCAACAATAAGGTGGTTATGGTGAAAGCAAGTTGAAAATTTGCACCTACCAATTAAAGAAGATAACATGCCCAGAACTGGTGGTCTGAGTGACTGCACTAGAAGAAAGCCAGTGATTAATGCGGTGCTTTGGTGTGAAGGGTCTGCGGTTTCTGTATTTACATGTGAAAGACATGGGGGCTAACAGAGGCAACAAGGGACAGAGATGGAAATGTATCAAACAGCCACTGTCCTTTAGGATAGCAACAGCTGCAAGCTTAGAAGAAACTAGCTACCTAGAGGCTCCTGCTTTAAAAGCCTCTGTATATGTTGTTGTTTAATAACTTCTTCAGGGAGCCAGAACACCTATAACAGAAAGAAAATGAGCAGAGAAAATCTACATGATTAAGCCATCATGTGGGCTTATCACACTGGGATAAAAAACCCTTCTTTAAAGAATCAAAAAAACAGGGAGGAAACAGTACCAGTAAAGGTAATAACTGCTCTGCCCAGCAGCGCAAACAAATCCCCTCTTTGCTGGGTATTCTCCGAGGCAGCCTGGCAGCCCTTCCTACACCAGATGATGGTGTGAGGTGCACGCAGCTGACCTCCCGCAGAGAGGCACATCCACCCCGTGCTCTGCTCTTGGGGGTCTCCAGGCTGCCACAGCTCAGCTTGTCACTGAAAACTGGGAATAAACCTCTTAACACCAAGGTAGTATTAAGAAGCAGGCATTCACTTTATTGCAGCATTGGGTGCGTGGGGGATACCTCCACCTACCATGCACACCCTAAGGTGTGCCAGCTAAAGCTTTTATTTCTCTATTACCTACATATGCATTAAGCTCTAGGCATGATCATACATATTCATTCTATTTCCCAGAACTAATTATAATATACCCCACCCTCCTGCGTGTGTGCCCTCTGTCCCTCTGGTGGTCTCTGGTGGTCTTTTGAGACCCCCGGTGGTCGTCTCGCTGTGTCCACTTGATGTCATCCTGGAACTCACTTCCATATACGGCCCTATTTTGGCTCAGAGGCCTTGTGTAGGTCCTGCTGCCCAGTTCCGGACAGTCCTTCGAAGATACGGTGGTCCTTATCTTCATCTTCAACCGGTTTTTGCTGTTCTTGTTCATATTGTCTCATAATATCCCAGGAACATCTGCTGTTCTATCTGTACCTTCCAGTGACAACAGCAAAAACGTGTCCTTGGGTACATCCTCCTCTGGGGTTTCTTATAACAAGCTCAGCTCCGCCAGGAGCAAGGATGGGCATGGCCTCCCCAGAAGGACATGCACAGATAGAGGTGCACAACACAAATGTACGCATGGGTCACAGCCAACGACTCCAGCGCTGGATGGACCTCTGCAGATGGACCATGCGCAGAGCGCTCGTGACACTGCTGCCACCGCGTGTCAGAAAATCGGTACTGCAGCCGTGGGGAAGGGCGCGCATGCGCTGGGCGCTCGGTGACGCTCACTGCTGCCACCGCCTGTCTGCAATGTGGTGCTGCAACGGTAAGGAAGGGGGTTGCCGCCTTCACGTGTCACATTATCGGTACTGCAACGGTAAGCGGGGGGTTGCGCACGCACACAGCACCCCGAAACACTCGCAGCTGCCACGGTGTGTTAGACAATCAATAATGCAACGATAAGGATGAGGGGAGCGTGTGCACAGCGCTCGTTAACGTTGCTGCCACCGCGTGTCACAAAGTCGGTATTGCAACGGTAAGGGAGGGTCCGCATGCGTAAGAGTGCTCGGGAACGCTCGTGGCGACCACCGCGTGTCACAAAATCGGTACTGCAACGTTAAGCAAGGGGGGCGCGCAAGTGCCAGCACTCCAAAACGCTCACTGCAGCCACGGCGGCTCAGAAAAGCAATAAGGCAACGCTAAAGG
>JAUBNY010000556.1:25646-63614 GCA_032275445.1 Crypturellus soui | reverse complement strand
GAGTCCAGCGCAGGGCCACGAGGATGATCAGGGGCCTGGAACATCTGCCCTGTGAGGAGAGGCTGAGGGAGCTGGGTTTGTTCAGCCTGGAGAAGAGAAGGCTGAGAGGGGATATGATCTGTGTCTATAAGTGCCTCAAGGGAGGCAATGAGGAGGATGGGGCCAGCCTCTTTCACTGGTGGTCACTGACAGAACCAGTGTAGCTGGTGGAAGCATATATACATATTCACTCTGCGATATCAAGAAAGGCTGCTCATATAGCATCTTATGTGAATACATGTATGAGCATAATTTGAGGGCAGCGGGTTGCATTTTGGTTATAAAATGATTGTTCACCTTTTTGTGCAGTAGAGAAGGGGACTCTGCATGAGCTTTATGATAACTTTTTTGGACTATGCTGCAGTCCGAGTTGCAATCCAAAGTAATTAACTATCCATGTTGGAATTAGATATAAAATTATTATAAGAATAATATTTCTTATCAAGATAGAGTTATTCACTATCAACTGAGAGCAATGTGCAGCATTGACAGTGCAAAATGATTTCATGATCAAGTCAGAGAGAATCAATAAGAATATGTACTTGCACATTATGGTAGGATCATTTGGATTTTACTGAGTTCATGTGATTTATGGGTAAAATGAGTAAAGGTTTGTAAAAACAGCTGAAAGAAGTAGCTTTAATCTATTTTAATGTTTTTCAGCTATATGTTTTATATTGTCCCTAAAAATATAGTACCTTAATGTCAAAAGACTTTACAAATCTACAGATTTTATTACGCATGTCTAAAGTCCTTTCAGAAAAGACAATATTAATTCAAAACATTTTTGATCCATAAAAAATGGACTTATTTTTTTTCATCTTACTGTGATTCTTGGTAGTATTTCAATCATCAGCAGCCTAAACAGAGGCAACATACCATATTTTTTCTTCATTAATTCATTGCCACCTGCCAATATGTTGGAAGGTTGCTAAGGACAGCCAAAGCAGCAGCAGAATAGTCTATGAACTTGACCTCATCCATCACATCTTAGACATGGTTTGTTGTAATATATTGGAAACCATGATTAATACCTTCTCTCTGAAAATAGAAAACGTATGGAAAGCTCAGTGAAATTTAATGCAACTCATTTTAGGAAGATCATTCATAGATTAATAATAGTATTAACTCTTACTCTTTTCCAAGACTGAACATACATACTAGCAAAACTCCTCCTGAAGGCACAGTAATAACACTTTTATAGCTGTGATGATATGAAGATATAAAATGAGAGCAAAAAAGAGAAAGATATTATTTCTGCCTTAGAACTTGCCTTTAGATATCTGTATTTCTTCATTCACAGTATTGAATCAATCCTTGCTGACATGAGTCTAGGATTATAGCATAAATTAAATCAGGAGGATGAAAACTTTTTATATTTGACAGTCCTTCACCTCCTCAGTTGTGCCTGAACTCATTTGTTTGCTAGGCCTCGAATGGGTTTTACCTTAATTCAACTGGACTAAATCGGTTCTTTATCTGTTTGCTAATGGTATGATCATAAAAGATTTGGAAGCCTAATCTCCTTTTTGCCTATGTTAGGTATACAGTCACAGTATGAAATGCTTTTGGTATAAATGAAATTCATTGTTTTTTTGTTTCTCAGTGACAAAGTGGTCTAAAGATGTCATGCATGTGTTTACTCCAGAAATGGGTACAAGACAGTTGAGATCCAGTGTTAAAGCTAAGAAGAGGAATGTAATGAAATATTTCAGGACCACATACCAAATGCAGATATGAAGTCTTTGCAACCAGGTGCAAAGACTTTGCAACTTTGGGTTGACTTGAAGCAAACATGGAAGACATTTAAAAACAAAGAAAATACACCAACAGAAAATGGCCCAGGATTCTTTATGTCTTCAGATTTTGGGTGACACAGTTCCTCTAGGTCAATTTTGTTACCTGTTACTTTTGTTAAATAAATAAGCTTTGCTTACTGAACAGCTGATATGGCTACTTTGCATTTACTAGGTATGACCTTGCCTTGAATTGAAGATATAGGGGAGATTCTATCTGCCTGAGAATGTTTCTTTTGCTTTACAGATTTATCTAAAATAATAAATAAATAAATAAATGCTTTAATGAAAAATTTAAAAATAACAGTGTTGTGAGTAGAACTATAAATATACAGAAATTCTACTGTTTTACTGAACCAGCTGAAGTCAGTAAGTAGGACAGCAGTCAGCACTCTTACATATTTGTTCATCAGTTTCTGTGAAATGACTGAATGCAATCCATGCCTCTCAATGAGGAGGAGCGATGTGACAATAAATATCAACATAAGAGGTACCTTTTATTTCTCATTCTGTTAGAGGTATCTAAATCTGACTGAGCATTTAGGGAATGAATAGAAAATTCTGGTGCCTAAATCCTGCAGATCCTCAGTTGGATTTATTGCTGTTCAGATCACTGGAAAAACACAGTAGGTTGGAAGGGCTTGCTGAAGGTCATTTATCCACCACCATGTCCCAAAGCAGGACCAAGTATGAAGTTGGATCCTGTTTCAAACTTACACCAGTTCATGCACAAGTTTGTATTCAAACACGTTCTGAATAACCATGGATGGAGATTCATCTTGTTCAACACAGAGATTGCACCCTTGCTAATCTAAACTAAATGACTTTGAGTAGACAAACAAGTATTATCTGTTCATGAAAGATACCACATTGTAGAGAGAAAGTTAAAGTGCACTTTTTTTTTCCTGAAAATGTTTGTATTTCAGATTTATGTATATATATAATATATCATCTGCTTTTATGTATGCATATCATATTTTCATCAGGAAATATTTAGGTGCACTCAGCAGGTATTGATTGATAGAAAGTACAATAATCTATCAAGAAGAGAGTCCTTCTGATTTTGCATAGCCCTTGCACACATCCCTAAGCATCTCATATTGCCCGTGGAGGTTCTGAGACAGTGTTACAGAACAATGAAAAAAATATATATATTGTTTCTTAAAACTCAATTCTCAGGATATAAATCTGATCCCTTAGAAGACTTTTCAAAAGATCTAAAGAAACAACTGCAGTGACACTACAGAGTGTGCAAGATATATTTTTTTGTTGTTTTCTTAGTTGTCCTGAGTGTATATGTTCAGGGGTGAAAAATTTTTTAGTTATTCAATTTCTAAAAGAAAGGTTTGAGTAGAAAGAAATTCATAGAACAATTTAAAGAGATTATTATTATTATTATTTTAATAAGGAAGGTCAACAGCAGAGCCCTGGAATTTTAGTTTTCCCAAGTGAGAGAAATGCTTATTACAATCCATAAATAAAATTGCTACTGTGCCACCTTAAATGGAGGATTTTATTAATGAGAATATAAGATAAGTTTATATATGTAATAGAAAACTGAAACAGAAAGTGAGCATGAGCAACAGAAATTTCAAAACATAAAAGGCCACGTTTGTCTGAATTTCCAGGTTAAAGTGGCAAAACTCTGTGTCAAACCTTCATGGAATTAATTCAGAGCACATCTAAAGTTTCAAATTAAGATATAGATTTCAGATGTTAGGAGAGACACCCTTTAAACTTTAAGTCGTTCTTTGAACACAGAATCTGTCTTTCTATCTTTTGAGCTTTCTCTCTACCTAACATTTTAAATATACTTGGCTATATTTAATCTCAAATGTATGAAGAAAATAAAAAGATTATCATACAGAGGACTCTACAGTGCACTTATGGGAAAAAAAAAAAGAGTTCAAATCATTCTGTCCCTTCCAAATACATTTCTTAACAAAGGAATCCTTCTTAACAAAGGATCTTTATCATTATTATTATTGAATTGCTGCCCATTTTGAAAGCCTCAAGCTCTTTTCTGTAGTTACCAAGTTTTTCAGCACAATCATGTTTGGGTCCCTATCCAAGAATTATTGTAACATGCCCTCAAATTTTTCATTCATATTCTTCATTTTGTTGAGAGGTTAAAAACTTTAGCACTAAAGTAAGGTAGGACCAGGCAACCTTCCAGTTCTTCCATTTCGTCTAAAATGCTGTGTGAATTTTCAGTATGGTTAGTGATATTAATTAATAATTTTGTCTTTTCAGAGAGTTTATATGTTAACCCTTTTTTCTTCCTTTGCTTTTTCTTTTACTCCTGCCTTCATTTTATAAGACATTTCTTCTGACTTTGAGAATGATCACAATGCAATTCAAAACAAAGTAAGATATTAAATGACTGTGTAATGCTAATTCAACACAGTTTTCCTATTCTTTTTTTTGCATATAATGTCCTTTTTGCCTGCATAGTGTTTTGTCCAAAAGATGTCTTTCTGCCCTTTTAGTGTATACATAAAACATTTCCTACAAATGTATACTAGAGAAATGCTAAAGTTTGAAGGCACCTCCAGAGATCATCTAGTCCAACCCTCTTACTGAGGACTGTCTTACTGAGGACTGTCTTACTGAAGACTTGAGCTGATTGCCCAAGGCCGTGTCCAGTCAGATTTTGAATATCTTTGAGGATGGAGATTTCACCATTTCTTTGGGTGAACTATCTCAGAATTTGACCACACTCACAGCAAAACAAACAAACAAACAAACTTACAGGAAACTCCAAGGTAAAGAAGGCAACCTGAGTACCTCAGCCATTTCTTTATGTCCATTGTCTCAAGATCCTCTGCCCACCTAGCAGCGGAGCCAAACTGTCCACAGCTTTCCTTTAGCTGTTGATGTACCTCTGAAAGCCTTTCTTATTCCCTTTAATGTCCCTCTAAGATTCAACTCCAGATGGGCTTTCATCTGCTAACTCCTTCCTCACATGCTCACATAGGGTCTGAGTATTCATCTTGGGTCACACACCCCTGCATGCACCCCTTCCTTTACATGTTTGTGTTGGATCATGAGCTCCTTGTTCATCCATGCAGGTCTATGGCCACCAGCTACTGCATTCTAGGATGGACCATTCTTGGATCATCCCAAGGACCCTTGAATATGAAACAAGTCCCTTGAACCCCTCTTCCCTACAGGGCCAAATCCCATGGGATTCTTCCAACAGATCCTTGAGCTACTCCAAGCTTTGAATTTAGAAGTTTTTCTGCACATTAAAAATAGCAAGTAGGGTTTTTTTTAGTGGTTTGTCTTTTTTTTTAAAGTTAGACTACAGAAAGAATCAAAGTTATTTCACTGTCTTATTGGTCTGCCTATCTTTTCTACTTATCCTGAACATGCTTAAAATACACCTGTCAAAACCTGCTGAATAATATTTCTTCTGAAGTTATCCAACTGAAGATGACTGATCACTGCTTAAACATGGCAAAGCAGGAAGAATAAATCTTCAGTAGAGAGGGCTGAGGCAACAGCCCTAGGAACTGGCAAATGGTAGCATAAATTGTCAGGTGATGGTGTTCAGCTCATCAAGACAATAAGCTAACAACTAGATATGGAGAAGAGAGAAAGTAATACATACAAAATATGTCTTAAGAATTGTTTTCTTTGTTACTTGTGAGAAGAGATTGGGATTTTAAAGGGGATATTTGCTCTTGAACAACTGTTCTGAATTGCTCTAATTTAAGAAAACATTCCTAAACTTGTATAATAAAACTGATCAATCCTCTCATTAAGTTTTAAAAAAGCCTAAGCTAATTGTAGATTTTTTTGGTGTCTGGGGATAAACTAGCAAGGAGGTTATTGTTACTTAAAGAGAAAAAGGGAGCAAATTTCTTGTTTAAGCATCTGGTGATTTTCACAAAACTTAACTCCCAAAATGCCTTATTTTAAGCTTCATTGTCAAGTACTTTTTAAACAGGCTGTAAGTCATTTATTGTTCATTGTAAATTATAATCTCAAAAGTGAAATTTCTTTCATTGCTTCTTTTGTTCTTTGTGTTTATAGATCATCGATTTTTACTGGTGTTGCTAATGGAGCTTGAAATTACTTTGCTTTCATGTTTGTATCTAGCATGACTGAAGGTGGCTGAACTCTGAACATTTTGACCAAGCCCTGGTCTCATGCTCATCTCAACCTCATCTCACCTCAAATCATCTCTTAGTGCTGCACAGCAGCTCAGAGCTCAATTTATTGAAGCGGTGATATGTCCACTTCTCTTCGTGCAGTTGAGAACTTCAGCTAAATTATACCTTATAATATTTCTTCCTGTGTGGATATCCCTAAATGAGTTTAAGGACATTTCATTCCTATCATATATATATGATATATAAGTTATATGAGTTTGTTGTTACTGTTTTCCACAACATGTTTCACATACTGCTCTGGTAGCTGGGGAGCAATACAAAGACTAAAACCACTTAAGTTACATTCATCCAACTACAAGCACTACCAAGAATGCAACCTTCCAAGAATGCAACCATGTAACCTACTAAGTGTGTGCAGATGAATAACCAAGAAAGGGCTGAGGACAAAAGTTACTAGGGACAATATATTTCTGCCATCTCCTCAAATACATTATTGACTGTGAGCTACAGCACATGGAGAAACAAGCTGTAACAGAAAGAGATGAACTGTTTTATTTGTAACTGAATGCCTCAGGATTTATACTGAGGATTTATATGGGGTTTGCCAGAACACAGAATACCCCAGGGAGAAAGAAAAATTCAAACAAATCCCTGTAAAGTTTGCCTTTGATTTCAAATATTTCCTAGAAGCATAAAATCCTTTCTCCCTGCAGCAGGACTGGCCTAATACCCTCCTTTCATGTGTTCCCTCACAGTGTAAGATAAATCTGTTTTGTGCCTAAGGCTGAAGTTTCATTGGATCAACCTCCACCCTCAAAGACACACTCAGACCCAAGTGTACAAGCATATAGACACACACACACACACACACAGGTTCAGCTCTTTCTGGAGTGTTTTCTAACTGTCCTTGTAGCTCGCTCCTTCGTCTGCAGTTCTTTCACTAGTGTTCATTCTGCTTCGTAATTCAAGACTTGGGTCAAGGATGAATTATCCAAAATCTGTCCTTGAAATTTGGTATTTATTTGGGATTAGATCTCTAAAAGCTTGAAGCATCCACCATTTTAAAATATTTTTTTACAGCAAAATAACCTCTCCTTCTCTCCAGATAAGAAAGCAGAATATTATGCATCTGTTATTTTGAACTAATAAGTAGCATATGAATATAGGATATTAATTTGTGGAAAGCACGAGTCACTTTAATCACAGTGGAATTGTTGACAGAGGTTTCCTCAAACTTTCTAATTATCAACCTCCTTTCGTAGAGAAACATTTTAGGCATCTTTTTAAAAGAAAAGCTATAACTTAATGTACAGTAAGTTTATCCCTTTCTTTTAGAACGTAGGAACACATTGATCATGAGTACATTTGAGAAGGACACAGAAAATATAACTGTTTATTTACAAATAATAAATTGTTTATTTATATCAGGTTCCTGACTTTGTCAAGCAGAGATGGTACCATGTATTTCAGTGGATAAGGAAAAAATGGAAATATTCAGCCATGTTAATGTAACATAAATAATTTCATTGATTTTTTGAAGTAGATTAACAAAATTTCAAGAATACACCAGCATCTACATTTTTATGACTGGTATAGTTAAAAAAACATAATGTCTTGGTGTTTGCCAATTACTCTCATGACACTTTCAGGTTAGATTTAAGAAAGTCAAATGTGGACAATACTTTTCATTTTTTTCCAGTTGCATTTCAAGTAAGAATGGATTTATATCTATCTCTTAAACTAAAAAATATATTTTTAAGCAAGCACCTCCCCCTCTTCACAGAAGAACAAAATCCATTGCCATTTTTAAAAGCAAATGTCCCTTGGTTTTCTATTTAGCTTTAAAATCTTAATTCATTCTGCTATACCTGTCCATGATGTCTGTAATAATATTTTAATTACAGTTCTAATATTTTTTTACCCTTTAATACTACCTTTCAAGTCCATCTGACTTCTAAATATACTAAAATCCCTCAGAAAATTGCCAGTTAAGCAGTTAATTACATAGTGCTTAGCAAGCCTCAAGTAAGTCATTAACCCAGTGGGAGGAAAAGCAGATTCTTCTCCCCAAGACATCTATTTTGTACACTGAACTTTGCATTTAAAATCAATTTTCACATATTGATAAGCATATGTTATGCAGCCTTTGAGAAAATAATGAGTATAACTTGATTATATTGCTGCTGATTGAGACAGATGGTAATCAAATATTTTGAGATAATTGACAGTTACGTTCCTCTTCTCCTGATTTGAAGGGATAGTTTGACAGGAAATATAAAATTGCCAACTCTGTCTTTATCAGTTCATTACAAGGACACTAATTCACCTGTAGTAATTAACCAACTGTACAACGTTTCCTTAAGAATTGAGCTACTAATTTTAAGAAAAGTTGTACAGCTGGTTAATTTAAAAACAGTCCAAGAACTTAGGTACAGTTTTTAAATACATTCACTTATACACAGTCCCATGGTCTCGAGACTAAATCTGATTTCCTGAAAATAAATGGGTGTAGAAAATGTAATGTTCAAGGAGTCTAACTTAATTACAAATCTTTTAAAGATAAAAGTATTATCTCTATCTTTAAAGCTTTTTTCCTTTAAAACTTCCATCTTTCAGACTGACTGATTTCATATCAAATATTGAATTGCAATTTTGTAATATATATTGTCAAAATTGTATTAAAAGCAAGGTATATTAAAAAAAAAAAGAAGGAAAAAATAATCAATTTACTTTTGGAGAGAAATATATGTCATGATTAGACAATATATTTCCCTCCTAAAATCCAAAGAAGATAACAGTTTCTCTTGGTAAGTTGGTGAGACCTTAATGGGAAAGTGAAAAATTCAAAGTATTGCATGTTTATTTGAGTAAAATATTTGAGCGCCGTTCCACTAAGACAGCAAATAAAATAAAAATAATAAAAAGATAAACAAAAACTGTTAGAAATATTTGTAAAATTATTTTCTTTCTTTCTTTCTGATTCACTGTAATGCTTCTTCCAGCTATATCTTCCAGTGGTCTTTCTGTTCTTTTTTTCGGACATAGTTTCAAAAGGGCACAGTACACATAATCTAACAATTGTGAGGAAAGGAAGAAGAAATGGTTTGCTTACATAATATCACTGAAGTTATAGCATGCCTACATAGACAAAAGACACTCTTAAAAAAAGATATTTTATGCAGCGATAACTGATTCAAGGAATAATAAAATAAATATTTAGCTTCATTAGCTAGGTTATCATGGTCAGGATCTATGAGGCCTTATTCTGCAGAATATATGTTAAATTCTGGAAAAAATATTTTCTCCCCTTAATACTGCACAGCACACTTGCCTTAGGCAAAATTGCTGATAAGACTAATGACAGGTATAATTCTTTATAAGACTCTCAGTCAAAACCATGGAAATAACACTGTTTCCTGGGTTGGCTATTCTAAAAGAGCTGACAAGAAATAATGTATAAAGAATTTTTAGCAGCCTGTTCTTCTCCAGGAGAATGAAAAAACACGAATGTGTGTGGAACTTAGGTGATTTTTTAAAAAGAGAATTTAGTCTAGAGATGAGGTTGCTATTATTTCTAATATAAGAACTAATTTTAAATGTTGAAAAAATAAATTCTACTTCTTTAATTGGCAAAATTTTTTAAGTTTTCTTAGGAATTCTGTAAAAGTAGCAGAGAATTATACCAGAAAAGAAAAAGTCATAAAATATATTTCCTTAGATCCTTTACTGTCTCAGAGCCAAATCATGTTGCTTTGAAAGGCAGATGCTCACACGCAACCTCAGGAGTAACTGGCAGTAAAATTATAGTTTCAACCTATAAGGTTGACAAAATAATTTAATATGAACTGTAAGTGTAAATGAATGTATAATTTCAAGCAGGACAGACATGGAAGTGAATGTCAGAATTCTGTTCTGTTAAGTACGACATATGGCTCACATTAAAAAATGCCTTCTCCAGAAATGAGCTTACTTCGTTTTCAGGAGCTTCACTTCTTTTCACCAAGTTTTGTCAAAATTTTAAAGTACAAAATAAGGAAACATTTGCAAACAGAAAATTGAATTCTGTAGTTTTGTAAACTATTATTTGGCTTCCCTTTTCTATCTATAAAATTATTTGTTTTCTAATTCATATGGAAGGAATAGAAGAAAAATACAGAAACTTGCTAGTCCGCTGAAAGCTTGTTGTAAGCAAAAGACTTAATGTGAATAATGCTGGTCATAAAAGACATGTCTGCCACACTGTGTTCCTAGCTCATAAACTGTCCCTTGCAGCTTAGCGAAGTGGTATCATGATTCTCTTTGGTTCGTTGTCAAAAGCTGTCATGGTCTTCCAGTAATAGAGCCCTATGGACTCTTATATTTGTAGAAATATAATGACTTGATGTCAGCTAGTCACTTCGTACCATCCTTCAGGCAAACCAAAATAAATTAATATTAATTTATAAATTCCAAATTAGATAATACTGCTGGTAGTAACTCATTGATAGAAAGGAAAGGTCTTAACCCAAGAGTGAGTTCTGAAGGACCTTCTTCTCCCTCCTAAAATCTGTCCTGCATGCTGTCTCCAAATGAATTAAAAGGAGACCTAGCCCCAGAAACTGACACCAGGTGAAGCTGCCTGTAAGCGCACTCACTTGCAGATTTCACTATCCAGGAAGGTAGTGTGGGAGGCAGGCAAGAAGCAGCAGACCTTACAGAAAGAAAAAAAAGAAAAAGATGCTACAAGATTGACAGTATGACTGTCAGAAGAGCCTAGAAAGATGATTTTTGGGATATATTAACAAAAATAAACATGGTATTTAAGAAAAAATATTCTAGCCCAGAGTCTAGTGTCAGTGTTCAAGGAAATGTTGTTTATATTTCTTGACATATCTTGAATACAGCACGTTTTTAACCAAAATAACCTACAGAAAGTGAGTGAATTATAGATGAATGGATAAAATATTTTTATTAATTAAAATCATAAATAGAGGATAATATTTTAGTGCGACAAAAGAAGACAAATTCTGAATACCTCCAAGAGTATACTCTGGCAAAGTACAGAGATCACTAATATCTTATCAAAGGTAGGTTCCCTATGATATGCCCAATCTCACTTTTATATCCAACACTAAATATTTGAAAATGTCTTTAAAGACTAAAAGATTTTTTGAAATTTCTCACCTCTGAATTTCTATAAAGCGATACATTTGTCAGGAGGCAATGCAATATATCTCATTACAGATAAGGCATTTTCTTTGATCTTCTGAGAAGATATAGAAATAAAGGGTAATAATACGTTTAAAAGATAGCAGATATGTGAAAAAGAAAACCTTTTAGAGAAAGCAATGGCTTATCAGCTTAAAAAACAAACCCCTAGATGATCTTTACAATAGTATTTCTAAGGGTGTCTGTGTCAGTTAGCTTATGCAGACAATATTTTCAGATCTTTTATCAGTGACTGGGGATTAGCATTTGTATTACTTTTTTTTTTTTTTTTCCCCAGCACTATACCTTGGCAAAACTGTTGTTTTTGAAAAGAAATAAGATTATGTGCATCTGCTGTAAGGCAGTATTAGTTTGTGCCTATCCTGGTTCATTTGATGTGGGTGACTTTGGCAGTGCTGGATAGCAAATAAAATACTGAAAAAAAATTGACTCCTTGTTCTGCTGAATACTTTTTCTCTTGATGTGAATGTGGACAGGACTTATTCAGCTTGTATCATAAACATCTTCTAGTCCCTTCTTTGGAGAAAAGAATGAGATGCTATTTTTTGTGTGGTCTGTAAAAGAAAAACTGATATCACAAGAATAAAACAATCGAAAATTTTCCCTAGGATTTAGATGCAGAGAAGGAGGCAGGCTGAATATTTCTGGTAGCAAGGGAGCAATTTCGTTATGCCTCCAGAATCAATCTTTTTGCATGATAAAAGACAGGAAAACAAATAAACAAACACTCAAAAAAAAAAAAAAAAAAGTGATCACAGGCTCAAACACACAAGAAGGAGCAAAACTTGCTTTTCTGGCAGGAATCAAATAGTGGTGCTCCAGAAGTTGTGCTCTGCCACGTTATCCAAGTAGGCCTAAACAAACACATGGCCTAGTGGAGCTGAAAACAGCAACATCATGTAACATCCTTTTGAAGAATATTCATACGTGTTACAGAATCACAGAGCAGCTGAGGTTGGCAGGGACCTCTAGAGATCACCTAGTCCAAACCCCTGCTCCAGCAGGGACACCCAGAGCACGGGGCACAGGGCTGCATCCAGGCGGGTTGGGAAGATCTCCAGAGAAGGAGACTCCACAGCCTCTCTGGGCAGCCTGTGCCAGGCATCTGTCACCCTCACAGGAAAGAAGTTTTTCCTCATACGGAGAGGGAACTGCCTGGGTTTCAACTTACACACATTACCCATCGTTCTGTCACTATGGAGAACAGCCTGGCCCCTTGCTCCCTACAATCACCCCTCAGGTACTTGAACATGGTGATCAAATCTTCTTTCCTCCAGACTTCTTTCCTCCAGACTAAACAGGGCCAGCTCGTTTAGTCTTTGCTCATATGACAAATGCTCCAGTCAACCATGACTCCCAAATCCCTCTCTGCGGAGCTGCTTTCCAGCAGATCAACCCCTAATCTGTCCTGGTGCCTGGGGTTATTCTTCCGCAGGGGCAGGACCCTGCACTTGTCCCTGTTGAACCTCATGAGGTTCCTCTCTGCCCAACTCTCCGTCCTGTCCAGGTCTCTCTGAATGGATGCACAGCCCTGGGGAGTGTAGGCCACTGCTCCCAGTTTGGTGTCATCTGTAAAATTGCTGAGGGTGTCTATAAACCGAGCTACCACTGCAGGGAACAGGGAATGACAGTGAGGACCTTATGCCCCCAGGCAGATGTTTTTTTTTATGGTTGTTTTATGTATTGGGTGCATCTATAAATTGAACTTGGGTTATAATGGCTCTAGTTTTTAACTGTTTTCTGTAGGTTCCAATTTAACATTTTTGCTGTAAAAGAAACTTTAGTCACTGCAGCTAGTTCTTCATGAATAATCAGAAGGAGCAGCCTTGGAACTATTATAATTCTATACCAAATTCTTACACGTCTGTCTGTCTGACAATCTAATTTCTAGGGGATCTGCAGAAAATAACTCCTCCATGTGTGACAGTAAGCACTTTAACTGACATAAACTGGAATATATGAATGGAAATGAAATACACTGTAGACGAGCATTTGTATAATTGCTCAGCTATCTGGACTGTGAACATTCAGAAAACAGAAATCTAAAAACAGAAAACTATAGCCTCTGTTACAATAATGGAATGACATTAAGTGTGGATAAACAAATCGGAAAAAAAAGTCCTTACTAACCTAAATTTTTGCTTATGTTACTGACCAAGCATTTCTGTTGTGTTATTTTTTCTCTCTGTTGCTGAGGTAGACTTCCTATAAATACAAGGTGAAAACAGGAACCAAGGCCATGGCTATTGAATCTTTGCTGTCCAAAACGGTATTTGGCTGGATTTTAATTTTGATAGAGTTTGAAATTTATCAGAATTTTAAGATGAAGTTGACAGTCACTTTTAAGTTGTGGTCTACTATTTTACTACAGGAAAACAATCACAAGCTATTATTCCATTCTGGACAAAAAATCCTAAAAGTTATGACTAGAAACACCATCTTTTTTTTTTTTTTTGAGTAAATAGATGTTTTAGAAAAACTCTTGATGATGTGTGCAAAGAAAATAATTAATTACTTTTTTTCTCTCTTGACACTGCACTTCCTCATCAGGCTATCATGTTTATTAGAATTAATAGATTTAATAGAGTTTAATAAAAAAACACAATGAAAGATTAAATAAAGACATTCAAAGATAAAAGTAGTTCATTTCTTGTTGCAATTACCAGCACTACAAACATTAGACTGGATTTTAGATAGGTTAGTTAAATAACTTAAAACCAGTAGCTGAATTTAGAATTGTTGAATACTTTTTCTATATTCATTATGAGTATAAACCTTTGTACGATTGTATCGTATAAAATCTTCTAATATATTTCCACACAGGCAGCAGCATATGGGAAAATTAATATAAGAATATACAGAGAAAGTTACCCCTTGTGTCTGCTTATAGGTACCTAAATAAGTGGTCGGACTGCAAGGGCTGCTGAGCATTGCAATCCCCATGGTTGTCAATAACAATCATGGATACTCAGCACATTTTAAAATAGAGCCACTTGTTTAGATGCTTATTTCCAAATGCCTCACTGTACTCAGCCAAGTTTAAAATTGATCTGCCCAACTTCATCTATGCCTGACAATAAAAGTTTTCACACTTGGGAACCAAAAGCTACACAAGTCACCAATATGGCTCTTGGCCAAATAAAGCCTGTGAGTATCACAACAGTTAACTGATTCATCCCGGAAGTATTATTTCTTTTTTGCCCCCTTCTGTGAAAAACTTTCATGGACCATGATGCTGTCATCATTATCATCATTGCATATTTGACCAGTCGTCTTTTCCTGGAAAACCACCACAACAGAGTTCTCAAATTTTTTTTATGTATGTATGTATGCATGCATGTATGTATGTATGCATGTATTTATTTATTGTGGCAAATGAAATGTCTTATTTTAGACTAAAATATCCTTTGTCCACAGTTACATTTTTTTTTGTCTTGGATTTGGCACTGCTTTAAGTCTGTATGTAAAAAGATGCCTGGAACTAGAGTTTAAAACCTAGGTTGTTATTTGCACTTCACTGTGAAAATGTAGACATATTGCCATTAACTCCCCAGTACAGTTCAATAATCCCTGCAAATTACCACAGCATTGATAATACTGTCTGGCAACCAGTCCTAATTGCTCTCAATAGTCTGCAGTGGGACCAGACACACACAAGGTCCAGTAGGGGAGCAGGAAAAGATACACAGAAGATTACTTCTAGTAACTCAGTTACTGCTGAGATAAGATGAGGCTAAATTTTATGATAATTGCTTAGGTTAATCCTGAAGGGAAGAAATACTCACAAAATATCAAGCTTTTTTTCCTTGTAAACGTCTTGGATTCATTGCAAAGATGTGCATCTCTCCAACATGACTAGGTAGTATTCATGATTTTCTAACCGAAGTATATGAAGTATTGAGCTGTTTTTCTACCTTTCTTTGATACCGCTATCCAATTAGCTTTCACAAATACAAATTTCCTTTAAGTTAATCTAATCATTAAACTAACTAATTGCTCTAACTCATGGCAAGAGTCACTATTATAACACAGATATTTCTGGGGGATTGTTTGATTATGTTTTGAGGACTGAATGAAGACACAATATGACTTCTTTTATTTATTTATTGTGAATATAGCATATAAGAATATGACTCATTTCATTTCTCAGGGAAAGATAATAATTTACCAAAACTGAAGACACTTGTTTTCTGAGAAAAAGCTTCTTCCTGATTAGGTTTAAGTATATGGTATCTAAAACCACCACAACTTTTTCATGATGCACTTCTGCCTCAAATATAGAAATTACTAACAATTAAATATTTTATACTAAAAAATATAGGAAATACCCTATATACTGTCTCTAGGAACAGGGCCAAAACAAAAAATCCTGAAAACTTTCATAAATCAATCTGTGTCATCTTTTAAAGTGATGCAAAGGATGCTTAGTGGAAATCTTCCTAAAGCGAAGATTTTGTTTCACTCAGAATTTAGATAATTTAATCCTCTTTGCCTTAATATTTAGAGTCTGGGGGTGTTGTATGATAAGTTCTTATAACAAAAGAATGCAATAGAAGCTTGAGAATGAGGAGATAGGATAAGGAAAAGCAAAGGCTGAAGTAATGGCTTTAGGAAAAATGTTCATATAAAGATTTTGCAAATGTAGTCAAAAATCAAGTATTACTACTTTATTTTATATTTGCTTTTCAAGTATAAATAAATAAATATAAGTATATGCCAAGCCATAGCTATATAGTTTCAAATAATTATAATGTCAAATAACTTTTCATCTTCATTTTATTTTCCTGATAAAATATGTCATTTTAGAAGCATTAATTCAGTAATTTTAGCAGTCCTTATCAACAGCCTTTTTTTTGTTTCAGTAATCAATAGCTGCTTTCATGTTGCCATACCTTTACCTAATGTTTTAACTTCAGTGGTAACTCTTGATGGCCTTTATATTTGAAATTGCAGAAGCAATATGATATATATTATATATATATAATATAATGACTTATCATGTTCTGAAGGTTGTTTCATGACCCCAGTTCACAAGTTCTTTCAAGAAGTTTCTGAAATGGTACATGAGGATTTCCTAAAGCACTACAAGAGCTTAGAAAAGTGCAAGAAATTTAGAAACTGATGCCCTCTGTTGTCCTGTTGAACTTCTAGGGAGTCTACCTGACAATTACAGGACTTGGAGATCACTTTCAGTTTGATGATATGTAATATTGCAAACTGAATGTGTACATTTGGTGTTTTTGTTTTGGTTTTGTGTGAATTTAATCGATGAGTTTCTACCATGAGACAGATGTAATTCATTTTGTCCTTGCTGATCATCCAGATCTGAGAGATTAAATAGTAAGATTCTTTTTCAGTCTGCTTGGTGTCAAATGATTATCGTACATAGCTTTTAATCTCCACTATGGTTGGATGATCTAAGATAATGACATGTGGTGAAAAGCAGCCATTCACTAACCTCTGCAGTCCTCTGTTCAAAAGAGGCCATTTAGAAAACAGATAACTACCATCCCAAAGACTTCAACTATGAATTTGAGAAGAAGAAATGGAAAGGAAGAGGTCTTTTGATGAAGACTTTTATCTCTTGAAGAATCTGATTTGTTAGTCATCTGGAAAAGGTGGTAGGATATAGAGAAAGATAAACTTAAGAAGAAGCTTAAGAACAAATGAGGAAAGTGAAGCAGGAAAATGCTACTGACCATTTGTCTAAAAATAACATATTATTTTTCTAGGAAGATAAAGCTTGGTTGGTTTACAGAATTGAGCCTGCTTGCTCAGTTGAGTGTTTGGCATCCTTGTAATGTGAGATGTTAGGCAAGTGCCTCCTATGTCCAGAGGAGAGTTTTGCAGTGTTACCTGTCTCACATTTTTAGTTACAGGCATACTAATAAGACATGTCATTTGTACTCCTGGGGTATTGGTTTGTTTTCCTCAACAGATCTCTAAGGTACATCATTGGAATTTGAATTTCTTATGTGTCTGGTTCATTTATCCAGGTGAAATATTTTACCTTCTCGGTATCCAAACCCCCCAAAATTCTTATTTCTGGAATATCTCTTCAGAGGCACTGCCTTGCTGCTACAAAAAGCTGACGAAATTTCCAAGTTCTTTGTTACATTAATTGATCACTTTATAAGCAAGGGTAGAGTTTTTCCTTACCTCATTTCTATTTATATTAAAATTTGTTATGACAAGTTATGATTGCTCTGTCATTTGAAAGATGTATTCACTATTTAACCTAAAAGCATGCTATTGTTAATTATTAACATGGCAGGCAGTATTTTGTACAACTGTGGGTAAGCTATTTGTGTAATAAAAAGTAGCCTGTGTTTCAAGTCACTCCATATTTATGCAATATAATAAATAAAATGCATTGAAGTAAGGATTTTTTAGACCAAAGTTCACCTTGAGAAGCTGAACTTTATATGATGAAATACAAATCTATATAATCTTATACATGAGGTCACGTAAAAGTGTACATGATAATGGGTCAAATTTGGCATCTTGTTCTCGGAAAAAAAAATCAGGAAAATATTTCATGTAAGTAGGCTGAATTTGGTTTTGATCTTGATAATTTTAAGTTAAATTCACCAAATTGTGTGTGCAGGGGGATTGGACTAGATGACATCTAGAGGTCCCTTCCAACCTTAGGCATTCTATGATTCTATGATTCTATGATTCTAAAATGGCATTTTAAATTCAAGATAATTCTAAAACACATACCTCTCCCTATAACATTGCATATCTCTTTTTAGTAGACAAAATTAAACATTTTGTTCCTTGATTTTGCTGAGATACTTTAATTCCCCCCAAAACACCTTTTCCTTTGACTTGAAGACAAATTGTGTCCCAATGGTCTTCATTTTTGTACATCATTCATTATCCTTCATTCTCTAATAGCACAACACTTCACTGCAGATTAATTCTACTGAATTGTATTATATTCATTTTTATTTCAAATTGCCTTTCAGTTACATATTAAAAAAAAAGATTAAAATAATTCAAACCTATCTTTATAGGAGAACTTTTTGTTGCTGCTGTTATGGAATATATAGAACTTAATGACTTGAAAATTCCTGAGCAAAAACAGATCATATTTTACATAGTTGTAATTCAAACGCCTATTAATTGAATGAAGTGGTTTATTACTTAAGTAGGAGAGAACTAACGAAGGATGTTGAAGCAGATTTAACATAAGAAGTAGGATTGATCAAGTGCTACAACCTCTAGAGCAATAGAAGGATTATAAAGCAATCTTCAGCTATTCCTTTAACAGAGCAGAAAGTGTTTATTCTGGATTAGCATTGCTCACTGATATAAAATCTGAACAAGGTATCTACCAGACAGACGGTGATGACATGTCCAACAGTCATTTCTAGGTTGCCCAGACTGTTCCTGGTTGTTTTTTTTCTGTGTTGCTGGGAAAAGATTAGGATCAATTGAAATTTGCAGGCACCTCAATATGATCCAGAAGCAAATGACAGCCCACAGCTGAGGACAGTGCTAGAGCGAACCAATGTAAAGAAATGAGATTTAGGGTCCACAAGCAAAACTATTTGCAGACCTGAAGTTACAGAAAATCAAAACGCATAGCAGAATTTGGTGGATTTTCTTTTGCATTTGTATACAGAATTATTCCAAAATATTAAGAATCCTGAACAATTTAAGAGTAAATAAAGATGCCTACATCTAGGCTTCTGGTTATGTTTATAAAAAATGTCTATCTAGATTTCTTTGATAGGTATGTCAGTTAAAGGTAATCTAAACAGCATTAATCCATCATTAAGACATATAACTGAATCTTAAGTCCATGAGCAGCTTCTAAGTTTGTGAATAATGTGTTTTTTATTGATATATTTACCTGCAAACAATAAAAAACAAATATCCATGATTAATACTATCATAATGAAAACGATATTCAGCAGTAGGATCCTAATGCAGTTTAATGTTAAAATATTTAAATTATTTGAAGATTTCAGCAAGATACTAGATAAATTTTGTTATTATGATAATAATGAAAGTATGTATTTGTGACTTGAATAACAGGCCATATCTCTTGAATGATACGTTAGATGTGTATGTGCACTTGCAGTCTTTTCCAGAAAAAAAAAAAAAGAAAAAAAGAAAAGCAGTTTCCTCTAATTAATAATCATGATGGATATTTGAAGAGATCAGTAAGGTATAAAATGGAATTACAGTTCAAACTATAAGGAGTAAAAGTTAGTTTGTGTGAAAAGTAAAATCATTATCTGTAAATGCTAAATATAGAACATTTTTTATTTAATTTTCAGCTCAAGTTGTAAATCACTCTAATTGGAATGAACATGATATGCCATTCCATCCCACAGCTGCATTATTTAAACAGCAGAAACTTTTTAGTAAGATTTGGAAAAAAACATAAAATCATAAAATATAAACTGTGAAATTCAAACCCTGTCTTTACTGACACAACTTGTGATTTTTTGGTGTAAATTCTGATTGAAGATTTATTACTGGGGTTCTATACTGGAAATCCAATTCAGCTGACCAGTTTGATTAACTAGCATGTAGCTACGTCTCAATGCTTTTTCTATATCTGTCACTTAGCACTGATTCAAGCTCATTAAGACAGAGATTTATGGAGATTTTTATAAGAAAACTTTAGAGTTATTTCTGAAAAATCAGGACAAAATGTTATAAAGTTACTTAATGGAGATGTCAAGCCATTTTATTCCCCAGTATTCTTGCATGGGCAAGAAACAATATGCCATGACATTCTGGAGAACAGGGTATGTTCCCCTAAATACTGAAGATGCTCAGTGGAACAAATACAAAGTTCCACAGGTACTTACAGGAAAGATCACTGACAGTTCTGCATTGAACCCAAGTCTGGCTCCCTGAAGATACGAAGTTTATGACGGTCTGTTTTATGGGTCTCACAAGGAAGTTCAAGTTTCTCATTTTTTGTATAATTGAAGCACTGATCCACTAGAACCACCTCTTTGCTTCATCCAAGTTCAAAGGTATTTTTCAGCCTAAGCAGTTTGGACTGAACAAATTGACACTGTATATGAAACTATTTCTTACCTGGAAACTTTCCCACTAAGTCCACAACCTCATTTAATGTGGATGGCAGTGATCAAAGTAATGATATGGTTTCAATAAGTTCTAGGACTGAGTTGCCCTGGGGTGTTCAGGATATATAGAACTCTCAAAAATAATCCACTTTCACTAATTACTATCTGAGCAGTTATATAAATTGCATAAAATTCATCCTTGCTTAGATGAGCCTTTTTTATAGAATAGATAATTAAGAGTAAACATTCAAAACACAAGCAGTTATTTGCTAATTTCTTCAAGACTACACTTTGTTGCACTATTTAGTAAACTACTACTAAATGAATATTTTGGATGAAGTATTTAATTATAGAAAAAAACCCTTTCTGCTGTAAGTAGTCATGAAGTGATAAAATTACTTCCCCCTAATTTTGTATTCTCATTTTAGTTTTTGTTTTTCTTCACCATTTATGTTTTTGCTCAACGAGTAATTACCTACCTGGACAGCTTAGTCCCCATTTTTCCTGACCAACAGCTGACATATACACTCTGCTAACACATGAGATTAAAGGGACATGTCTAATGGAACTATTTAGGAGTGTCATCCTCTAGATATCTCTCTAATTATTTAAATGCTAGTAGTGATAAAAATGCCATTAAAAGTGTCTTGCTGTCCAAACCCACATTGTCAAAAGAGGATCCTCAGAAGCCTTCAATGATCATTCAGACAAAAAAGGAGTCAAGTATCCAAAAAAGAAGTTATTTGTATTCTTCACTGTTTTCTAATCAAACAATCGGCAATCTCTTCATCAGCTTGATTCTTTTCTTAAATCTATTACTGCCATTAGGCTATTTTTGGAAGGTGTGGAATGTGTAAAATTATGGTGAAAAGATAAACCTTAGCTCCATAAAAGAGAAGGTTTGGTTCACCACTCATACTTTAATAGAAATGTATTCACTTATTAAGGCCCTAATCCAAAACAGTTAAGCGCATCCTTAAGCCAGATGCCCAATGGAAGCAGTATAGCCTTAAGCAGTATAACTCAGCATATGCTTACGTGATTTACCAACTTGAAGAATGTCAAGCTTGCTCAAGCTTCTCATAAAATCCTATCTCATCACATTCAATCTAGTGCTGTGTGAATCCAAGTGTATTGTCTCTTATAAAAAGCCAAACACTGAAAGTTAATATTTTCCCATAAATAATGCACTATCAATTTCACAGCATAGGTTAAACAAGGGTTGTATATTAATAGCAAATGTTTGCTGCTGCAAGAGAAAGCTGAGCAGAGATATCAATTCATCATTTTGTTTTGAATAGTTAGCTGAATGGAATTACTTAAGCAATTCTTTTCCATCAGTTCTATGTTGGCAGCAATCTCTAGGGATTTCGGGGTTGCAGTGCAGTGTTAATTAATCTTGTATATCTCACTAAGCATCAAAAAGAATAACGATTTTGACAGATACAACTGTACAGAAGTGGAGGTTTTCATCTTTGGGATAACTCTATTAAAATAAAAAAGCACAGTACAGTTCAGCTGCTCCAAAAACAGGGGTAAGTAATTTCCCTGCCTTTTGGAAAAATCCTTGGAAAGAAGGAATAGCTGAGTCCGTCTGTCAATGTTTTAATGTTTTTTTTCTCTTAAAGATGTTTCTCTTAGAGATGCTTTTTAATTTTTATTTATTTATTTTACTGCTTAGAAAGCCCTCTGCCCACTGATCTGGTGTATATGACCATTTCTTGCAGGTCCACATCATGTTTTACTCAAGAAGTGCTGACAGATCTAATGCATCCCCCACCTCCTCCAACACGCTAGTTAGGACATCTTACACTTAGATTTGGTCTGGGAATTAACTATTCCATATTTACAAGACTAAAACTCTTCTAGACTACTCCCACTAGCTGTAATATTCCAGGGAACTGCTAAGTCTAAAAGCAGAAGAGGGGTATTGCTGTTAGCAACTGAGCTATTTTTTTCCAGGAAAGTAATCTTTGCTCTCCCAAATCTAGGTGGCTTCAAGGGTAATTTAGGCTCTTGAATTCCTTTTCTTTTGATCAGTTGCCAAGCCTAGGTGTACTGTGAGTGTAGGGTTTGATTCAGCTGCATATTGATGCATAAATTATGATTTTTTTTCCCGCTCTGGAAATACTCCTGGGCTTGAATTGAAGTGCATGTCCTCAAGGGTATTGCATTTCTTCAGAGGCTGGCTATGGTAAAATGTCTCTTCTTTTCATTCTTGTGTGTTTCATCCCTTATCCCATCAGCTTGTGTTATTCTAATATGTAATATTGTAATACTAAAATTCAGATTCAGCTCAGCTAACTCCCCAGACATTTTTTTAAATTAAATTTTTAGTGTCCGCATAGTCATTTTCTAAACATATCACAGAGAACTCTGCCTAAGGCATGCTTTAACCGAACAGCCAATCTTTCTCATCAAGCAATGTTACTGAAAGGACAAGAAATCCAAGCTGCAAAGCACTGAATAATTACAATCACAAGGGGAAGGCTGTTTTCATATCTTTCTTACCCATTGTTATCTTGCCACCCATGTACCAATTTAGATGTTGAGTTCCACTTCATAAAAACCTTTGCAAAAAATGTGATAGCTACAGGAAAAAAAAAAAAAAAAAAAAAAACTTCACTTAAACCTGTACTACAAACTTCTTTCATCAACTACTACCAAACAAGAGATACAGTTCATCAGCGTGGGAGTAATGTTGAACAATCCCTGTCCTTTTGATTCCTGTCTTCGCTTGTCAACCTAAAAGCTTAAGGTCTCAGCACTATTAGCAGTGCAAACACACTTTTAGTTTTTTGGTCATAAAAATGTTGATTTTTCCCTAGTCCTCTCAAGTCTCGGGTAAGTTTTTGAGAGGGGGCAACTTCTGGCTGTTTCTCATGTTGCATGTTTCCAAATAATTTATAACTTGATTTTTTTGCACAGGGTAGGAGAGGGCAGAGGAGAAACTGAGCAACTTTTCACAGGGGCTGTGTGCATTTCAAAAATTGTATGACTTTATGTGAGATTCTGATTCTAGCTGAAATGAAAATATAGACAACCTGTGGTTTCTGAATTTCTGCAGCAAGCAACTAAAATACACTATTCTATACATCTTATATATATGAAAATATACAATAATTTTACTCATTGCAGTCACAAAGTGGATATAATTCTGGTGAGATGAGGTGCATATTAAGTGCCAGAGAGAAGTGTTTGTTAGGAATCTGATTTCGGATGTATGAGGGATTGGTTATTTCGTTCTTTTACCAAGTTCTCAAAATATACTCTTGTTCTGGCTTTGCTCCAGAACCCCTGGTTCTATACATATGTTCTCCTCCTCAGAGCTTGCTCACATTTCAGGACAGTGTGATGCTGGATGTTTTCATTTTCTGTGCACAGTAATTAATGCAGTTTAAACCAACTGTGAAGAAACACGCAGTAAAAAGCAAATACCTAAGCTCTTGCAAGAGGCTTCCTGAGAAGTTCAGGGTTTGTTTCACACATGCAGGATACATGAAGCATCAGCCTACAGAAGGCTGATGCTTCTCCTGAAGCCAGCTTCTTCTTCCAGCATGCAATCAGAAACACCATGGTTGAAGCAGAAGGACACACTGCAGGTGCATTATTCCCCCAAGCCTTTTCTTTCTTGCTGAACTCCTTCTATAACAGTTGCCTGTAAGAAAACTGCCTGGCTCTTTATTCTGGTCACCAGTCCTTCCAAAATCTTCCAGTAAATATATGTAGTCAAGTTAGGCTTTTTATAGTTCATGTTAAAGTTCAACTTTTTTATCATGCTTTTCTGAGATCTAAATACTGCTGTGTTGATACCTATGTGATGTTCAGGTTAGGTAGAAGAACTTTATCTGCTCTTAACTGGTGTATTAATCCCCGAGGTCCTCAAGAAACCTCCTGAGGGAACTGGCATGAACCTTAATGGGTCTTTACTTCCATTCCCTACTTTGTATCAAGCCGAATGTTAAATGAAATATCTTTTACTTAAAGCCCAGCTACTGCCGTAAACTACAACTGCAGCTTTAGAAATTCTATTGAATTGGTGAAAGCAAGATGTAATGCAGCTAAGGTTTGCAGATGTAGTGGTTTGGATTTGTTTTGTCTTTTGATTTGCTTTTATTTTTATCTATTTACATATCAAATTAGATGTATTCTTTGAAGGAAGCTGGATTGAGTTTTGTCACCTGAAGAACAAGTACATGGCACTTGAAGAACAATCCTTTGGAAGTGAAAGCTGAAATATGCTTATTTATCCAGGTTTGGATTTCCTTGGTCCCACTTCATTTATTAGTTAAACTGTTTATGACTAAGCTGATCTTTGAGAAAGTGTGTAAGTTTATTACAATTTTTCAGACAGCGCTCATTGAGCTCAGGAGTTAAGGCATAATCCACCATTTGTTAATCAGAGAGCAATTCCCTTTGATTAAAGCAGGTTTTAGATGAGGCAGGTTAATTGTCCTTAACTGAATCAAAAATAGGCAAAAGAGACAAAATATGTTTGCTATATGTGATAGAGGGTATTGTAAACCCTGGAAAGCTTTGTGATTATTTCTAGTATATACAGAAATAAACAGAATTATCTAAAAAGTACACATAAACCCAGCATAGCTAGACCATCCTCATCTACCTTCAATTGGTTCACACTAGTTTCCACTATATAGGTGCTGAATCTTTAATAATTCCTGAGTATTTATGAAATTAGATTATGTAGTCTGACAGCTGATATACCTCAGGTATTAAACTGCAGACAGGATCTTATATGCAAGACCGTTCATCCTGTCACTGTGCTTCTATAGAAAAGACCATAGTAACTAAGGAGGGAAATTTTTATTTTAGGTACTTTAGATTTCATTATTTTGCTTGAGGTCTCCAGAACATTCTTCTAATGTAAGTAGTATTTCACACAGTGATTCTTGAAATGGGTTTTGGATTACCACAAGCCAATGAAGGTCTTCTGACTGGTCTTTATATTTGTGAAAACCGAGTGAAGAGGAACTAGGATACAGTTATGAATGCAGTGCCTGAAGACTTTTATGCAGAGAGCCAACATCTGAGTTTTTAATTTCTGAGATATAATTGGGTATTTGTTTCAATACACTGCGTTTTTTTGAAAAAAAAAGAAAAAAAACATTAAAATGTGTTTTTGACTAGTATCACAAGAAGTTTAATTTTTAATATAGATGATTTTAAAGGAATCAAATTCTTATAAACAAATGACATTTCTACCACTACAAGCAGTCGTAGTCTACAAGATTTTAGTAGTACTACATTTGATGGTAGTTTTCAACTATGGTCCAGAATACTTATGAAAGTATTATCTCTTACTACCCGTGACTAGAGCAAATCATGATTGATGCAATTTTTATCCTGTCAACCCTATCGAAAAGAGGCAAGATCGCACTGCCAGCCTTGCTATATTGAATATGTGCAAGATATTATTTGCAGAGACAGATACCTGTAGAAAAAAAACAAAAAAATAAAATAACACAAAATCCCTCTGCAGGCACCAAAACATATATGGCATATATGTATCTTCTATGATTTTTTTTTTAAGTAGCTACTGATTGTTTTCTTGAAATTCACTCAGATGGACATTGATCAAAATTAAATTTTAAAAAAAAAAGAGGTAGTTGAATGTTTATCTGATTTTCTCAATTTAGTGGAAGTTTAAATAACCCAGAATTTCCCCTGTTAAGCCAGAAGAATGGAACTTGCATTAGTACAGGATGAGATTTTTTCAGAGCTCAGAGGTCAGGTCAACGCAGGAATTTTATGATAAACTTTTTCAAAGACGTCTGCGATATGATGATAGTGGTGACAGTGAAGAACTCTAGGAAAGGCTGGAGCAATTTCAGCATTTGCCATACCATGTTGTGTGTGAAAAGATTTGCAGAGAACAGCATTCTCCTGTTAGCAAACTTGCCAAACCATCACCACCAGTTATTACGCGTGACCACAGCGGGGTTTGCAGGTTATTGCTTCACCATTCACCCGCATGGGGACTGAGAGAAAGAAGAAACCTACTGCCAGCCAAAAACCCTTGAGCAGAAGACTCACGAGGGAGTGAGCACTACATGCCAACTTCCATGAAAAGTGTCAAGGCAAAGATTATAGCATGAAGGCAAAGCAAAGTCTTTCATGTTGTATTGACATAGGTCTTGATTCTTATTACAAAGAAGCTGCATTCGGGTACAAGGAAGAGACAATATTGAAGTAAAGTGATAGTATAAGATCACAAATAGATATATACATATATAAAGATTTATATAATGTTCTCTGTTCATACTTCTTGTTTCCAAAAGGAATCAGCTCATCCATTTCTACAGAATTGATCTATCTGATTTAATTAGGTTGTTCAAGCCACATAATAAAACAAGTAGCATATTTCCATATAGAGGGCACATATCCGACATTCATCCTCTCTGTTGTCATCTATACAATGAACTTCTATTGAAAGCACTTAAAATGATAATGTTAATGATATATAAGAGGATTACTAACCATTCAACTCACCACAGTGCCATAATAATGCTATTAATTTGAGTTACCTTGATCATTTAATTTGAACAATTGGTGGGAAACACTAATATTTAAATAACTGATTTTTTCTTAATCATTTTTTAATTTTGCTTTTGTGCTGTTAAATAGCTCTGCAAAGAGTAAGGCTGCCTGGGGAGTGCCTTTGAGATAACTATTTGGTCAGACCTGATAATATTCTTTGTTTCTTGCCGTGACAGATTAAGCAAGCCCTCCCCTCACCTTAATCAAGGTGGTGGGTGGAACCAGTTGCTGCAAGGGAAATATGGCAGGACAAGAACAATCAAAGATATAGGGAGGGTGGTGGAGGTACTGGTGGTGGAGATACACCACTATCATGAGTGTTGGACAGATGGATCTGCTTTTCACAACACAGAGAAACTGCATGGGGCAGTCTTAATCAATGGCAGCCTTGGCTGTGGTGACCACAAACGGTAGAGGTCCAGATGTAGAGTTCAGTGAGGAACAGAGAGTAGCAGGGTATAGATTTTAGGAAACAAACTTTGGCATGTCCTTAAGAAAAGGTAAACTAAAGAACCGGGCACAACACAAGGTTCAGTGGTTGAGATTTTCAAGGGCCTAAACATGAGTGATGACACAATGCTTTCCATAAAACAGAAATTTTGACATACTGATTGCTTCAGATGAAAAAGTAATTAATTTTGATAAAGCAAAAAGTACAACCATGTAACCAAATTTGAAATCTGTATTTTTTTATTTAAAAACATATTGATCTTAAACTGTATCTCTGTAAAATGTTACACATGAACTTGTGTATTGGAAAGTTAGAGGCAGGGTCCTCATTCCTTCATTCCTCACTGCAGATTGAGATTTCTGCTTAACTTACTTCTTCCGTGGCACACGGTGAGGAAGTGACCCTAGTGGTGTGTCAGGAACAGCTTTAAGCGTATTAGAAGTGGAATAAACTGGTGAAAGTGCTTATCTGCTTGAAAAAGAAAGGAATCCATTTTACAAACCCGTAATTGTCCCTAGTATTTTTAAAGAAAGATGTAGGATGAAAGATATCAAAAAGATTTGCTTCAGGCTGGGCAAAATAAAACCTCAGACCAGACAAACCTCCCAGCAAAATGTTTCGGGTCAGGTCAAATGCAACTACTGTGTTATCTAGTGAAATTAACAGTTTTACATAAGAAACTTCCTTTTTAATTAAAATATATTTCCTATTGATGTTATTTAGCTAGTAGTTCCCAGTCTTTATTAGATATTAATTTCTTATAAACTGTTATTGAAATATTGCTAACTCCCTTAGGTCATGTTTAAAATCTTATGGAAAATGATGGAAAATCATTTTGATTTTATATATAAAAAAGAAATATAAATATCTCTGGGGAGAATATTCATTCTAATTACATTGAATTTATTCAGGATGATGACTGAAGCTACTCTTATCTAAAATCACAGATCTACACAATTGTGGGGCATTATTCCTGTTCATTATATTATTTATTTATTTTTAAATAAATTGTGGTCCAAGATTTCACTAATGTTGGTGAAACACATGTGAGCTGTTCATTTAAGTCACTAAACAATCGGAAATATCAGTGTTCATAAATTGGTTAACACAGAAGCTTGGTTTATGTTCATTCCTGTTTTTCATAAGGTTTTAAGATTTCCACCCTTATCTAATATGTGCAATATAAATGTCATCTTGTCTTTCCTTCTTTAACCACAGCTCATACACTTCCAGATTTTTTTTTGCTCTCTAAATCCAAATCCTTAGATCACCATCTTTCTATAAAGATCACAATATATTGTTACAGTTCTTCTTCAGCAGTTTATCAGAACAGTACTCCAAAGAAGATATTGGTTTCATTCCTGTTTCTTAAATGCCTTCCTCAGGGATTTGTGTCTGCTTGCAGTCTGCAAAGGGAAGACAGTAAACAGCAAGCATGCATCATGTACCAGAACTGTGCTGCCTTGGACATTTGAAAGCAAGGGCCTGGGAAGAGATGCCACAGCTCTTTGGCATCTTCTCCCATCTAATTACCAGGTCCTTCATAAAGTTCCTTCAGCTCTCTGAAGACCCTGACAATTATGGGCTTGTAACACGGACTCCCTTCCTTTTCAAGTGGATAAATACTCCACTCCTGATGCACCTGAAGGTTTTCCTGACAAAGAGACAAACCAATAACAAACCATATTGGATATAACATACCGCTTCCTCACCAAAGCCCTGAAGTGTTTTAACTAAAAGAAATAGAATTAAAGTGGTAATAATAGCCCACATATTATCTCTGTACTATTGCTAGCAATTGAAAGATAGTGTTTGATATCTTCATTAATATGTATCACATACCAAAACAAACTTTACCTCATTATTTATACTTGCCAGTGCTCTGCTGACAACAAAGGGTTTTTTGCTTGTTTGTTTGCTTGTTTTTTTTTGGGGGGGGGGGGGAGTGGGAAGGAAGAGGGAGGGAGAGGAGACAGTTGTTTTCACATTTACTGTAAATTTATTATGTCCCCAGGGCTTAATAAAGTTATGTGCACAATGACTAGGTGTATATGATCTTAAAAATGCTGAAGAGTTTCATTCTGTTTACATATTGTTGTGGCAATATTTATTTTGTTCAAAAGAAAGGAATAAAGTTCAATTTCAGTAAGACATTTTGACAGCTTCCTGCAGAAAAAGTAAGTTGAATAACATATACTTCTTGTCATTATTCAACTTAATTTACAGAATTTTGGCTTGGAAAATTGTTATTAGCTCCTGAAAAAAGAGCTAGGAGGATAATTAAATTACTTGATCGATAAACAGTTTATGATACAACTAGACCCGCTTTGTATTAAAATCTGTTTTAATTACACTGTTTTTCCTCTAATCTGAAAAAAAGAAAACAGAAAAGAGAAGTTGTCTTGGCTGCTTGTTGCAATTATTATGTGTAAACTGATCTTTAAACACAGTATCAAGAGTTCTTGATGTAGTAAGATATAAACAATTGTTCAAACCACTAAACCTTGTTGTGCTTCGTTTTAAACAACTGAAAGTCAACAAAAACATCTTAATTTGTCAGATTTGAAAATTTCACAGATGCCTCCTTTCTGCTTACCACAGAAACACTGCAACAGCAACTTGCATCATGATGATATATCAACCATCTCTGTAACACTTTTAGCATTTAATAAGATGACTAAATCTCTGCTCATTAAGTTTAAACGTAACTGACAGGCAGGACAAAGGACTGCCTACAAGGAAACTCATAAACCTCTTCCTGAAACAGGTAGTAAAGCTGAAATATTTTCCTGTTCTAAGGAGTCTGAAAGACATTTCTTTTTTATGAGACTCTCCAGCAGACATGCAAGTCACAGGAAAGATCAGCATCCCAGTGGAAGTATACGCCTTATAAATTCAAACTTAGACCTTAGCCTTAAGCACTTTGCCAGCCACTTTCCATTCCCCTGATGCCTTTTCCTCTTTGCACATACACAGATGCCAGACACTGACATGACGACCTTTATATTTTCATCATTCTTCAGCAAGAGCCCTAGGGCAGAGTTATGTAAATTTTACTTAACCTGTCTTAATTGCAGTTGCAAAGTTGGAAATGTAATTCGATTGCCATTGTAACTGAACAGTCAACTGAGAATCACAAAAATTTTACTAAGAGAAAAGGTGAATGGGGGAAAGCTGTTTTTGATGGCTTTTTCTAAATCAAGTTTCCTCAACATATGCATTCACAGAGAAATATGTAAATGAAACCAATTAGCTGACAGACATTCCAACATTACCCTAATTTGAAAATGAAATTTGTCTGTAATGGGAACCCAAATTGGATATAATTAGAGGAGCCTACACAAAAAGAAATTTACTCAGAACTGCACTGATTTGCCCTCATCAACTGTCCCAAGTGCCTGGATAAGATGTGCTTACTCCCTGACAGGACCAAAATGCATCTTCTGCATCTCTGTGCTGTCCTGCTGTCCTAAAGATTTATTTTTTTTTTCTTATAACAGCAGTCTACTTAGAGCTGTGTGTGTGCTGGTGTCTTCCATAAAAACAAACAAAAAAAACATTAGTTTGGCTTTAATGGCTGGAATGTATTGAAAAAAAAATGGGAAGGGGAGTGGGAAGGGTGTATACTCAGGATTCTGTTCCAGCATTTTAACTCTCTCTATTCAAAAATCTTTTTTCTCTGACTAGAAGCAAAACAAATTTCCATTTATTTTCCATTTCTTGTTTTTCTTCTTTCACATTGTCAGTCGATATATGAAATTGTAGAGTGAATTTCTGAGTAGGTTTGCGACATGAAAACACATGAAACAATGGATGCAAGAGAAAAAAAAGTGGAAGACTGTTTCTTCAATAACAGATAAGATGACTACGATTTATGCATACTAGAATCCCTGTGAAAAAAATCATATGAACAACTCAGTTCTGAAAAGGCTAGACAACATAAAATCCAGTCATGATATCAGCAGCACCTTCAGCAACACCTCTTGCTGAGGGTCAACCATCACATAATTACTAGGTTTCCTGTATATTATTAAAAAAGTTAGTGCATTCTAGGAACTACTGGCTACCAAACTACAACGCACTCAATATTATTAGTTCTGTAATAATACTTATAGGCATTTCCTAAACAGAGTATTCACATTTTATGGAAAGAATAAAATACCTGATTTTCTTTGACATGATTTCTGGGTATTAAACTCTCATATTTTCCAGCAGAAGCTAGGAAATCCTCTTTGCTTCAACCCTCTTATATTCTCTTGTACTTAATATTTCTGCATCAGATAAATGTCTGTTTTTTGTTCTTCCCTTAAAAGGACAAAAACTATCTTTTAAGATGAAAAAATGTCTTCCTTTGAAGTAAGAAAAAATATCTAAGCACAAAGCTCATGGAAGTTACTATTTTTCCTCCCCACTTTTGCTATTTTATGCAATTTCAGTGGAGTCCATAACATGTTGTATTAAGATATACAGGAAGGGGGAACAATAAATAAACTAAAAAAATACATATTTTCTAAGTAAGTCAAACAAAGTCAACATAAAAGCAAACAAACAAACAAAAAATCTTCATTTCAAATAAAGAAAAATGGAAGAAAATAATCTGAGGTTGATTCAACTCTCACTGAGTCATTTCAGGACATATGAAATTTATTTAAAGTGAGGTAAAGATCTTTTAGAGTCTTTTATGTAAATCACTCACCATCTCTTTTGTATGTTGGTTATTTTAAAGATATTTAAGTTGTGAATTGGTATAACAGCCCAAATTGTGGCAAATTTTTATTTTTTGTCCTTTTGCAGTAAAAAATGTAGAAAACACTGACAATTTTTATTTTCCTCCTTCCTGTCCACACTGTCCAAAAATTACTGAATCTAAGATGGTTCTCCAGTTTCCTTAAGGTTTCAGCGAATTGTATTTTTATTAAAAGATTGAATTATTTCTAATCCATATGCCTACAAAGAGTCAAGCACTATCAAAAAGTGGATGAAAAAGGCTTTGCCAGAAGCTTTTGTATGTATACTTGATTTAGGGCTTAAATTTGGGGCTGTATATCCTCATGACATTTTGCTATTTTTACATTAATTTCTATGGTTCCTGCGAAATGCTCACATTGAACTTATTAATATCCTTTAAAACTTGCTTGATGTCAAGGGAATTTCACAATATTTTAGTCTGTGTTAAATTAGGTTCATCCTCTGAGTCATCTTTCTCTTTTCTAGTTTATGAAAAAAGGATGATTTCAAATGTCTTCCTCCATTGTAGACAAGAAGCCTTTTCCTGCAGTATTTGAAACATTCAGGTAAACAAAACAAATAAATTACTCAGAAGGAACATATCTTAAGACCTAAAGATTGGGTATTTTTTAACATGATCTCCTGGACATTTTCCAACATGGTCTACTTTTTACAGATAGGGATTGTTAATATAAGAAGCAGAAGAAGGTAACTGAGAAATTGAAATCTGTCAATATAGATTAAACGGGTTGCTAGAAAATTGTGGTCAGTATTCTTAATTGAACATGAATGTTCATCCCTTCACCTCTCCAAAACACAGTAAACTGGAGTTCACTAACATAATATGACACAATAATATGTGACATGTTAATATGTTTACCGGCTCCCTGTAAGATCAGAACTGTGCATTTACCATTACACACACATAGATACGTATATTTACAGTAATAGAAATTAATATTAGCTTTTCTTCTGAAAAGGCTTCGTGCTGGAGCTCAATGTAGGAAAGTCAATATGGTTAAATATCCCTTGACTATTAATATATGAGCCTTTTAGAACATAAAAAAAAAAAAAAAAGAGAGAAAGAGATCTCTGGCAAAGAAAACAATTCTCCTACTGTTATTCAAATCCAGAACTTAAAAAGAGCCTATTTTATTACTTTGTTCTAAGGACAGAAAAGACTCATTTTCTCAATGTTTTTATTATCTCTCCATTAAGTTTACATTTACATTGATTACTTAAAACATACATTACTTAAAACATCTTGACTTCAGTTCTATTTTCTAGTTTTTGAGTTTAGGTACTCTGTTGAATTTCATTGTTATTCTAACTTAGGCTATTGATTTAATGAAGAATATGAAATTCATTTCAACTTCTCCCAATGTTAATGCTCTAATATCAGTGGTAGAACATCGCATTGAAATGGTTAATCAGAAGGGGTGTGTTCTGACTGTTAATTTAAAAAAAATGAATACTGCTGAGCTACACGCAGTGTGGATTCGATTTAATATCTGTAGTATTACTAAGTTTTCCTTTGTATATTACAGATATAAATTTGTTTCAATGCTAGCTGAAAAACCTGTGTACAACTGAAGTCAGAAATATTTTTTCATAAAGATAATTGGAAAGGATTACCCTACAAAGTTAACTTGAAAATATTGTTTTTATTGTAAAGTTAAATTTATTTATTACTAATCAACAAGTTACCTTGTTTAATACATAACCTAGTGAGGATACAGAATGGAAGAGTTTGTGTGTTTGTGTGTGTAGATACATGAGTAGGATATAAATACATGGCCATTTATAATGTTTTTTGACTGCATTTCAGAATTAATAACTATGGTTTGTTTCATTGTTTTGATAGATGGATTATCACTGACCTCTGCAATTTGTTTTCTCAGTAAGATCATCATTTTAGAGCATCCTACAAACTGTGTAGATTAATGTTGCTTTCCTGGAGGCATTCCCATATTCTTCTATTATAAAAAGGCCTAGAAGGTAAAATTGTATTTCTCTTATCTGTGGCAGAATCTACAGAATAAGTATGAAATGCAAGTTTATCGTTTACTTAAACCTGTGGAGCATCCTGGTATCAAGATTGTGCTCATGTGCACATGCATTGCACTTGAGTCCTTAATTCCCCAGCAATGGGCCTGGAAATCCTTAGCCCACCACCTACAGAGGTGAGACAATGGACTGGCAGAGAAATTAGGTATTTGTTAGCAAAACAAAAACATCATGCTGGCAGCCTCTTGTGCATACACAGGAAATTTATAACATGTTTTGCAGATTAAGATATTATTATTGGTATTATTATTATTATTGTTAAAACAAACGCTGCCCATGTGTGCCTGTGCAATATAACTGATGGAAGGATAGGTTAAGTTTTTCTCGTGGCATGAAAGTATTAATGAAATATCTGGTTATTTTTTGTTTTTTGCTTTTTTTGTTCTTGTTTTTTAATCATTCATTTCTCATCATGTTGAGCTGGGATTTTTGCTCTTTCTGGAACAACTTAGAAAGAAAACACATTTGTCTTCTGAGACAACTAGTCTAAAGAGCCTAAAATAATATATTAACAGTAACACCTGAGATTTCTTATCCAGGAGAAAACATGCAATCAAGCTGTCTTTGCACCAGCTTCTACCCCTCCAGTCTTTATAATTCTACCTCCTTTTCCTTCTAATTTAAGCCAGAAACTCCTTAGAGTCATTAAGATTTTTTTCTTTAGTTTGTTAATGTCAGTTTGCTATTATTGGAGATCTGAGTAACAGAAGTAAAAGAAGACAAGTAAAACTGAAATTAAATTCCTGAATCCCAATAAAGCTTCAGTTTAGTTTACTTTTCTGGTTCAACAACAAATGCAAGCATCAGCTTCTCAGCTGTACTTTTATAGGGCTTTTTAATATGAGTTGGAATAAAGCTGATGCTGCAGAACAATTTTCTTAAGTTTTAAACACACCTACAATTTAAGCTATTGAATTTAGAGAGTTGGCTAAATTCATTTTGTATGTTGTGCAGAAAAATACATTTTGTGAAATTTTGGATGATTCTGGGATAATTCTGCCTGGAAAAAGATGGAAGAGAGGAACACAGCAGAGTTCTAATTACCACTGCATGACTGAAGCAAAATGCTTCTATTGTTCACTGTCCCTTCTAATATATAAACTAGAGTCATCAAATGATCTCAAGATATAGCAAACACAAAACAATTTCAAAAATCTGTGAAACTGCTTACATTGTGAATTATTGTGAATGCACACTTGCCTGGAAAGCGACTAGACAAATTCATGGAATAAAAAAAAATCCATTGAGTGTTGTTAAATACCATAGCAGCATTCCAGAACAAGGAGTCCACTAGAGCCTGGAAGGGATGTCAGGAGGACATCTCAACATTCTTGTCTTCCTTGATTTGCTCTGATATTTTCTTCCCTAAGCTTTTGCTTCTGGAGTCTAGAAACTGAAAATGGGGCTAAACAGCCCCTGTGTCTGATCAGCGTTGCTTAAACTTCTACCTATCAGGGAAGGCCCTGATTGCAAGCTTCAAGAATGTTTAAAGGATTATGAGCTGGGACAATCTCGACAATCTCTGTCTGCCATGAGCTACTGAAATGATAAAACGGTGATATAATAGAAAAAAACTTCAAAAATTATGGAATTATGCTTCTCAATTATCTGAAAATATTGGCATCGCACTTATACAGAGGTGTTATATTCTGTATCTGGAAAGCACCTCTATGATAGAAATATCTATGCGGAATAGCTATTTTCTTAATTTTCTGCATAATCCATTCTAGTTTGTAGGTTTACATAAGTAATGTAGTTATGCATATAGTAAATATCTACTTTTGCTTTCCTTTAGAGAAATTAAAGATGAAGGATTTTGTGGAGTGTAAAAATCAGCATGATAGTGTAGAAAGCAAGGCCTTCTCAAACATTTTTAAAGAGTTTTTGCAACATCTTTATTAGTTATAAAGGAGTTGAATGAAATCATATTGAATTCTACCATTCTACCATACAGTCCATGGGGAATTACTTTCTCTTAATGAATCTTTAATAGTTCATTAAAATAGAAACTAGCAGATACACACATACACACAGTTTCACAGTTATAATTTTGGGCATTAAGATAAGCAAGATAAATAATAGAGATCAGCTTTTAGGGAGAACTACCACCCTATGGAAGATTTCTAGATATGAAAAATGTATTAATTCAAATCTGAATTGCACATTTCTTTGAACACTGGGGGACAGGGGCAGGTACTGTGTGCTTCATTGGACTAATATATATTTTTTCTTCAAAATATAGATTAAAATATTGAGTCATTCTGCCTTTGGATTAAAGGGAGCTAAAAGAAGAAAAGCTGCTACTATCGTCTACTCACAATGCCCACAATTAATAGAATCGTAGAACCATTGAATCATTATGGTTGGAAAAGACTTTCATTGTATCCATCAAAAAAGGGAAAAAAAAGGAAAAGACCTTAATTGTGTCCATCCATAAGCCCTTCAACATCTCTGCTGTTCAACCTTGCGAAGCACCTAAATGCATCATCTGCATTTTTCTTGAAGACTGTCAGAGATGGTGACTCCACCACTTCCTTGGGCAGCCTGTTCCAATGCTTCAGCACTCTTTATATATATTATTATATAGATATTTCTTAATATCTAACCAGAACCTCCCCTGGAACAACTTTAGGCCATTTTATCTCATTTTTGGTAACTGAGGAGAGGTTGACCCCTCCCTTGAGCCTCCTCTTCTCCAGACCCCGGCACCCTCAGCTGCTTCTCATAAGGTCTCTACTCCAGCCCCTTCACTGCCCTTTTTTGGACAAATGCTAGCGCCTCCATGTCTTTCCTGTAGTGAGTGACCTAAACCTGAACACAAAGTGTAGCCTAACTTCCAGCACAGCACCGAGTGCAGGGGGAGGACCACTTCTTAGTCCTGCTGGTTACACTATTCCTGATACAAGGGAGGCTGCCATTGGCCTCCTTTGCCATCTGGGCACACTGCTGGCTCATGTTCCGCTGGCTGCTTGTCTACCAACACCCCCAGAAGCTTTTCTACCGCACAGCTTTACAGCCACTCTGTAATATACACCTTAATATACAGTATACATCTTAATACACATGTATACATGTACATGTCCATTAAGGTTCAGATTAGGTTAGTCTTAGCATCACAAACTATGATTGAGGGTAGGAAAAAAACCAAAAAAACAAGATTTTGATACTTAAACAGATGAATGGATAGATTCCTTAAGGATCTTCATTCTGGCACTCAGTCCCATTATAGACTTAACAGATAAGCAAAAAGCATATCAAAAATGGACTCTGAATTTGAAAAAAAAAAAAAAAAGAAAAAAAAAAGGTCATAAGAGAGCTTTAAGAAGTTGAAGCTAAAAAAAGTAGCTACTGGTGATGAGATTTTACTCAAACGGGGAGTGATATCAAGTACAAATATCTAAAGGACTCTAGTTTAGGAAGGGAAAGAAGAGATGAAGCACTGAGGAATCTTGATGGGAAAAGACAGTTCCTCTAAGAAGGGTAACAGGATTTTATTGAAAAGAGATTTCTTATCAGATTACTCTTTTGTACTAATAGGGCCTTATTATATCCTTTCTTTCTTGATAGAAAATGAAATGCTAAAATCTGTATTTCTCCTTATAAATCGTATATACACATAAATCCAGTTCGAACAATGAGCTGGGAAGAAATACCTTCTGTGCAAATGCTGGCTTGAAACATCCGGATGTTCAATACCATATACTATAAGGAGGGCAAGCCCAGGGGGTACACTTGAGCTACCCGGCCAGGCTAGCCTTCTTGCCTGCTCTGAAGGAATTCCGGAGAAAAAATAGTGCTGCAGGTCAGTGACAGCTGCTGCAGGACAGGTAACTCCTGCAAAGCCGAGATGCTGGTTGTGCCTGAATACATCCTGAAACCCTCCTGTTCCCTGCAGAGGGAACAAGCTTCCCTTTGCCAGAGTGAAGCAGCAACTTCTGCTGGGCCTT
>JAUBNY010000556.1:12712-25546 GCA_032275445.1 Crypturellus soui | reverse complement strand
AGTGAGAGACACAACTGGGATGGAGTGTTAGAAATGTCCTGCAAGAACTAGGGCTGTGGTGTCTCTCAGTGACTTTGTCTGCCTTACAGGTGCTACAATTGAACAAACCAAAACATCTAAAATCTATGCTGGAAGTTGGATTTGCCGAGCTTTCGGTTTATTTTGTTCTGCCCATCCTCCAGATATCATTTTGCAGATATTGTAGCCCAAATCTTCCATATCCCTTTAGTTCCATCATGCTCAGGTGGGAAAAAAGCCCAGGTGATTCTCCCCTTGAGCTGGAGGCAAGAAGGCCTTCTACTTGCCTCCACAGCCTCCCATGTGCTGCTTGTTTCTGAGCAGAATTATAACATGTAGACAAAGGGAGGTGGGGGGGTTATCCTTCTGGTCACAGGAGTTTTGGTGTTGTTCTTGTCATTTCCTCACTGTTCCGTGCTGTTACATTCTGCTTTCAGTCTGACCTAGCACCAAGAAAATGCTGGGCCTTTCCTGGATCTAATGGGCAGGTAGTCACTTGCCTGCCTGCACGGCTATGGCCCCCAGCAGTGACTCTGCGTATCTCAAAGATGGTGTCTCCAGAGAATGATTTCAGCAGTTCCCCCAAGGATACTGGCATTTCTGTGAGTCTCTGTGGGGCAAGGCCATATCAGGACTTTCACTGCACATCTGCTGGCATTCCTGTGCTGCTCTCTGCTAAGCACTCAGGGCAGTGCCCAAAGGGGCTATTTCAAGCACTCTGGCCCCATGCCTCTCCAGATTTGGGCAAAACTTGGGGAGGAGAGTTAGCTGCACCTCTAGCTATGCCAGGCTCCTGCTGAAAGCATGGGAGAGGATGGGCAGATAACAAACCTTGGAGCAATGTGTGTGTTTCCACCTCCTCGGGTCACACCTGACTTTCTTGCCTTGTGCTTTGTCTCGGAGGGCCTGGATGAGGAAGGACAAGAAATACCCCTGGGATCCTTCCTATTCAATCCGGAGCAAAAGCAATTTTTTGTCCTGAAGGTACCATGGCTGTGATGTGTGGGCAACACCAGGGACGAGGGCTGGTGTGTGAGCAATCACGTAGCACAGCCAGTGTTCAGGGCCTCCATGGGGGACAGGGGAGCCTGACTGAGAGTTGAGGGAGACATGTGGGTTTTGGGGGCAGAACGGTGTCTGGCAGTGAAAGTAGAACAAGGAAAACACATGTCCTGTCCTTTGTAGGACCAGGGACAGCAAAGGGATGTATGGTGATTGCTGTTGTACAGAGTAACAGGGGCAATGAAAAATATACCTATCTTTATCATGTTAAGCTGCATGGGAATAGAGCAGCCAGAACTAATGCTCTTTAGAAGATTTCAGTAAAACTTTTATTAAATAAAAATAAATAGTAATAATAAAAAAGCTGTGGCTGTTGTTTTTGGTACAGATTGATGTTGTTTCCTAGATAGTTTCAAAAAAAAAAAAAATCCTTGCTTTCACACACTGAGTTGCTCCTTAGCCTTTCTTCTTTCTCTCCCCAGTACTAAACTTTTCCTAATAAAGCCAAAAGAGACCATGCTCCCACGGCCCTTCTTTCTCTGTCATTTCTTGTGGCTGGATTATGGCTCCCCCAGGTGCTTGGGATTTCCAAACCAGCAAGGCCTTCATTTTTCAGCTGCACCTGTGGCTCTGCTTGCCACTTGCAAAAACCATTTAAGGGAAGGAACACAGACCTTGTCAGGTCAAGCAGGTATTTCAAAGCAGAACCACAGAATGGCTTAGCTTGGAAGAGGCTTGGAAGGGGCCTCTGGAGCTATGTATTCCTACATATAATATAGGATAAAGATTAACCAACCAGGGAGTGTCTACATGAATCTAAGTGGAATTAGTTGTATGTTTTGAAGATATGGAAAGCTGTAGACAAGTAAAAAGCAATTGGGCTTAAAATACTGTCCTTAGTGGCAGTTGCTCTGCCTCCAGAGCAGGCATTTGCACCAGGCCACCTTTCCTGGAGGACCAAATCTGTGCCAAAAGCCCCAAAGCGAAAAGCTCAGGGACAGCAAGGCAGCCGTGGCCCAGACAGCCCGGAGACAGCGTGGGCGAGGCCAGCAGGGAAGGCGGCCCCTCCGCCGAGTGTAACACAGCAGAGCACAGGGAGCCAGGGGGAGCAGGGCGACCAGGGCGTGGCATGGCAGTTAGTGTGGGATTTCACAGAGTCACGGAATCATAGAATCGTTAGGGTTGGAACAGATCTTGGAGGTCATCGTGTCCACTCAAAATTTTGTACAGGCAGGCTGTGGCAGTGAATTCTGTCTACCCTTCACCCCCGGGAGAGCCCAATCATGGCAAAAACGCAGTGGAAGGCAGAGTCTGTGCTTGCCAAAAAGGCAGGGTCCCAAACTTGACCTTTGAAAAAAAGCATTCAACCCTCCAGATGTCAGGCTACCAGGAGTGGCAAAGCTTGACTCCTCCGTTGGATTGCAGGGCTAGCAATTGTGTGAGATATGAGCAGGTGGAAGATCTGCTCAACAGGGTAGCTGAGCTACATGAAGAGGTAGAAAAACTGAGGAGTAGCTGGGATTCTGAGTGGGAGGCAGACTGGTGATGCCAGGCTGTCACCTCTGCAAAGCAGGAACAGGCACCAGGAATTCCCCAACAACAAGGGAATGCAGTATCCATCCACAGGCAACACAAGGCAGAAACTGCAAAGATGAAAACAAATGTAAAGAAGCCTGGGCTTGAGATGAGAGATGAAGCTGGAGCAGGGGAGCAGCAGGTTGGACTAGATGATTTCTAGAGGTCCCTTCCAACCTCAATAATTATGTGATTCTGTGAAGTCCGTCTTTATAGGTATGAAGCCTTGGAGGTTGAAAGGAAATCAGTGGATGGAGAAGGCAAGAATCCCTTTCCACCAGGGGTATTGTTGGAGTCAGAAAAGCCACCCCTCTCTATTGCTACCCCTTGCAAGAGAAAAGCCAGGTTACAGTTGTAGGCGATTCCTCAGTAAGGGGCAGAGAGGATCCAGTATGTGGAAAGGACCCTCCTCAAAGGGAGTCTGCTGCCTTCTTGGGGCACAGTTTAAGGACATCACCCAGAAACTTCCCAGCCTGGGAAATTCCTTATAAGAATTAATAACAAAGTTTATTTCCTAAAATGCTGCAAAAGTGGAGTCTCACTAATCTATTTTTGGCTTAGTTATTGTTGCAGTTTCATGGGGGGGTTTTGTTTGTTTGCTTGTTTAAGTCCTGTTAAAGGAATTATTAAGGAATTATTCCCTTTTCACACACTTGACCCAACTAGTTCCTCCGTCCACACTTTATGGGCATAAAATTCTTAAACACGCAAAATCTTTTTCTAAAGTAAAAAAGAAACTTGCAGCTAAAATTGCCCATGCAAGTTTAAACCCTATCATCTAGTACAGAAAAGGCACAAAAGCCTGTTTTGTAATGAGTGAAATGTCATATCTTCTCCAATTGGGTGTTGAGGTCCTGTGTAACATTAGAGATATAAATGCAGCAATTGTTACTGAAGAAGTTTAGGTAACCGGCAGGCCTGACAGCAGGATCTGGCACCGGCCCACCAACAGGATCTATCCAACCAGCAACAGCTCCAAATACCACCTGACCTTCGCTCCTCCCTGTTCCCTCCCCTTCTCCTCCCTCTCCCGAAGTTTTAAAAGTTCGTGTATTTCCTCAAAAAATAGTCATCGACTTGAGCTCTTGTAGAGTGTTTTCTCGGGGCTAGTGGCGAGGAGGCACCCCAGCGAGAGCTCGCTATTGCATTAATCCTATACCTGAGGAGCTACAGGAGATTATCATCGCCAGCTGCTGCTCCCCTGCAGCTGCTACTTCCTGTGGGTAAGAGGGAGCTCCGCCCTCTAGGGTGGAGGGAGGGCCCACGCCCGGATCGGTTGGGAAAAGATCACGCAGCCAAAGGCCACTGCAAAGATTCGCTGGAGGAGGCATTGCGGTCGCTGGTCCACCCAGAGGCCCTAACGAAGAATCGCCGATAGAGGCATCGTTGGGGTGGGCCAGGGCCAGGGGTCCCCGTGAAGATTCGCCAGACGAGGCATCACGGGGGTGGCCGGGGCGGAGTGCAATTTGGGCGCGCAGATCGTGGAACGGCGTGGACGCACCCCCAAACTCCCCCCAAAGCAGGGGACACCCTGCTTCATTCAACACTTCTAAGTGTCTGAGCAAGGCCAGGAATTTCTGCTTGATGTTGGGCTGCTGTGGGGTGTTGAGGGCGGAGACTGGGGCACCTCAGGGGCCTAGCATGCCTGGAGGCACCCTGGGGACAGTTCTAGGACCTGGTAGCCTGGCACAACAGGGAGCATCCTGGCTATTGCCCCCTGAACCTCCTGAGGCTCCCATAACACTTCAGGGTGCAGCAGGACACCCCAACGACCTCCAGCTCCTCCTGGAACACCAACAACACCCTTGGATACATCAGGACTGCTCGGGCACCCAATCCCCCTCCACCCTGGTCAGGCACCCACTCATCCAAGTGAACTTAAAGCCTGGGAGCTTCCTCCTCCTCTTCCTCACTTTCTGCAACTCCACAGGGACAGGGGGACACAATAGGGGGCAGCCATGGGTGCCGTGCAGGGAGCAGGACACCTGTGGAGCACCCACCTCGCTGTGCAGAGCCTTATTGTTGCCCTTCTGCTCCAAAGGAAAGCTTTCCTCCTGCAAATAGTTGTTGATGTCAGGAGAGTGGTCTAGGGAGCACCCGTATGTGAGCACCTGGCTGGTATGCCTGCTCTTGTGATGATGCTCCCCTACCCCTTTCAGCAGGTCCTTCCCTTGCTGGGGAATGCTGCCCTGTGCCCTTGGGCATTCCCATTGTTTGCTCTTCCCCTCCAACTCTGGGGGTGTCAACAGGGGCTCTGGGTGCTTCTGGGTGCCTCTGGAGCTTCACCTGTCAATCTTGCTCTTGCCCTCATGGTCAATGGGTTGGCTTGAGAGTGGGTTCATCTGAGTCTCTGCAACAGGCACTGACATATTCTTCACAGCATTTTGTAACCCCAGCACCTGCTCCTCCCTCGATGACATGCTGTGGGATGGGAGGCACCCATGGGCACTGCAGCTCCCAGTATCCTGAGCCTGCGCTACCCTAGCACTGCTTGGCATCACATCCTTCACCATGTTGTGCAGCCCTAGCAATGGTGTCCCCTCACTCTGCTGCTACAACACTTGCAGAATGGTGCCTTAGGTGGCACCCATGGGTGATCCAATACCCAACATCCCTTGGCCTGGAGCATCCTGTTCTTCAGCTCCCAGCACCCAGACCCACCTCCCTCTGCCCCCTCCCGCCACCAAACATCCCATGAGGCGGCCCAGGACTCTGTACAGCACCCATGGGCTCGGTACCCACCTAGGCCATGTTGATGAGCCCCACAGCCAGGGTCTTGCAATCCAGAAAAGTTCATTGCTTGTGATGCTGAACAGTTCTGGAGGTGGGGAACCAAAGATGAAGAGGCCTGGAGGCCTGGTCCAGGAACAAAAGGTCCTGGAAGCGCTGTTCATGGGCAGAATGTCCTAGGGGAACTGAGCCCATGCATGATTGGGCTCACAAGTGCAGGATTCAGGGAACCAGAGCCCATGAGGGAAGCATTCAGAAGGTGGGGGCCCATGAGTTGAAGGGTCCAGGGAATGAGGTCCAGGTCTACAGATAAAAGGTTCTGGAGGTGGGAATGTAATGTAAAATAAAAATGTAAACCCTTCAATAAAACGAAACAAGGTCCCCAAAAGATAATAAGAGGTACACGCCAAACAAAATTCCCAGGCTCCCATCCTCCCACGGGACCGCCCAAGGCATGAAATAAACCGAAGGCAAACTAAATCCCGACGTTCGTGATACTCTTCGACGGAAACCTGATACGCACAGGGCCCCTAAACCCCCAGGGGACCCCCAGGCCGCCGTGCCCTTTGTACCCCCTTGGCCTGCCACACCATAAGCTTTATTCCTCCCCCCACACCTCAGGGAACTCCCTCTTACCCCTCCTGTGACCCTGCGGGGATAATCAGGAGCACGATGTTCTCTGGAGAGGTCCGCCTTCCGGTCTGGCCCGCCGCGGTTGCCACCCGAACAGCAGGAGAGGCTAAAGCGATCAGCCACCACTGCCACCTAATATAGGATAGGCCCGATTGCTTCCGGTTTAGGGAATGAATGACAGCAGACACCGGTAATAACCGTGAAAGCTGTGGCGAAAAAGCCAGTTTATTCAACTGACATAACCTTTTATACCTGGGAAAAGGGGAGGAGAGTAGGAGGGGCGAGGGAGGAGACAGGTGGGAGCCGATGTTCATTGGCGGAGCCCCGTTGGTGGGGGGTCGGCCAGGAGCGGCAAGCCGCTCCTGGCCCCCACCTTTGGGGTGCTGGAACCTTCTGGGGGTCCCCAGGCTGCACGTAGACAGGCCAGCGGGCCTGTCTGGGCATGCGCCTCCAGCAGGGGTCACACAGGGGGCAGATGGACCCCCCCTATATAATCCCCACTGCGCATGCCCAGGTGCTGTTGATGTTAATGGGGACCCCCGAACCCCAATGACGTTTCCCTACACTTCAAACCGCTGGGCCCAGACCCGCCGGGCCCGCAAACTTAAAACTGACCCGTGCGCTTGGGGCGTCCCCCTCCCGCTCACGACGCAGGGCACTCAGAGCGTCTCTGCAGCCCACCCCCTACCGCACTCAAGGTCCCAAGGCTGCCCGTTCTTTATGCCCCCCCTGGTTTCCCAAATGATCTTTATTCCTCGCAGATCCCACCCTGGGGCGAGGCTCCCCCTTACCACTCTCGCCGAGCTCCGCAGGGAGGCAACGCAGATGCCCGATGGTAAAAGGCAAGAGGATACCTCAGGCTCGATCAGGTAAGCGACGATGTACGCTTGTACGCGAGGAGTGATATCCTAGCCTTCCACTGACGACGCCTTATAAAAGCACAAGTGGGGCTAGACGGAATTAAGGATCAAACAGCAACTGGTCCGAAACCAAGAAGCTAGGCCGAAGCGACCTCGCTAGTTTATTAGAATACAACTTATATTACTTTAGGAAGGGGAGGAGAGTAGGAGGGTCAGGGAAGGAGCGGATGATGATTGGTGAAGGTCAGTTGCTGGGAGGAGGGTCAGGAGCAGCAGCCCACTCCTGGCCCCCACCTTCGGAGCTCCTGGCCCCCACCTTCGGGATTCTGGACCCTTCTGGAAGGGTCCAGCACTGCCGCAGTCAGGCCAGCCGGCCTGACTGCGCAGGTGCAAGCTCCAAGGTTCGTACAGGGGGCACCAGGACCCCCCTGTACATGTCCTCAGTGCGCATGCCCAGTTAAGGGTCACAGAGAGGACACCATTATCTTCAATGGGGACCCCAAAATCCCTAATTTTGATCCCCAACAGGAGCGCAGGTCTGAAGGGTCCAGGGGAACTGCGCCCATGGCTGAAGTGTTCAAGGAATGGCATACTATGAATGAAAGGTCCCGGGAAGCGGGACTAACAGGTGAAGGATTCTGGAGGTGGAGGTCCATGGTTAAAGGGTCCAGGGGACCAGGGCCCATAGGGAAAGTGTTGAAGGTACGGGGACCCACAGGTGAAGCGTCCAGGTGGGGGGTCCATGATGAAGGGTTCAGGGGACCAGGGTCTTTGGGTAAAATATTCTGGAGGTGGGGTGCATGGGTGAAGAGTCTGGGAGATGAGGCCCTTTAGATGAATGGTCCAACATGGAAGGGTCTAGGAAGAGGGGATCCATGAAAGATGGGTCCAGAGAACCTCAGTCTTTGGATGAAGTATCCTGGGGGTGGGGGCCCACAGTTGAAGGGTCCAGGGGATGGAGCTATAAAGACGAAAGGTCCAGGGGATGAGGTCCTATGGATGAAGGGTCCAGGAGACCGGAGCCTTCAGGTGAAGTGTTCAGAAGACTGGTGTCCATGGGCGAAGGGTCCAGGGGTTGGGATCCTACAGATTAATCCAGGATTCAGGAGATGGGGACCTAAGGCTGAAGCATCCTGAAGGTGGGGGCCCATGGTTGAAGGGTCAACATTACCAGGATGCATGGATGAAGGGTCTTGAAGGTGGGAGCCCACAGATGATGGATCCTGGGAATGGAGGATCCATGGATCGTGGGTCCTGGGGATGGAGATGCATGGGTGAAGTGGCCTGTTTCCATGAATGAAGGGTCCTCAGGGCCTAGGCATCCTGAGGGTCTGAGCAGGTGGGTGAGGAGTCCTGAGGACTTGTTCCTGTGGGTAATCTGCCCCTGGGACATATGCCTTGGGTGGGGAGTCCTGTGGATGGAGGCCTTAGAATGATGGAACCACAGGCTGGAGTGATGCCGCCTGACGAACGCAGCACGGGATAGAGCAGGGCCAGCTTACCGTTCCCTCCCTCGGCGTGATCACTCCCCCTGGCGGACCAGCCTCCTCATCTTCGGGGTCTCGCCTCCACCTCCACGCTGCAGGCCGAAGGGGTGATGCTGCTCCGGAGGAGCCTCTCTGTGGTTATCTGGGTTGGCCCGCGTAGCCTCCCAGGCTGAGGAGGTCATTACGGTACGGTGTGCCATCCGCTTTCCCCAGCTTTAGCACCGCGGCCAAGGTGTGCCGTCAACAACCTGCGGCTTCAGCACAAGAAGTGCGCCTGCAGGCCGGCTTCAGCATCGGGACGGTTGACAAAACGATTACACAGCAATCAGGGTCAACCACCCACTTTATTACAGCTAACATAAGCTTTTATATGACAAACGGTAGGAGGGACGATGGGAGGAGGGAGATACATGATTGGGTGAGGGCCGTTGCCAAGATGTCCGCATTGGCTGCGCTCCCTTTTCACACAGTGGGTTGGCCATAGCAGCTCACTCCGACCCCCACCTTCGGGCTGCCAGAATGTTCTTCCATGGGTGTGATGAACCACCTGGTGCTCTACAAGACTGCTTAGCCCTGCCAAGTGCCATGACTGAGCATGTGCAGACACCAGGGGTCACCTGGAGGGCAGCCCGAGGCCTACACAGACCTAGGCCTCCCCTGAGGCCCGTAAAGATCTCCCTGTGTCCTCCAACACTAGAGTTTTATGGATGAAGGGGCCTGGGGTTGGGAGCCCAAAGTTAAGTTGTCCTGCTAGTAAGTGCCCCTGACTGAGGAGTCCTTCGATTGAAGGCCCAGAGGTGAGGGATCCTGGTGGTTCAGAGCCAAGAATGAGGGGTCTTCTGGTTGGAGACCTAATAGTAAGGAGTCCTGATATTGGTGACCAAGAGTGAGGGCTCCTCTGGTTGGAGATCCAGGAGTGAGGGGGTCCTTGGGTTCGGAGCCTGAGAATGGGGGATCCTGGTGGCAGCTCCCCAAGGAGGGAGGTAGGGATTGGGGCAGTAGGGCGAGGGGTGCTGTGGGTGGGTGCACCTGTGCAGGAGCTTGCTGGGCTGCAGGCCCCGTCTCCAGCTGCACGTCTCCAGCTGCAAGGTGGCCCTCGGCGCAGGCCCCAGGACCACCTTGATCTCCTTGGAACGTAGCACCAGCTTGGCTGAGTGTCACCAGAATAGCCCTGGAGCCCCAGCCACTCCTTTCAGTTTACCTGCTTCCCTGAGTTGCCCTTTGGAGCTCTCCAGACCCATTGGAAGCCCCCAGTTGCACCATAGAACACTTACGGGATCTCCTCCAGACCCTTTGGGATCCCCTTGCTGTACCCCAGGGCAGTCATTGGATCCCCAGACTCTTTGGGACCACTGTGCCTGCACTCTGCAGCAGCCTTCAAACCACACTGGGACCATTGGGATCCCCCTGTTGCACCCTGGGGCACCCTTGGACCATGACAGACCCCTTGGGACACCTGTTGAACCGAGGCACCTTAGAAATACCCTAGATCTCTTGCATCTGCAGTGCCTGCGCCCTGAGCCATTCATGGGACTCCACGAGATTCTTTGGCACAGGGCACTTTGTTCCTTGTCCCCCTCCACAGACTCCTTGCGATGCCCAGGCCTGTGCCCTGAGGCACCCTTGTTGCACTCCAGTCCCATTTGGATGGCTCAGCATGTACCCTGGGACAACCTTGCCCTGCTAGACCTCCTGTGTTGCAATCTGAAGTATCATTGGACCCCACCCACAGGCTCATTGGGACTCCCCTGTTGCACTCTGGAACCCAAACAGACCCATTAGAATGCCCTGTGTGCACCCCTGTGCATTTATGGGACCTCACCAACCCCCTTGGGATTCCCCTGTTGCACCACAGAGCACTTTTTAAACCCTCTCCCCGCTACCCACCAGAGATGCCTTGTAACCAAGATGCCTTGGCCTGCACCCTGGGCACCCCTGACCCACCCACCCCCTACACACTGGGGTGCACTGGGACCGACTCTTGCACCCTAGGGCACTCTAGCCCCCCAGGCTCCTCGAGACCCCCATGTGGTACCCTGGGGCACCTGTAGGAACCCCAGACTCCTTGGAATCCCTCTGTTGTAAAATGAGGTACACTTGGGACCCACTGACCCCTTGGGGCCTTGCAGCCTGTACCCTGGGGCACCATTCACACCCACACAGCTCTTGGCATTCCCTGCCTGCACCCTAGGGCACCATCCCTGCTTTCCGGAGATGACATTGTCATTCAAGGGAGGGAAAAGAGAAAGTGGTGGAGACGGAGGTGTCCACCTCGGAGATGTGAAGACAGGAAACCCCATACAGCACCGAGCAGCTTTGTGCTTCCAATGGCTGCCAGTACTTGTCCCTCCAGCTTTGTCCCATGCTTTGCTGAGCACTCAATACCCTCAAACATACGTCACTCCACAAGAAGCCAACATTCCACTTCCTCAGATGCTTGTGTATTTGCTGCAAGACCACAAAGGCAGCAGCACTCAGGCTTAGCTGTGCAGCTCTCACACTCTCTTCTGTTCCCTGGCACAAGTCTGTTTTGCCCATGGAGTTGGGATCTCAGGATAAATGAAAAAGTCAGTTTGCTTTCCCTCCCCAGGAGAAAGAGACAAAGAGAGCTCTTCTTCCAGAGAATCAGCCAGGCATCTAGGTCTGCTGTCTGCTCCATGCTCATAATTTGCTGATAACCCTCTGTAGCATCTTTTCCATTGCAATAAAATTAGTTAATGGGTTCAGATCTTTCCCAGACTTCCTTCAGCTGGCTGCAAGCTGTGTCATCCAAATTTTTCTCCCAAATAACTACCAATAAGGTGTAACAGGGCGGGCCCGGGGACTGACCCTCGGCCCGACCGTGGCCGCCGCGCACTCACACCACCATTCACTCTGACCCCAAATAAAAGAAGGCTAATGTAACATAAAATGTGTGACCTCAAGCCTGACGCGGTGTGGTCCGATCGACGCAGGGCTACCATGTTCGCGACCACCTCCCCGCGTGCCCTTTGTGTGACATACCCTCTCACTTTATTTCCTTCCCCCATACCCATGCACCCGTCTTACCCTCCGGCTACTCGAGGGATCGCAGTCCGCCTTTGGAGGGCCCCGCCCTGGGTGTCCGCTACCGCGGCTGCCGCTCGACAAGCTTGCGGAGGCAAGTTCCCTCTATCGCCCTATAAGGGCAAGGGCTCGGGTGGATCCCGGCTTCCCTCACCAGACACGATGCTCTCAATGAGGAGTAGGCCGAGGGCCCGGACGCCACGAATCACCAAGCACACAAGGCTAGGATCAACGACCTGCGGTCCAGGACCGGTTTATTCAGGTAAGTAACAACTTATATAACTTGGGTAAGGGGCGTTATGGGGAGGAGAAATGGGAGTGGTCAAGGGGGGAGCCAGGTGGGAGCTGATGGTAATTGGTGGAGCCCCGTTGGTGGGCGGTCGGCCAGGAGCGGCAGAACGCCCCTGGCCCCCACCTTTGGGGCTCCTGGCCCCCACCTTTGGGGTTCCAGATCTTTCCGGGGGTCCCCAGCTGGCACATAGACAGGCCCCGAGGGCCTGTCTGGGCATGCGCAGCCTGTGGGGTCATACAGGGGACACCGAACCCCCCTGTACAATTCCCCACTGCGCATGCCCAGTTGCCAACGCTGGTATAGGGGACCCCCGTACCCCGATATTTCACTACAATAAGGCAAAGATGCCCGCGGCCTTACGGCTGCTAGGGCCTGCCGTGTGTGTGATCTTGCTACCGGTGCGTCGCGTCGCTCTACCTCTTCCCACTACCTCGGAATGGGAGGCCTCTCTTACCCGCCTTGGGTCGGTGGCTGCCGAGGGAAGAGCGGCTAATGTTATTAACCCGGCCCGGGTGCCGGCTCAGGTCAGGGAAGGTTAGGTCAGGGTGATGCTGCCTGAGTACAGGGTGTCCCGTCATGGAGAGTCGACAAAACAATTCCATGGGAATCAAGGTCAACCGCCCACTTTATTCAGGAAGAACATTAACTTATATATGGAAGGTAAAGGGGAGGAGAGAGGGAGGAGCGAGATATGGGATTGGTTATATGCAAATTATCCGGACCCCTGTGTTTGGTGGAACCCCGTAGGTAGGCGGTCAGTTGGCCGGAGCTCCCACCTTTGGGCTTCTGGAGCCTTCCAGTTACCTGTAATGAATTGCTCAGTCACGCCTGCCTGACTGAGCATGCTCCAGGCACGGGGTCACAGGAGGGTCAGTGATACCCCCCTGTTCAACCATATTTGATATTAAGATATAGGATGTTCTTACTAAAACATCACCAAGGCCCAAAATACGTCTCCCTACAGCCAATTATGTTCTGGATGGGCTCGGGATTCAGCAATAATCACGCCAGAACAAGGTAACTACATCAAGCGTTTATTCAGGTGAAAGCACATAAAAGCAGCAAAGTGTGGATAACTGCTCACGAGGTGATAGCTGTGATACGAGGTGCTGGCAGGATCCTGGACCCGAACATCCTCTTGAGCTGGCGGATCAGAGAGGGAGTTGCTGACCAGCTCCCGTGGAGACAGCGT
>JAUBNY010000555.1:0-11783 GCA_032275445.1 Crypturellus soui | reverse complement strand
GTGTGCAGGGGGTTTGGACTAGATGACCTCTAGAGGTCCCTTCCAACCTTAGGCATTCTGTGATTCTATGATTCTATGATCCAAACAATTGCACTCCCACCACAACCGCAGTTCAACCTTGGAGGGAGAACAGCAATAAAGACTGAATGTGCTTTTAAAAAAATATATATAGTTTCAAGTCTGAGGATAATAAACTGCCCATTAAAAAAATGTATCTTTAGCTAATCTCTCCCGCAAGTCAAGCTTTGCAGTGATGGGCACTGCATACAAAAGCATATAAATAACAGCATACTCAGCTGAACCAGACCCAAAGAACTGAAAAGAGGTTTTAAGTGAACCAGACAGTGCCCTGCTCCTGCCAGGCTCAAGCAGGCACTGGCAGAGCTCCTAAAGATGCCCAGACCTACAGCTACAAAGTTTATTTTCTATTTTCACCATTGCACAGTGCAGCTTGTGAGTGCAGTGAGATACGGCTGTCAACCTTTAAACATAAAAGGGAGTGGAATTAATACGCTGTTGTCCACTGGTTTCTGCTTTTCTGCTACCAAACTACAATGTAAATTAAATGCCATGAAACTGCTTATTATCTCTTTTCCATTCAGCTTCTCTGGATGTGCTATTTGCAGCTAATTTTATTTCCCTCACTATTGTCTGAAAGGAAAGGAAGCAATTACATGTAAATTCACTAGAACTATGTATTCTTTGGAATTAAAGGACAGCCGCTCACATTTTGTTCCTTGTTGAGCTCTCAAAGTTTGCATTTTTGGCTTTCTTTCTGCCTGTGGCTACCTGATCACAAGGCTGAATTTTAAAAGCACCCATTTGTAACGTCGTTTCCGTACAACATATGGCACCAGCGTCAGTAATGTTCAGCATGCTTCAACACAGATTTATTACCCAGAAAACTTTAATACTGGTAAATGTTTAATTTATAGCTTCACCCAAAAATATTCATCTAATAGCAAGGCAGATAGATGGAAACTGGTTTCCATTTCCTCCTGCAGGGCTTTATGCCATGTCACAAACATTACTGTCTTCGGTTAGGAATATTCAGCCACTGAGGTCAATGCAAAAACCCAACTTTACCTCAGCAATACAAAATCAATTCCTAAATCTGTGCTCCTTTCAAACCTCTCAAGGAACTTCCTACTGAGGAAGCCTCACAAAGCTGCTGCTTCATAACTAAATATAAGGAAGAGTCTAAACCAAGGCCAGAGAGTCAAGAGTTCAGAAAACGAAGAAAGAAACACAAATGCATTCGGCTTTCTTGCATTGCTGCTCTTATAATGCAAATGACCATAAGCAAAAGGATAACACAAAATTCAATAGAAATATAATGAGCAGGTTTTACCCATATTTTCACAACCAACTTTGTCTCTGGCCATTAAGCGCTGCGCTAGAAAGAGCCACTGCGGAACATCAAAGGAAGCCTCTCAAAGCTCTGTGAGCATCACACAACTGATTTAAAAGCAAGGCTCCATGCATTGTATTCTGCAGGAGAAAAGGGCATTTGGGTGAATCCCCTCAGTAATTTTACATTTCAAAAGCTGAACTATATTTACTATTTTACTTATTTATTCATTTCAGCCTTTGAGCAAACTCCATGAAGCCTTAAGCCTTGCAGTAAAGCCAAAAACTAATACAGACAAGGAAGCTGCCTTAATCAAGCCACCCCACGCACGCTGCACTCGAAGACAGTGCCCCATCCCAGAGAAATGCTGTAGACTCCTGCGCCCAGGGGATTTATTAATATAGAAAGTATGGATTCTAAAAAGCTATATTAACTTTTTAATATAATAAATGTATCTTTTTAATATACATATCGTATATTTGATATGCACTGAAATATAAAAATAGAAATAAGAGGACACACAGTCTGAAAAAAAGATGCATCTTTTAGATTCAAGGCTACTGTAGGTAGGCTTCCAACTAATGCCCCTTACCAATGCAGATCCCCGTTATGTTGTCTTTATAAAAAGCTTAACCCATCCCAGCACTTCAGTGAGTGATCTCTCCCTTTATCATTGCATTTGTCCCACAAAAAGCTAAAATGATGGACAGACTTGTTCACCTGGAAAGAAAATAGGCTCTAGATAGTCTCTCTGCAGTGGATACCATCAAATTGATATATTTTCAAAAGAGCCTCACACCAAAGCAACATCAGAAGGAAAGAAGAAGGAACTTAACTCCATTTAATTACTGCAACATACAACCTCACCTCCGCCCTCATCTCTACTACAGCCCAACAGAGTCTTTGTCCTTTAGTTAGACAGAAAATCATTGTTTTCCACAGAGCCATGCCTAGTTCCCGTACCTAAACACACTTCACAGAACAAGGACTTCAGTCCTGGCAGAGAGGCAGCCCCAGCTACAGCACAGCCGGGAGCAGGAAGGTCTCAACCCCGAGACATGGCTATCTGCAAAATGCAGGAAGGTCATTAGCTGCCTTTGGCTTCTTGTTCTCGTTTCAGAAGTGTACTGTAGAGAGCACAAATTTATAAAGAAACAGGTTTGCCACCTTGAGAAAAAATCCAGCTTCCCTAATTATAGGTATTGGGTATAAGGAGGAACAGAAAACAGAACAAATAACCTAAATGCCTTATTAGTGTAAGGAGATGCAATCAAATATAATGAAGTTGCTGCCTTTATTTCAGGAGATAAATTTGTTCTTACCACTTCACATTAATTTGCCCAAACATTATCCCCACTGTTAAAGCTGAATTCAATACACTTGTATTTTCTCCTCTAAGATCTTCAAACGAACATCTGTTCTCCTCAAATGCTGCTAATAGCAATGGAGGAAATTTCCAACTACGCTCCCTTTGTTTTGCCTTTTCCTTCATTAGGGTATTACTAGCCTAATTAGCTAATGTGCATCATCCCTTTCCACCAAAATTACATGCCTCAAAAGTGTCAACAAATGAAAAACAATTACAGCAACAAAGAATTAAGCTACGGAGAAAGAGGCCCCTGAAAAGGCTGGCGGTCGCGAGCCCAGGATCGAGGCGGGAATACCCTACATTTTCCACCCGGCAGAAGGCCGAGCTGCACAGTGAGGAATCTCTACTTGTGTAACATGACAAAGAAGTGGCAAGCTGTGAAGCCCTCCTTCCTAACAAGGACTGCCTTTTAAACCACCATACAAAGCTGATTAGAAGTTACAGCTCACATTATTCCTCTGTGGGAAGAGGAGAGAGAGCAACAAAGCAGTTGCTTGGGGCTTGGCCATGCAATCACAGATGAAGGGGGGCTGATCCCATTTTCTCGATGCTTTGTTAATTATTTTGGATGGGGATGATATTTGGCAGCTCCATTCATCGGAAAATGCTGGCACTTCACACCCTTCCTGGAAGAACCCTAATCCCCAGGCCAGCCCCCTCGTTTCCCGTGCGAGGTTCATGGCACTCTTTCCGGCGGCGGCGCCCGATGCTGGCGGGAGCGCGACTCGGCCCTCGGGAAGTGGCGCTGTGGTTTACGCCAAGCCACCAGCCACCTTCCTGCCTGTTCCCTTTACTGATCCTAATCCAGCAGACACGGGACAGGGTGAGAGAACAGCCAGGTCTGCGTGCCAGCCCTACCTGGAACACTGGTCTCACCCAGCAGGGATGTTCTTCAGTTTTCACTGTTGGTTTTTTTTTCCCCCTGAAAAAACTGCTTTTGAGTTTGATGTCTGTGATCATTTATTTTACCCTGATTTTATCAGTATCGAGAGTTCTTCCTCTCAACAGCAGTATAACAGTTCTTCCAGGTCTCTGAAATCTCTTCTTTCTTAATTACAAACACTCCACATTCTTTTTTATCTGGTCCCGATGAGCCATTTCCCCGCTCCCACCTCAAGGTCAGGTTGGCAGTGCAGCAAAGCAGCACCGGGGTGTGCAGTGTGGTGACAACCTGCCTGCAGCAACTCAGATAAAAAGGAAAGTGATGCAAGAATAATTTCGGGGAGGAGCTGCTTCATTACACGAAAAGTAAACTCGTCAAAATCATCACTGCACCTCAAATAACTTCTATCCTTATCGTGCAGGTGAAATCTGGGAATATCATCTCTACAAGCCATAGGGGATAGATTTCTCTGTGCATTTTCCCATGTGCCTGGACACAGTCATTTCTTTACACGAGGGCTTCAGAGCTCACTCTCTTACACGAGTCTACTTAAATGTAAGTAACGAGGATTACTGAATCATCACCATGAACTCAGGCCTAAAGCTGGTGCACCTAGACATGTTAGCTAATCTTCAGCTTACTTTAATCATTCTGAAATTATTCCGAATTATTCAATTTTCCCAAATTATTCAATTTTTACCAAAAGCATATTTATAAAAGCAGATTAGGCTTAACACAGGAAACCAGACATAAATCATTAATTGAAAAGCCACATTTTTCACTTGGAAGCTACTGTACTGGAAGTATTAATGATGTATTGGAAGTGTAACCGATGGAGGATTTCGTAACATATTATTATAAAGTGACCAAAAAAGGAGAAAAGAAAAGATATATTGCCCAAGTTTGTTCACTCAGGAAGAATTAATATTTGTATCCAATTATGTTTTATAAATGAAGCCCTTAATTAAGCCTCCCCAAGAAACAACACACTAAGGCCTTTTAGGGCGTGAAGGCTAAAACCACAGGATGAACAAATTGCCTCTCCAGCACCACATTTTTCCTCATAGGTTCTCATAGCACACGAAGAGGTGGCGATGCTCCCTGTTTGACAGATGGGGAAGAAGGGACAAAGCAAGACAAAGCAACTTCCCGCAGAAGCGCCTTCTGTCAAGAGCCTGGCACACGCCGCACCCATCTCCAGATGCAAAAAGCCGCTCTCGTGGCAGGACGGAGGGAACAGCGGCCACACGAAGCAGGTGCAAACACCAAGCGGGGCCAAGGCTCCTTCCTGCTGAGGTGCTTGCGTGGTGGTGCCATGAGGAGAGCTCGGCCTCGTGCTCGGCCGCCCTCCAGGCTCCTCCTCAGCCTGCCGTACTGATCTTATTTTCCACGTCTTCAGAGAGCAGCAGCACTCATTCCCCCCAAAACACACAGAAAGGCGGGATTTCCACGTGCACAGATAGCGAATTCACCACAAAGCTCTACACTGCAAATGAAGTGTAAGCTCTAATTGTTGGAAACCCATGTAGTACCACTCTGTTATGCTACAGTGTAATACATTATTTGCCTTAATTGCTCATGTTTAATTTCCAATGTACGGCCAATCTTGTCACAAGCATGAAATATCATTCCCTTGATTACCAACTTTAAAATATATACTTTATTAGGTTAACTCGCATCTAGCAGTCAATAACTCATTCAGAATGTGCCGAATAACCTTGCTCTCCTCCACTCCTGCTCAGGGCTAACTGGCAGGTAATATGGAAGGGAAGATCAATGATGGATAGGAGTGAACTGTTCCATACTACAAGTTGCCTGTGTCTTCAATCATCGGTGCTGCCAAAGACAATGTAACTAAGAAAACCTTTAATCATTATTAGTAAACTTGATGAGTAGAGAAAAAACTCTGAATTGTAAGAGGCAGAATGGGGATGACGGTAACTATCAGTCATTAATGTCTCAAACCGAAAAGCATTCTCCGTGTATCATATATTACACCAAATTAAATAAGTGTCAGCCAGTCAAATAAAGGACATTGATTCATTGATAGAAGCCCCAAAGACAAGTAGTACACCTCAGTGAATCCATCAGTCTTAGAGAATTATTTAAAATTAAACGGTAGTATTTATTAGAAGTTTAAATGTCTTCAATTGGTCCACACACTCTCTTCCCAGTTCAGATCACTCTGCAGCCACAAAAGTTGGCCCGAGATGGTTTCTGTGCAACACCAACATCCATCTGGTGACTTGGATTTCATGGCTTTCTTTTGTGTTATTGCACCTTTTACTTTACCATGTTTTGATTAAGCAAACTGCAGGCTAACAGCTAGTTCCCTTGACCACTTTTTTCTTTTTTTTTAAATAATGGTTTTCCTAGAACTCATGTGCGATACCTGTTTGCAAGAGCAACCTGCAGGCTGGTCTATCAACTATCCTCACGAGAAAGCACAAAAAGTCTAGTTTAACACAACTGCAAAACAGCAAATGGAAGATCTTCATAAACATCTCCTGTAAAACTCCATCGTGCCCTTCCCTTTCCCCTTTACTCCCACAAGGAAATACGAAAATATACATCATTTCCTGTGCACTCCCTTTTCTTCTCCACATCCTATGGTTACTTGCTCAAGACAACTTGTTCATGGAATTTTAGAAAGTTTGGGAATGCGTCCTAAACTGGGATAGCAAATTTACACTCTGTTTTTGAAGGCTATTATATGGTTGTATAGAAAAGACCAAAAAAATGCAAAGAGGGAGCAATAGGCTTGGGAAACCCACAGGCTGCATAATGCAAAGTAAAATCAAATTAAGGTAAATAAGGTCCTTGAACATAATTTGAGGGAACCTGCAGCAACTATAAACATGTAAACAGATATATAGTGACTCTCTTCTACCTGTCCCCTCGCAGTGCCAGAATTAGGCAAATACTAAGATGCCTGGGCTTTTTCAACTTGACATGCAACATCCCCTGCCTTTAGGTGACTGGAAGCACACAGTATTTCCAGACAGTAAGTACTTTAAACAGAACATAAACAGCTTTTTGTTTTCTTGTAAATTGTATTAAAATTCATATAGACAGTAGTTTGTTCAGCTTTCTAACCACACTAAAAACAGCCTAAATGCATAGTAAAGTATCTAAATCCATAGAGGGTAGTAAGATGTGCAACATAATTTATGAGTCCAACTATCATTATGTATTTGAAATATAGTCAATTACTGTTTGAACACATAAACTCATATTGTATGTGCTGATATTCACGCAGTTTAACTACACTGAAGTCAAGATACAGCACATTCAGTTACAGTCAGCATACAAAAATACATATTTAGTTCTATATGCATGCATATTTGCTTATAAATTTGAAGAATCTCAATTATGGTCCTAGCAATGTAGCTAATGAACTAGATTTCCAGTGGCAATGTTTCTAATAGGTTATCTTATTCTTCATTTGTTAATCTGAAGGAAAAATTACTATTTATTGGCAAAAGTAGCAGCTCACTCAAATCCATTTCACTAAACTCCTTTTAAAATTCATTATTTGTTCATAACTTTTTTTTTATTAAACACATTCTTGCAAGACACACCAAAAGATTCCCAAAAAACAAATACAAGTCTTTGCATCCTCTCTCCAAACTCAGCATTGCCTGTTCATCGTAACTATGATTTCTCAAAACTTCATGTTAAAATAAGATTGAAAAGGATGATAGTGCAAGTAACACTTAAATACGCAGGTTCAGGCAGAAGATAGAAAAGTCAATATTTATGTTGAACGTGCCCCCGCATGAGGCACGTGTTACTAGTTCTGCATATCACCAAACATCCCTCCCTTGCACTACAGCCCCTCTTCACAGGATACCCCTATCAGCCCACCGTGGGTCTCAACACACTGGGACTTGGGCCCTGCTGTTCTGAGGGCTCCCGGGTGAAATTCATCCTTGCCTGCCCTTGGCTTAGCCTAAGCCCACAGGTTCCTTTCAGTGTGCTGGCCCCCCTCAACAGAGCTGAGCAATAACGTGAACATTTGGGTTGTCTGAATATTCAGGCTTGTTTCTTGATCTCAATAAGGCATTTCCCTCACTGCCAACAAAACTCTGCAACCTTGCAGTCTTTGTGCTTCTCTGCTGGCTTTCAACTTATTCCTTGAGCAAACACCTTTAGCAACACAGTCTGAATTTTCCACTTTGCTCTATACTTTCTCTATAGCTACAATCCCATGAGGTCTGATTTTGTCTTTGATGCACAGTAAAATTCTTTCAACCATTTGCCCCAGGATTCTTGCTTTTTCTCTGCTCTCCTTTCTTGCTCTCAGAAGAAGATACTCTTATTTTGTCAAATAGATAAATAAGTAAAATCAATAAATACACATGGCCAACACACTATTCATATACATGTCCATGAACAACTACTGCCTAAATTTGTTTCCAACCTGAGGAGGAAGGAGCCTGAAGACAGCACTGTGCAACAAATCTATGGAGATCTTTTTATGCCACTGTGTAAGAGCAAAGCACTAAGAAAGCAGAGTAAGCAAGGGAGGACTCCAGAAGCCTGAAGCAGACTAGGCAGGAAAGCTGCAATTTCTTCCTTCCCTAGAAGCTCTGAGAAGGGCCGTCCTGGCGGTAGTTCTTGTCCCTTCTGGGGTGGACAACACCAGGACGTGCTCCTGGGGAGGCGCCCTGAACCTCTCTGCACTGTGCCAAGCCTGCAGAGGAACCACATGCCATCAAAACACCCGTTTTTATTTAACACCGCTTTTGCTAAGATTCGGCAACGCGATTGCTCACACTGCACTCGGGAGCTGGACAGAGAGAAGGGGGTGCCGCGGGCACAGGACCCTGCGAGGAACCTGACTGTTCGTGGAGGAAGTCAAGAGAGGGGCAGCGGGCACTGGCAGCGCTCAGCCTCTGGAGGCTCCAAATGCCCACAGGAAAACGCTGCAGTGCAGCAAAGAGGCAAGAGCAGCAACTGCCCACTGTGTGGCCACAGCTGGGCCACCCAGGGCAATCACGGAAAAAGGGCTTTCATATAACAACTTACTCTTAAAAAGCCCTGTATGCAGGGCTAACTCTTAGTTGACACCTGAAAGCTCTTCCCATGCAAAATGGATCTGAAGGCCACGATCATTCAATAGAAAAAAAAATACAAACAAAAAAAAGAATCCCTCCTATAACTATTATTGCCAGGACTTCTTTGCCTATTGCATGGTAACTACATGTGTACGCATAGGGCATCTACCACTGCTTATTGTTTCAAATTAAGAGATTAAGTCACATTATGCCAAAAGTGTAAAATATGCTTATTCCAATTCCTTAATTCCAACAGATTCATGTATTCACTTGGATTTATGCCATAACAACACGATTCAAAGAACAGAAAAACAACTGAAGCTCTTCCAAATTGTCACAGAAAATCTGCCTGTTTGACACTTACTGTGAAACAGTTTCTGTTGCTCTGTTGTATATTCACAATAAATGGCTTTTGAGACTGATTAGTCAAAATAAACATTTAATTTATCTCATAAGCCATTCATCACTTATAGGCTTATTAAGCATTAGAGATTATTCTTTAAGTAACTTATAGATTCATGAAATTTGAAAACAGAAACTTAATACTGGCCTAGAACCACTCATTCTAGGGCCTTACCACCAGGACAGAGAAGAAATCCATGTTATGCCTCAGAAAGAAGCTGAGGAGGTTCAAGCTCAGAATGCAGATGGAGCTGAGCTCTCGCACAGATCGAGCCCTGCAATCCCACCAAGAGAATTTCTAGCACTGGAGTTTGACGGAGGCAGTACAGGCAGGGGCACCAAGAGGAAAGCAAGGTCAATCTCAAAGAAGGGGCTGGCACCAAGTATCTGGCTACCTTTGCTGCCAGAACTGGGGATGAATAGGCTCTAATTTAACCTTTCCAGAAGCCATCCTGCCAATAAATAGAAGCAGGAAATGCACAAACCCAGCCATTTTAGTACAGTTCTCCTGCACTTAAGAGGACTTCATGTACTCTTGTCAAAAGCAACAAAGAGCTGGAGCGGGTGTGCATGGGGTTTTCTTCAATAACATTTTGACATTCGGTAGCAGATTCGGCTGATGAGCGGAAATGTCACTACTAGAAATAGGTTGAGACAAACGCTGCACTTGGCTACTGCATTTGATCCTCCCTGTCTCGCGCACAGATGATGTCAGTTTGCCCAGCCTTTTAAAAGAGAAACCCACAGGAAAGGAGGAGCATAGGATTGCAGGAAAAAGCATGTGTGAACAAGTAGGTAGTTCCAGGAGAAAGGCAGCAGCCTGGAATTGTTAGCCATCCTTCCGATGTCCTGTACAGGAGCAGGTCACTCCAGATTACTGAGGAATTTGTTCAATAACAAAAGAGGGTTTTGAGGCGTTCTCAAAAACTCTTGTATCGACACTTCAGATCCATGACCCTGGCGTGACTGCCCTCCCACAAACATGGGGCTCCCCAGCCAGTTAAGCTACCCATCCACTAAATTTTGGTTCTCGTTATTTTGCCTTCTGAGCATCCTTCCAGTGTTAGTGGATTTAACCTCACAATATTTTAATTTAACCTCACAATGTTTCTGTGATACAAAAGGAATTTTCCCCTGAAATATCAATATAATTACCTCTACTACAAACAGAGTCTATATTTCTGTTTCTATTTTAGGACTGCCTGTATCAAAAGATAGTTAAATTTTAGTTAAGCACAGCTGGAGCATTGCTGCACCCTTATTTTTACCTTTAACTTTTGTTTATCTGCTCCAAGAGCTTCAATACCAAGGCACCCCTGCCAGTACCTGGCTTCTCTGGATACTGCAAGCCCCCTTGGTCGACATTCCCGCGCGGCTGACAGTGACAAACAGCGCGAGCCGGAGCCGCTGGCAGCGGCGGCAGCACGGCTGGAACGCTCCCACGAAGCAGTGACGCAGCTCCCATAAACACACAGGCACATTCATTTGCAAATCAATATCAATGAGCTGAGTGGGAAATCGGGGGGTGTCATTACGCTCCCGAGCAGCCCACTAGCCTCTTGATTTATCTGTTTGCCCACGGCCACTGACAGTGCTCATAGCTCCGGCAACGTGCTAAACAGATGGGACATAAGTGCTCACTTTTAATTACAGCAGTCAACATGGAAGCTTCAGTAGTTCGGGAGTTTTTCTCTCCTTGATAAATTTTTGGTCAAGGTGAAAAAAATTGGCTTCAGCTTTATACATAAGCAGAGCACCTTGATATGACAATTGTTTAACTGGGTCATTACCTCCCAGTAAAGATTTATTTGTACTCTTAATTCTAATTTTAGGTTAGCAATTGCAACAGTACAAACATATCTTACTAAGTGCCCATGTAGATCATTTTAACATCACCGCCATCATTATTTACAATTAAGATCTCTTAAACTCCGAGCCAATTTATCACAAGTCAGTGCGTACAAATCCCCCACAAAGGGAATTGTTGGAAAGGGGAGCGGAATATAGAGAATAAGAGACAGATATAAATCCATTGCCTAGAAAAGCCAGATTTTATTTTTCAAAGTACTAAAGCGCAGACGCGGGTCTAGGCACACTCGGTGTGGGTACAGCAACGTGACTGTGATACTGCCAGCAGAAAAGCAGACGCCGACAGCGCGGCAGGCTGCCCAGCACGGCCACCGCGTGGCAAACACACCCCTACTTGGGCACCTCAGAGGACATGAGGCACGCTGCTCCCTGTCATGCTCCTATGAAGCACCACACACCAGCAGCCAACTGCGCCCGGCTTGTGCTGCTGCCAGGAGAAAAAGCAGACGCATGGGATTAAAGACGAGCTCAAGGAAGCAAAGAAAACCCACTCACCCTGTGGTATATGCAGAAGGGCAAAGCACAGAGCAGTCCTCCTGGAGGACTGGTGGGAATATACGAGAGGGTAGGATGGAGCTTCAGACAGAGCAGGGCAGGACCTGCTTCAAAGGCAGCTGTGGAGGAGACCACCAGGCACGCAAGGCCCACGAGGCTGGGCTGGGGCAGGCAGTCGCTGAGCAGCACCTGAGCCGCCGGGGTGCAACACAACCCCTGCTGACACCCCCTCAGAACTAGAAAGCCAAGGCAACTTTCTGAAAGGTGAAGAGAGGATGTTCTGCCTGCCGCAAGAGAAGGTGCTCTCCTGCATGGCTTTATGTAGGACAGACACAGAGGGATCAACTGTGGTGG
>JAUBNY010000548.1:39603-59391 GCA_032275445.1 Crypturellus soui | reverse complement strand
AAGTGACATCTCAGCTACCCCTCAAAATAAAAATTACAGTAAGTTTAGTCACTCGCAGGAGCAGATTGTGCGCAGAGGCTGTGGTACCTCCATCTTTGAGATATACAAAATCAAGTGGGGCAACTCAATATGCAGTTGAAGGTGGCCCTGCTTCAAACAGGAGACAGGACTAAGTGGCCTCCAGAGGTCCCTTTCAATTCGATTTACTGTATGATTCCATCATGGTAGGGTCCAAAAAACAAAGATCGGGTCACAGATTTTTCCCTGGACCGCTGACCTCACCTCCGAACCTGTCAGGGCTCTGCTGTCCACCACAGTATTCCGGCAGGATGCTGCCTTGCCAGAGCTCCTACTGCCCAAGCAGATGAAAGCAAAAGCCAGAAAATCTCCTGCTACGGAAACTCTGCTGCTGCCTCCTTGATACATGTGGTATGTAAAGAAAACCTGTGATTTTGCCCAGCTCGGATTATTTTATACGCATCTAAAGTCTTTTAGAAAATAAAATAACAACAAAAAAGTACCTCTGGGAAACAATTGTTGCTCTTCTGTCATTATTTAAATCTTCAGAAGTTTGCAAATAATTAAGTATAATATTCTTACTTTTTTTCCTTTTTCTTTTTTAAAAACCATAAAATACATGATGTTTTATAATTACTTTCCTGAACTGGCCAAATTGAGAGATTACTAGTGGTCATCTACAGTCAAATTTCATGTTAAAGTGTGAGATGGTTAAATACAGATTTAGCTCCCAGCATCAATGATAATACAAACAACAACATTTAAGTTAATGCAATATCTTTTTTCACCAACCCATCATAGCTAAAGTTTAGATTTTTAGTGATATGTAATGCCAATCCACGTTATTTAAAGACTACCACATGCTAGCATATAATCCATCCGAAACTGCAAGAAAAATAAGAATCTGTATCCAAGTTTACTAATAATTATCCTTTGTAGATTAAATGTTTCGGTTTCACTGAGTTATCACTCCGTAACACTGCCGCTCGGTAGCTCCATGATATCTTCCCCGCTCAAACAGGCTGAATCACATAGTTTTTGCATATTGCTGCTCGCTCGGCTCCGAGCGCGGTCTGCACAGCGCCATTCCCGGGAGGCAGCGACCGAGCGAGTGCAAAGTGTGCGTCCTGGGGGCCTCCGCGGCGGCTCTTCGCTGGCGAGGGAAGTCAGAGGTCTGGCGAGGTCTCACGGCACGGCTGTTCTGCCATGCCTTTGAGCGCAGCCCGAAACTGCAGAGGAAGCAGAATACTCCTTGTGGGTTTCTCAAGAAAGCAGTCTTCTGAAGTCACATTAGACAGCTGTGATTTTTTTTTTTTAAAATTCATTCTGGGTATAACTGCAGGTTTAAGTTCTTACTTGCAATAGTTTTATTAAACTTCACAGAAATTTCACCTCAAGACCAGGAAAAAAAATCGGCGTTATTCAGAGTGTGCCACGAGCTCGGTCCTGCACACCACGTTCCCCCGGTGAGCGGGAGTCAGCTCGCAGGACTCCTGGAAATGATCCTGAAGGGAATTAATCAGTGTTAAATATTCTAACGTTTCTTGCAAGCAACCTGCATGTTTTGCTGAAAATCAAGTCTGAAATAGGCTGCAGACACACATGGAAGTGTTCCCTAACGCTCTCCCAGGCACCTGAAGAGGCCACCTCTTGCCTTCCACCAGATCCCATGGTCATCTGGCTCTTCCTCTCCTTGGCAAAGCCAGGCAGCAAGAGCAAGCAGTGCAAAAAGACATATATTTTGCTGTCCGCTGAAAGTTGTATTTGTGGGGGGAAGCACTTTGGACCACAGGCAAGCAAGCTGTGCTGAGATACTGCTCAGTAAGTGAGACTGAAGTGCAGGATCTGGGACACCAGACACTAATTTACAGGCCACCGGACACAACTTCTTCATCTAAATCGGGGTGGGGAAGAAGCGTGGTTGCAATTTCAGATTTAGCTGCTACAGATGTCTAACTTTTCCTAAGTACTTGCACGTGCATTCACAAATATACACACACAGATGGAGAAAATGTACAAACAGCCTCATATATCTCTCTATTACAAAACTGTGCCCAGTCTATTTTAAGAGTGAGCTCATTAATCAGTATGAAAATTAAAGGTAAAAAGTCAGCGGATACAAATGGATATTCAGCAATTCCAGGAAGCTAAAAAATAAGGGAAAACTGTCATTTAACTGTCACTTAATGCTTATCAAGTATAGTATATATGCAGTCAATGCAACAATACAAAGGATATGATGAAAATGCTGAATGCTGAATGAATTGAATATGATGAAAATTAACCAGTTCAGTGCAATTTCCTTTTCTGTTAGCATTCTTTTCCTTTTGTAAGAAAGTAATTTGGAATATAAATTTTTTGCTTCATGTTTTATTTGAATTTTATGAAAATGCAGGTATTTTCTTATTGTATTATGAGTTTACATGAGAACATGAATGCATATTTTAATTATTGTATTATCTTAACAGCAAACTGTCATTTTAAAATGCCATTAAAAGCACAAAGAGCATAGCTTAATACAATGAACAGATGATATGTGATTGAGAACAGGTACCTTCAATTTTCCTCTGTTAGCCTAGAATTATTTAATTAAGCTATTTTGGGGATATGGCAAAGTTTTAAACTGTTCTGTTAAAATATATGCAAAATATAGTTTGATTTAGCAAAAGTAGTTTCAATTACAGTTAGGTAGCAAAAACTATTAATTTCTGTTAAAATACCATAATATCATTCAATTCATGTTTTGGTGTGCTACTCATCTAAGTTAAAAGAAAAAAGTATAAACTACAAAGGTACTATAAATAAAATTCAGGAATTTAATTTTCAGAGCGAAAATGTCCAAAAAAAGTCATTTCAAAAAACTCCCGTTTCATGGTGAATTAAAAATGTTTTTGATGGCTGCAGAAAAAAGATAAGGCTGCGACTGTTTATTACCCTTAGCATATTCATTTATCATCTGGTGACCTGAAGAAAATGCAGGAGGCCTGATCCCTCCGTGATTTCTTGTGATGGGCTCTGCTCTCACCATCAGAAAACCGCTCTCCCCAGTATCTACCCTAAATCTCCTCTGCCGCAGCAGCACCCATTTTTCCTCATCCGATCTCTAAAGGACACACAGATCACTTGAACACCTTTCATGAATGCTTACTATATGCTAAAACTGGCCTATATCCTTACTATTTTTTCACCCCCCCCTTTTGAGGTGAAACAAAGCAAAATCCTGAAATTCCTCCTTCGAAGGCCGTGTTTGCTGGTGGTTGTTCCCGCTGCCCTTCCCTGACCCCTCCACGTGGCCCTCATCACTCTTGAAATACAGTGCCAACAGAAGGTCCTCGGTACTGAGCATCATGCGATTTGAATACGTGTACGGCAGCAGCTAATACTTAACTTTAATTATTCCGATACAGCACCATGGATGTCCATTCATCATTATAACATCCAACTCTTTCTCTGCAGAACTGCTCCCCAGACAGTTATTCCTGTCCTTGCATTTCGGCAGCTCCCTATGCTAGGTGGGGGAGTCTGCATTTCGCAAAATCTATCCTGTTAGAGCAGAGAAATTTGAATTTTTGAATTTAGAAATTCAAGCCCTGACCTCCAATGTGCTTGAAGCATTTCCAACTTTAAATCTGACTGCTAGTGTCCCCCTCTCCCACCCCAGAAAAGCCAGCGCAGAGGAACTGCACGCAGGACAGCCTTGCAGCCTAGCTGTGAATAACTGCTGTTTATTCTTTGGCTAGTTTTCTGGCTAGCAATTCACCCATTTGACAGCAGGTCATATTTTCCTAATTCACTCATGAGACTGTCAGGTGAGGCAGTGTAAAAGTCTGCTAAAATCATGATCTGCCCCGCATATAACACTTCCTTTAGCCATAAGGTCTGTCACCCCTGAGATGATTAGCTAGACTTGATGTGTTTTAGTCTTGATTGTGTGTTGCTGACCGACGACCTTCTTTTGTTTGTTTTTATCTAGAGGTTACGAATTGCTGGTCCATTACCTTAAATGTCCACGAATTAAGTTAAAATGAGCATGCAGTTGCCAGGTTCCTCTCTTCTTTTTTGAAGGTGGACGCCACAGCACCTTCCCAAAGCCTTGCCAGTCCTCAGGCTGCTTCTTCAGACAGCCCCCAAGCTTCTCAGGTCCAGCTGATTTAAAACATCCCAATTTTTCTGTAGATTGCCTCCAATGTTTTCTTTCCTGACCCCTCATACCTTAATTACTAGCATGAATTCTTTTAGTCATCTTGTTTAATCCTTCATAAAGTACAAGGAAATACCAAAAACTTTGCACACTTAATTTCATCCTTATTAGCTTTTCCTTATTGCTGAAGACTGGACTAACTTTTTCTGGCCTTCCTCTTACTACTAGTATATTTACAGAATCTTATATTTTCTATAATTAACTTCACACTTCCACTTAACTCAGTAAACACCTTGTGAAAATCATTTTTATTTTAATAGATGCACACAAAAGAAAAATGCAATTGCCTTCTGTAACATAATCAAATAGAGGTTTTTCAAAGTTACCGTGTCATTTAAATATCCTGGATCAGTAGTGACATGGTGAATGCCAATGAAATACCACTTTCATATTATACCAGCATCATTCTGCCAGTAAATTTCCCCATGTAGACGAGTCCTTAGCAGTATTCCCCAGTGTTCTCCCATTGTGAGTGACATTTCATAGAGCTAAGAAGAATAACATTGAAATGACCCTAAACCGTGGTGGAGCATGGCAAAATTGTGAAAATGCAGAGCCTTTGAATACGAATGACTTAAGATTTTAAGTACATCTTTCTTTTATTAATCTAGTAGAATTAGGGAGCTGTTAAATACAGCAAACCAAACAGAAAGAAACCGGGAATGGTTGCACAAAGAAAATGTTCCCATCAAAGAGATATCACCACACTAGCAAATCTCATTGCAAAATACCTGCAAGGTTACAGGTATTTGTCACTGTAGACCCTGATTTTACTCTAATGATAAATTCTAACTATGAATATTTCTTAGTGCCTTTAATAATTAACATAATGGTACCTGGCACTGATACCGCGTAGATTTTTCACTACTGCCAGTCTGTTGCCCTGATAGCTGACTTAAGTGTTTTCTTCAAAAGGTGATTGCACGGTGGATATCAAATTGTGTCTGGCCGATTCCCCAGGAAACCTGGAATGGGCTCTAGAGCCTCTAGAGTAACTAAGTTTTTCCTCCTCGCCCAAAAGCAATTGCAGAAAGTCAGTAAACTGCTTCACAGATGAAAAGCAAAGACGAGGGTGCCCGTGCATTGAGCACTTTATAGTAACTTCTAGCAGTTCCTCCTCATCTGAGTGAAGCAGATTGCATTATCACCCACATACGAAATGATAGAGCTGTCACACTGTATTTCTCACTTCCCAGAAAAGGATGCATGCATCTGTTTATATATATATGTAGGTATGCATGCATGCACGCATGTACATACAACATGGGAAGATCTCAGTTATGAACTAATGATGCATCAAAGGATGTCACATCTTGGGTATCTGCTCACTAGCAAAAAAAAATCCAGTAGAAGAATTCCTCCTCAACAACCTGAAAACTTCTCAGAGTAAGTGACAGTGATAAGTCAGTATTACAGTACTTAGATTACAGTATTTAGATTAAACTAAATACTGTAATACAGTATTTAGATTAAACATGTATTTCTTTGATAAGAGAGAATTTACGCGAATAGCTGTGGAGATGCAGAATAACTCCAAAAATAAGTTACAGAAGATACAGAATTGTACAACAATCTATGTCAGAGTGATGCACTTTGAAAACTCCCAGCCAGCCTTATAGCCTAGCAGGCTCTACATGGGGGTAGCTCGGTAGTCCAAACACAAGATTTCAGTCGAAAGGGATGGGTTATCTTGCTGTGCTGCACACACTCCTGCACAGTGTCTACAAGGAAGCCAGATCCACGGCCTATTTGTTTGTTTCCAGAAATCTTCCTTTGCATTGCCTAGCTTGCCTAACTTGCATGACTAGTAGGGGATTTATCAGGAATGCTCATAACTTTCATTGAAATAAAGTAGTAGTGGCCTGAACAAGAGAATATTCATGTGTACAGGAGGCTCTTTATCAACTTCAAATCCCATTCTTTAAAAACTTATTTTGTTCTTATGTCTTCTTTTTTTGCATAGTTTTAAAAAGGGAGGGGGAGAAATTCCTCAGGAAAAATATATATATATTAGCAAAAGAGAGTTTCATACAACTATAATTCCATTTAGATCACTGTCAGTGACAGGCAGAATTTACTTAAAGATATTTTCTGTGCTTTACGGTTACTCATTCATGCAAATAAAGATAGCCCTTGAAGCCAAGTCACCTTGCCCTCTCAATCATCCACCTTGCCCTCCAGAGCTCTGGGGGGAATGCTAAATTAAAATCTGTCTGCTCTGGCAGAGGTGGCTTTTTTGATATAAAGCCAGAATAATTATTCAGACATATGTTTACAGCTGCAAGGTTATATTTTGCTGAAGATTTTTTAAAGTGAAAATGTAACTTGGTTGCTAAAGGGTTTTCTGCTTAATCGCTGCAAAGGTATGTGAGATGGGAAAATTTGTGAATATACCTCCTTTCATCTCACTCCCTCCAAGTTTTGTTTGTTTAACTCACCTTTTTTTAAATAACACAAAGTATTAGAGGACATAAAATATTTCTAGGATATAATATTAAGGAATTATGTGCATAGAAAAAATATATAATTTTCCCCCTTTTTTATTTCCCCCCCTTTTTGACCTTGTAGATGATGACAAACACTGGTTGCACTAAAAGACTACAGGAATATTATATTAGTAATATTAAGGGCTTATTCTGTATATTCAATGGAGGGCTTCAAACAATATTTAAAGTAGTTTTGTGGCACTGAAAATTAGCTTAAAGGATGACAAATGCAAATATAAATTGGGAAATGCCTAGTTGGCATTTACAAAATCTCTTGTAATGAAAAGAGATCCAGACTTTAATTTTTGAACCATAGAAATCCTTGAAGCAACAAGGAGAACAGAAGAAAAAAAGGGAAAACTCTAAAAAGGAAGCAGGATCTGTCTTTGATGTTTTAATGGCACTCATGTTGCATAACACTTGCAGGAACAGCTAATGTAATACAAAATAAACCATCTTCAAATTGTGGCAGGATTCCACTTCAAATATTAAACTCTTGAGTAGTGATGCATCTAAAGAAACTGTCATAGAACTAACTTAATGAGATATGTGAAATACCTCTAGATATTCCTCCGTGCTTTTTATTTACCCCAGCTTGAGCTTTCAAAGCAATGCCTGTTGTGAACCAGGTATGGCTAGTTTGGCAGATTGTGCTTTTCCACCTCAGCAGCTGGAATATATACGCAGTGAATAAAGTATGTGGTGCATCCTGATTTTGTCTCTCTCTTTCATTAATAGGTAGCCTACCTGCTTGCAGAAGAAAATCAGTTACAGCTAGATCAGTGGTTTTCCGGCATTCCCCTGCCTTGAGCTACAAAGCCTCTGAAAGCACTGCCTAAAGTAGCTACGAAAATAGGAAGATGGTGGTCATGAATGCCAAGGCTCCAAACGGCTGGAAATTGGAAGCGCCGGTAAAAGCTTCGAGTAGTATTAAAACTTCAGAAAATTTGTCTCATGGTAAAAGACTCAAGAATTTCGCTATATTATTTTAATCAAAAAGAATTAAAAAGTGATTGATTACTGTCATAAAGCTTCTTCATAAGAAAGTGATTTCTGATGCTGCATGGCCACGCTGCATGGCCTTTTAACTCAGCAGATAAAGTCACCCAAGAGGTAGAACACATAACTAAAACAAAAAATTAAAACAAGATTTTTTTAAGGGGGCACTATTAACATCTAAAAGCATGCAAGGTTGAAGCATTGTGCTTACATTTCAAAGCTTATATTTCAAGATGAAATATATTTCTAAAGATATAGAAACTTTGCGGGTGTAGAGACGCGGAGAGTCAGGTTTGCGAGCTGAGGGAGATCATTCCAGATGGTTACAAAGTTTCATCCAACCTACAACTCCATGAAAACAGTCAAAAACACCAAGAAATTACAGGTTACAAAGCTTGCTGGCAGCAATAAATTACCTGAAGCCCGGGAAACCTTAATTGTGGCCCAGAATCACTTCTCATAATGTCTTCGAAATAATCAGTACTTTAGGGGGTAGAGAATGGGCTGAAGGAGAAAAAATTGACCCTATAATTCAGAGAAGACTTGCATGTTTGCCTTTTAATCTGTTGCCTACTATGCTTTACAGAATTTTTTGAAGTCATTAGTGTAATCCAATAATCAAGAGAGTTTGAGAACAAATTCATGTACATAAAAAAAACTTTTTCTCACTTATAATCTCTAATCCTAGGTAATGACATTACATTTTTAAGACATTGAGATCAACGTTGCAACTGAGCCCATTCCAAGACCTATCAGCTTTCATTAACACAGCCATTCATTCCTGCTTTAATCTTTCTTCTTAGACTAATCAAACTATGAATCAAAGAAAATGTCTGTGTCTATATGGTTTAAGTTTTACTGAAGTCTGATATTTGTCTCAGAGACTGATTCACAAAAAGCCTCCACCCGCCAGTCTACATTTGTAAATTAATTCACAGGTAAAACACCTTTCCTGAAAAGACCATACTTCATACTAGAATTTAACATTGAAAATGGAAAAAAAAATACTGACTTTCAGTTCATGGGCTTAATGAATCAAAATAAAATTATTCAGGCCTTATTAGCCCCAGTAATATGTCATTTCATCTTAGACAATCATTTTTTTCCACCCATTTAATTTAGGAATAATCCTTTTGTCATTGTTATTCTTGTAACACTTAAGAATCAGGTGAAGTGCCATTGAGGGCACTTTCCTGATACAATTTATTCTTCTTTAATGAATTGTCAAGATGCCTTCTAGTCTTTCAGAAGGCAACTCATAAAAATTCTTTCTAAAGGAGTTGTTTTCTGTTCTTTGTTGATCTCACAAAAGATTTAGCCTTCTGCTAAAATGAATATTTAGCTGTAAAAATATCCAGCCTGTGCACTGACTGTTGGTATGGGAAGTAGCAGTCTTCTCTCATTGGACTCCTGCCTTTAAGATTTCCAAACATGCAGATGGGTTCACCAACATCTGCCAAAAACTGTATTTTTGAATGGCAAAAAAGACTTGTCTGAATCACAGAATGATGGAGGTTGCAAGGGAGATCTGGAGATCACCTAGTCCAACCTCCTGCTCGTGCAGGGTCATCTAGAGCCTGTTGACCAGTGGGTATAGTTGGATTTTGAATATCTCCAAGGATGAAGACTCTACAGCCTCTCTGTTTGACCTACTCCAGTGTTCAGCCACCTCACAATGAAAAAGGGTGTTCTTATGATCAGATGGAAAATGTCTAATGGTCTAACGTCTGATGCATTCAAGTAATCTAAATATCAAGTTTCTTTTTTACTGCGTTTCAGACAAGAAGCTAAGTCTGTATATCTATGGCAATGCACAGAAGTCAACAGCATCACTATCCTTCCTTCGTTTTAAGCCAGCAGTGCTGCCCTATAAATAGTAGTGCTACGATCATCAAAGAAAGATCCCTTTTTCGAAAAGTTATTTACAACACATGCAAATCCTCAAAGTTTAATTCCACTGCATACATCAACATAATGCTCATTTACAGAGAGTTCATTGAGCTGGTACTACTCCTTGTGAACACATGTTGCTGAAATACAAAGGCAGGAGAACGAGGGAGTACAATTACACCAACAGGGCTGCAAAGAGAATGTTGAACCAATGTCTGGTCCCGCTCTTAGCAGAGGGTGACTCCTTACTCCTCCAGTAGCCTCTCTGATAGAGGGGTAAGGGACTATGCAAAACCTGCAGCTGTAGAGAAACTCATCCATAAGTTCCTTTGGGCCCACATGCTGCAAAAACTGAGCACCTGGGAAGTCCCTCACAATCAACGTACATAGTCATGAGTTTATATGCATACCCACATATATCTGGTTATACATATATAGGTATAAATATTTATACGTATAATGCACACACTGTTATAGTATATACATATGAATGTATAGAGTGCACACATACTGAAGCCAATAGTGACTGGATGGCTCAGTATTTGAAGTTTCAGGCTAGCTATTTATGGTCAAAATTTTCAAACGTCTCCCCAGATCAGGTGAATTTCATAGAAATATTCCTGAACAGATATGGCTTGTAGGCTCTGGTGAGTTACAGAAGCTGTAAGATAAGAGTGTGTGCTTCCTGCCCAATCCCTCATGTCAAATCTGTTAGCAAGGCTGTCTTGGGTGAGCCCTACGGTCATCAGAAAAAATAGATGGGACCTGGAGCTGGATTTTAAGGGTGCAGACATGATCAAAATCAAAAGGAAGTTAACAGAAAACAGGTATTAATGCACAGAACACTGTCTTATCAAGTGATACAGTGGTGACCCACCCAAACCAGGGTATTAGCAGTCCTTGCAGAGAAAAATTTCCTATAGCACACCTGAGAGAATTTATGTTCTGTATCGATTAAAATCTAGGAAAAAAAAAAACTTAAAATCAGTAGGCCAAAAATATACAAATGAATGAGATAAGACATATTTTGAAGAGGAAATTTTTATAATTAGATAAGAATTTGCAGATGGATATTATGGTTGCCTCAAATACCTGGGGGTAAAAGAAAATTAAGAACTATTTCCTGAGTGTTCAGTGAAGAGTCTCCTTGCCAGAGGAGGCACTCAAGTAACTTCTCCTTTGCTGGCTAGCTTAGCTTCCTTACCCAATTCTAGATAAGGAAAAGTTTCTTCAGCTTCTTCAGTATTTCTGTTACGGCACCAGCCCCAGCCATCCTCATCACAGAGCAGGAAAGCGAGCGCTCGCCAGCTCGCCTCCTTTCCTCTCCCTAGACCGTGTAACCAGCCCGGATGACGCTGGGAGCCAGCGGTGTGCTGCTATACACCGGGCCAATACAAACCTTCTGAGATCTTGTTTACCCAGCACTGCCTCAGTTCGATCTGCATACTGCTGCATACGAAAGCTGTGAGGCAGAAAGTGCATTTCAAAAATGTGATTTTCTTTTCAGATAAATGCTTCATGCACAGAGCAAGCTGAATTTTAACTTCTCTCCCAGGCTTTGCATTAAAAAAAAATGCTCTTGAAAACTGAGCAGCTAAGCATCCAAATATACGGTGAAAGCTGAGTCTGAAGGAAGGACTCTGTAAGGCAGGAACTATGCTCTATCCATGCCCTGTGCTTTATGTTTCGGCTTTTTGCTAGACCTGGGCTTTTTAAAATTTTTTTAGTGGGGGGCAGTTTAGGAGGCTGAGATGGGACATCTTCGAATGCCCAGAGGACTGCTGATCAATCAGCAGACCTGCAGATCCAAACTTATTCTTTGCCTAAAATTTACCAGAAAAAAAAAAAAAATCAAAAGTTCTTCATTTTCACTGAGGTTGCTTATGGCTACATCACTGGACCTTCTCAATCGATGTTAGCGCTACCAAAAGGGAAACTGGCTCCTGCGAGGAGCCCACCCGGGCATCACTTACCCAGGCGGCTGCTGGGGCTTCCTCGACCGATGTGACCGGGGCTGTGGGCAGCAGCCTCGGAGCAGGCTGTGCTGCCAAGGCACACGGAGGGCCCCGCACATCTCCCGCTCCCCGCACAGCCATCCGTACAGCATCCAGCAACACCCTGAAATGAGACAGATCTGAGCAAACCGTCGGTAGTCAACTAGCATGTCCAGCAGCATAAAACAGAGGCCCAGTTAGACCAGCAATTCATATCTGCAACCAGGCAAAATCGGAGAATTCTCAGGCCATATAAATAACAAAGTGCTCTTTTTTATTAATGTGATACAGGTTGGCTACCTCAGACTGGTAGAGATTTTTAATTTCAGCACATTTCTAAGAGGCAGTGCATTTGTGGAGACAAGAGCATGCAGAGTGCAGAACTGCAGCAGTTCATTGAAAAGATCTCTTGGAAACCCAAAGAGAACCCAGGGCTAAAAATCCATCTTCAGTTTTGAAAACTCACCTGGGTAAAATGTCTGTCTTTAAGCCTAGCAAGTGATGGTATCTTTTCTTATTACTTAAATTAGAAAAGTAATGCAATTTTTGTCATTTAAAATACCTAGGAGCATGTCATTACAACATTATATTGCTGAGGAAGTGAATAACTTTCACCTGTTTGACAATATCACATTAGTAAGTATATTACTTTGGTCAACATCAGTGAGGTGGTTTAACCTTTGCTGGTTTGTCCTTCTACATTCTTCTCAAATCCTCCCTAGTGATTGACAGAGTTTAAATGACATGTGGGTATCATGCACAGAATAAAATTAAGTCAAAAATAAAGTCCTTCTAAGGAAGTATTGTCCACTTCTTGTACAGAATGAGGCCCTGTGGGAAAAATGTTATGCAACAAATTGACAAAAGGTCCTTATGCAGAAGAGTAAATTAAGTGTTCCACAAGAAAACTTTAGAACTATTGATTTATGTCTTTGGAGTATTCGTCAACATAATATCCTTTGAAAGTAACTTTCCATGTAATAAACATAAGAGGAGAAAACAAAATCATTGAGAGTCATGTGACTGTATGGTAAAAAAAGAAAGAGTTGAGGGATGACTCATTGTCCCTAGCTGGGATTTCTTCGGTTTCACACTCTTTATGTGAACTTTCCTGAAGGAAAGAAATCTGTACATTTCTAGAAGCAAAAAAAAAGTTTATTAAATAGAAATTTCTTCTATTTCTTTTCTTATTTTCTTGTTTTTATCTCTTTCTATTAAGCAAGCATGTCATTATTACAGTCCCCACAGTCAATGGTAAATAAATGTCTCTTTCTGATAGCATAATAGCATATGCTTTAAAAGTAAATATAGAGTTTCGGGGGGAGTGCGGTGATGGAGGATGTTCTCCAGATTTATTCCCAAAGAACATGTCTCCAAACTTCCATCCCACTCCACGTTTATAATTACATCGCCTCAGATCCTAAAACATCACCCAAAAAACTCCCAGGAGAGAAAGCCCAGCTGCCTAGGGTGTGTAACCGTATCTGCACAGCTACGACTCTCTCTCTTTACGTCGGGATATGCCTGCATACATATGCATAGCTATCAGGCGAGGCAAAGGGCTGGAGAGTGAAACGCTGGCTCCCACGTGCAACGCGACGTCCAGGGGAAGGCGCTCGCCCCGTCCGCTTGTCCCTGCCCCGTCCTGCTCCCGCTCCGCGGCAGGACTGGGCGTCCCAGGATTTCGCGCGGTGCGAGGCGGGCCTGGGGCTGCGCTTCCCGGGGTGCCAGCAGCGCGGAGCGGAGCGGAGCAGCGCGGCGCCCCAGGCGCCCCGCTCTGCAATGTAACCTGCCCGCGCAAGGAGGGGTGGGAGGGAGCCTCGCTTCCTAGATTAAATTTTATACATCCCTCCACTGTTTCTCAGGTTGCTTTCAGAATCAGAAAATCCAACAAATATATTCACAGATGTTCCCTTGTTTATTTGTTGACTCTGTGTAATTTGTTTGCCCTAATTTGTTTTTGTCTATCAGGGGACTTCCCTTTTTAATTTCCCTTTCTCTGTTTACCACTCTTTGTGGAGCAGCGGTCTGTTAAGCTGTGAGAGGCACATGCCAAATTAAAAAAAAAAAAAAAGAAAAAGAAAAAAAAAAAGAAAGGAGGGGAAAAAAAAGAAGGCACTGCAGATTGTTTTAAGCATTGGCTGCCCCTTTGGGCCTGAAGGCCTTGCTTGAAGCCTGCACCTGCTCCTCCTCTTGAGACACAGGGCTCCTGATCTTTATCCCCTGCCTTTAAGCTGCCTGATTCCTATTATCCAAAGTCAAACAGCGTTCTCTACATTCACGCCTCCAGCACTTGGCATGAAATTAATAAGCCTGGCTGATATATTTCCCTGGAAGCCTGCCACTCTTTAACAGTGGTGTTAGATTAAAAATTTTGGCATGGTTAATGAACAGGGAAAAGCTGAAGCCAAAAGTTTCATGCAGCAATGCAAAGATTTGGGGGTTATGAAAAGAATACCAACTTTGTTCGCATTTTTTGAATGCCATCCTAATTACAGGGTTAGATAACAGACACAACAAAATAGTCACAGCTAGAAGAAAGGACGTGTTCTCTTCCTTCCCTCGCATTTGATTTTATCTTTAGCCTTTTCAGTCACATCACATTCTCCTGTATTGTGTTATCTGAAACACAGCAATACTCGTTTGTGTTCAAAACTCTTAATTCAATTCTGGCTGCAGTTACAACAGCAAAGAAAGAAAAAAAGGAATGGACCCAAATCCAGATCCTGCCCCATCTGCCCCCGTGCTCCCCGGGGCCTGGGAGCTGTGCAAGTGTCACTCAGCCTCTTGAAGGGGCCCGAGAGCAGCCGCGACTCCAGGAAGAAAAATCCTGTGTGAGTTTCAGGCTTCCAGGTGGTTCCCAAGTCATTCCAGCATTTGGACATTTCATATTTTCACCCCATATCTGCTTTTAACGTATTTCATTTATAGGGTACATGGTTAGATTGGGGGGTTTTGTTTGTTTGTTTGTTTTTGTTTGTTTTAAATTACAATAAGTCCACACAGAATTCTATGTGTGTAACTATATGTATACGTGTGTGTGCATGTGTGTGCATATGTGTGTGTATATATATATATCTATATAATTTGTGTACATAAATGCCTACATGTATTGATGCTTGGGCATATGATGTGCCTGCCTGTACAACATAAGATACTGAGTCCTTGAGGTAAAAGCCCTTTAGAAAAATTCATACAACACACAATGTGCATTCACTGGCCTTCTGTTCCCCCACTTTGAAAACGTTTCCTTTGTAAAGGAATGATCCTAAGGTCTCCCACATCAGGCACTCTGCCTCCTGGTTACCTTGGCATCACTGTGCTGCTGCTAGCAAAGACAAAAACGCCCCTAAATACCCTGTCTGCCACTACCCTGTGAACCCTGGTCCATGCTGTTACCAAAGAGCTGAGCTGTGCACAAGTGGCCACTCTGTCCTGAAAAGGTGCCAGGCCTGGGGAGATCTACCAACCATCATTTTGCTCCTCTAAACCTGTGTAACGGTGCTAATGTCAACAGAAAAAAAAAATAACTTTAGCCCAGCACTGGAAAGAAATTTTGAGGGAAGGGATCTCATATTCCCTATTGCTCTACCTCTTTCCCCTTTATCTGCTTTCCCTCTCCTGTCCTTCTTCCCTCCGTTTGCAGACCCACACTCATCCTCCCACCTCAAGCACAAGCTGTTTAGCATCACCTGCCTCTTCTGCTACTCCACCTTCCTTCTCCTGTTTGCTCCAGCCTCTTGGGTCACATTTGCCTGCTCTTTCAGCCAATGTACCCTCTCTTGGGTCTTTCTCTGTAGATTCCCTCTACCTTCCCTTGTAATCTCTAATGAATTCTAGACAAGTCAAGGACACATCTCCTGCACAGTAAGAACCCTTGGTCATTGTGCTACCATTACAACAGCAATTCTCTCTTTGGAGAAATTGACTGTTTTCAATATTCTTTTTTTGTGAAAATACGGCCCTTCCTTAAATTATCAACAGAAGGAGGACTGGTTGGTCTAGCCAGTAGTTCTTCACCCACTGCGCTGTCTGATTTTACTCAGAAAGCACAGTATCACACAGCAGCTAATGCATTAATGACTAACTTAGCACTCCCACTTTGGCCACGGCTGATATTGAATAGAAGTGTGAGACAATAAGGAAATTGCTAATGCAAGTGATAGGGCCTGACTCCCTGTGCAACTCCTGCCTTGTACACGGGTGCTTTGCACAGATCCTTGGACAGCTTCCCAGTCTGTCCCAGTCCAAGGGTCCCCTGCAACCCTCCTCCTCTTCACCTAGGTTGTAGTTCCATACTAGCATGAGCAGCTGGAGACCAGTGATGTATGGATTGAATGCCTAACATAGTAGGAGTTTACAATGCTATTAACTTAAGCAGGCAGCAGCTGGCCGAGGCGTGGGTGTGACATGGCACAAAAGTGATATGGACATTTAGTGCAACTTGTCAGAATTCACCTCTTACATTGAAGTGAGAGAGGATGTCTCCAAAACACAACCTTTCCTAAGCTGTCCTGCCTGACCTAGTGGGAAGCTGTTGCAGGAGTCGGAAGGAGCCGGCACACAGGAATAGTGCCTGCCAAAAGACAAGGAGTTTTCAGATTTTATTTTACCAGGAATGATTTCAAGGAAAACAATTCCTCCCCGCCCTGCTCACCCCGCATTAAAACACCAATTTCCTATTTGAAGAAAAAAGATTGCAAAGACTGTTTTTGGCCAGTCCCAGCCACCGAACTTCACTCCCTTGTTTATGCAAACCTATTTTGTGACTCCTCTGTGCAACACGGAGCTCAGCTCCTCCAATCTGCCTACTGGGACCGGACACAATCGGTCTCTCCAACAGCCAGAACATGTGATGCAGGAATGGATACTCCTATTGCACCTTCAAGCCTTAAGACCCTAATATTGTTCAGGTTATAATGTTTTGAATGTCCAATATGCCTCTGAATTGTAATGACACGAGTTAAACAGAAGCAAAACCAACTGATTACAAGTTCACTATTCACTATTTTTTTCCAATTACTACTCAGTGAAAAGCAGAGAACTGGTTTAAATATGGATAAAGCAAAAAGATGTTGAAGTTCTGTGCTGTTTCCTCTGTTACAAAAGTGCTACTTCTGTTACTACTAGCAAAAATAGTAATAATGCAGAAAATATTTGTTTATGTAATGTTTTGAAAGAAGGTGGCAAAAACGCTAAAAATCTCTCTCCATAATCTCACTATATAAGTTGTTCCGAGTATCTGAATCAGCCATACTACGTGATATTGCAGACTCTTCAGATTACACAAAGTTTGAGAAGTGCGGATAAATACAAATGTTGTAATTGCCAAAATAAAGGAGTGTGAAGGCAGGGAGAATCCATCTTGAAGCCTATCTTAAGGGGCTGGATCAGCTCATTTCGTGAAATGTCTTCAGCTGAGAACATTTAGAGATCTCCCCATCAATCTTCATTGGCAGTGGCGTTTGCTTCCTGCACTCCCAGGAGGCAGCCTGATGCCGTCGTTCCGTGGAGCCTCCCCTTAACATCGATCCTCCCTCCCCTCCTATTTCAGCTGACTAGAAGCTTATTTTCCTCTGCTTGATCTTTATTATTGTTTATGTTGATGTATGGAAATTAATGATCATGAGGGGAAAATGATATTTGCATTTAGGCTGCAGGAGTAGTATGCTTGCAGAAGAGACTGGGACCCAGTTTGATGTATTTTCCCAATAGATGCTGTGAAGGAATGAGGACTAGTGACAGCTGTAGCTTAACAGTCTGCAGATAACTGTGATGCTCAGGCCTCTGTTCAGGTGTGTCTTGCTTTTCCATGTACATTTACCTGTCTGTTCTCACCTTCCATCCTGTGTTTACACTTCTTCTCCAAAGCCTGTGGTCATGAATGTCTGGCTGCTGCTGGTGTGTGATGAGGCACACAGCACAGCCAGTACGTGTCAACATTAAAGGTGAACGCACTGGTGAGATTAACTGTGGTGTTAGATGGGGACCAAGCTGAGGAGGGGAGCTGCAACAGTGACAGAGGGAGCAGTACTGTGTGGGCTGTCCAGTGCATCAGGGAAGAGATGCAGAAACAGACGTAGGTACGTGGGGTAAGACCTGCACTGAGGTTTTTGGAGATCCACACAAAAGAAAAGCAGCAATATGCTAGAGAAGATAACATAAGGTGTTGGGCCTGAAAACAACCATCTACTCTCATTCATTTCCTTGCCTTTTCCCATCAGGTGGGCAGAGCTCAACAAAGAAGATCCCAGACCCATAGAAACACAGGGTCCTGGAGAGGTCACCCATTGGTGGTCACCTTCCCCTTTCCATATTTTTTCTGTTCACAAGCGGCTGGTTTGATTACTGGTTGCAGCATTTCTCCATGAATCCCCTAGCTCTTCCTTTTGTCCCCTCCTTGGTCTGCCCAGATTATGACTAGGTTGTGCCAGTTTCAATATCCTGGGTCCTGCACCACCACTTTCCTGTCCCAGCAGCATGGCATCAGGAACCTCCTGCCTTTCACCACTGCTCTTGTTCTGCTCAATAACTCTTTCTTATTCTCTTTCTCTCTTTCTTACTTTTCTAAATTCACTGGAGCAAGAAGGTTTACAGCCCCTTTGCATTTTCATCCTAGATATTATAACTATTGACTTCTTAGTTACCTGTAATTGCCCTAATAGTAAATGTCTAATCCTCTCTTAATCCTGCTAGTCACCATAAATTTCATAAGTTTATTTTGAATTGGGTTTACAAAAATCCATTTATTTAGGAGTTTAAATGGTAGCACTGCATTTTTGTCTAGACATTTCATCTAGCATTAAAGCAAAGAGTAGATGTGATCTGTTTACTTCCTCCATTTTCAATATGTTTTTTCCATTTTCAGTATTTTATATATTGACAATAGGTTCTTTCTTCCTTATCTTATTTTCAAACTAAGATCCTTTAGTCATTTCAACCTGAACTCTAACTTCTATTTTCACAACCACTCTGCAACTTCCATATTCATATTTTTTCTGAAACAGAAAAAGCAGAACTTTGACCAGAATTTGGGATGGTGTCATATTTTATGATTTATATCTTATGACATGTTAGATATGACTATAACTTTGTCAGCATTCAGCCCTCTTCTTTATATGGCCAAAATATTGCTTCTTTCATCCATAGCTGCATGCTGATTAGCTGCTTTCTCTGCACTCTTAGAATATGCTGAACTGACATCCAAACCATGTAGCTTAAATTGTTTTTTCAGAGAAAGAAGGACTAATTCAAACTACTGTGTATTTGCTTATAGTGAAAACCTTCACTAACAGTGAAGCTTTTAATATCAGAATCTACTAACTACTTTATTTTTAAATCTTTCTTTCAAAATCTGCCTGCCACCCCAACTAGCTTTTGGTATAATTTCTTCTCTGAGATCACTGAGCCTTTTTCCCACTGATCTTGGAATCTGGCTTTATACCTGAGCTCTAGGCCATGACTGAGCTAACTAGTCTATTCTCCTGCATTAGTTTTTCAGCATAAGAGAGGGTAACCAATCTCTCTCCCCCTGTAGTCTGAAATTTTACATTCAAACATGCAAAAATTCACACTCCGGGTCAGTAATGCTTGATTCTGCATATGCTTCCTCATACCTGAGCCTTGGATTGTTGAGAAATTACTTTTGCCACCCTTCTCCCAGTATGACATGTAACATATTTAACATAGTCAATTATGTTGGCCATTTTGTTTTCTGTAACTACAGGCTAAAGTTACATTCTAAAATCTGAAAATTTTTTCTTTAAGATTAAAGAAAAATTCTAAAACTACCTAAAGAGAAAGGGAAAAACAGATACTCATGACCTACTGACATCATATATGTAGAAGAAAACTGAATATGGCAAGCCCCTTGTAGTAAATGCAAGAATTTCTCATTTTAGTTTTATAATTTCAGACACCACAATTATTGCATTAAGCTGTTTTTAATGGCATGTGTTAAGCCCAGCTGTATTAGAGTGTAAGCTGATTATAACTACAGATATTTAAGAGAAAGACATGCAATTATGTTTGGCCCCAATGCCATTAACAATAAAATAACACCACTGACCCATCTTCACCATGACTGCAAGTGAAGGCAGAAAAAGTGCAGGAATGAGCAGCATAGACAGTGCCAGAAGACTGGATACAATTATGTAACTAGGAAGGACTGAGTTTCTTCAAGTAGGAAATGAAATTTGGG
>JAUBNY010000548.1:15069-27782 GCA_032275445.1 Crypturellus soui | reverse complement strand
GGGAAAAAATAGAGACTGGAAGAATTGACATCTGCAACTGAATGCATATGCAAAAGGAGATAAAACTATATAGAAACTATATGGGCAACCTTAACTCTGGCATTTGCTAACTTTTGAGTGCTTGATGTTATAGCCTGAAGTTCCTGGGAGCTTCTTGCTGTGTCTGCAATGAAACATAACCACCCGGAAAAGCGGAGTTGCCGCTGGGGTTACAGGCTACGCAGGTGGTTTAGGGTGAGATTCGGTGTGAGATCAGGAAGCATCCTCTTCAACGTGGCTCCTCGGTGGGATTCAGCTGCACACACATAGGTGTTTAGACAACGTTTTAGCTGCCTCGCAGTAACGCGCGGCCTCGAGGTGCTGCTCTGCGTCCCCGAGCTCCCAGGGTGCTGCCAGCCCCGACAGACGCTGCTTCAGGTCCCCTAGGGCAGCACTCGACACCTCCACGTGGGCAGATGAGCCCCGTCCTCTCAGCAGATACCAAAGGTGAGGATAGAATTATTAATTAGTGATCTAGCTTGAAAATGAAGAATATTCCCCATGCAAAACCTAGCAGATTCTCCTTACAGGCGCTATCCCAGGGAACTTCCAGACCGTCATTCCCCGTGTAGGAAGCACATGCACCACAACCTTTGAGGAAGGGCTCTCTGAAGGACGGATCGGCTGCACCACTAATTACTGTGATTAAACAAATTTCTGCCGGCAAGACTGCAGGAACGAACACCACGGACAGCTGCTGCCCCAAGCGAACACGTCGGCTTCCAGGGCTTTTAGGCCGATACTTTCAGCTTCTCCCTGCAGTGGGCCAGTTATTGTGAAAGGGCTGATAAGCAGGAACTCACAAAGCTGCTCTGCCGTAGTCTTGCTTCTACTTCTTAGCTCTCTGCAAAAGTAAAGCTCCGTGTAATTTCTTCAATATTACTCATGTGTCATAATTTGAAGCTCTGGGGACTCCAGCATAAACGGTCTGTGGGTACTTCACGTACACACAAATTTAGACACTGGCATCAAGAGAGAATTGACTGGACTGAAAAGGTTCTCAGCTCTTTCAAATTTGTATCAGTTAGTGATTAAAGTCTTGTATTTAAACCTAAAAATGAAGTCCAGAAATGTATGCTTATTAAATCAGCTGAAGTTTCTAGTCCTTATGGAAGAATAAAATAAAATATCCATTTTACAGGCCATAAAAGTGCGAGGCAATCAAAGGAACTGAAAATATGCCCAAAATGGCATTGTAAGTTTGGGCCTAACTTGTAATTTTTCAAACGTTCTGGTGGGTGAAGTGCACTTACCTGCCTTCCCCTGCTGTCAGAACCGCAAGCTGGGTACATCTGGCTGGGTACACCTGATCTGCAGAGCAGCCACCAGGCAGGCGGCGGGACCGACACCGGCGCCAACGCGGTCTGGGTGCCCCACGCAGCCCCGTGGGCCGGGGCCGCGGGCCGCCTCGCGCCGCCCGCGCTGCTCCTGAGCCCGGCCAGGGACTCGCGTCGGCCCGAGAACTACCCCAACGCTACCACACAATGCAATGAGCCAGCCCGGCTAAAACGTGTACGCACTCCTCTGACGGAAGGAATCCTGTTCTCGCCATTATTCATTTTCATGCTGTTTTCGTTAGCGCGGAATAGGGAGAGGAGCAGTGTTATCTCCTCATGCCTAAGGTTAACCACTGTCCTTCCTCCTGTGCTTGTGCCTGAAATCCTTCCTGCAACAGGGCAGCGCCAGCGGGAGAGATGGAGAGTGACAGAGTGATCCAAAACACGCTGGTGGCCACAGGTGTTTGCCTGGAAGGTCTGGGCTTAACTAACTCACTTGCTATCAAAATTTCAGGTATTTTCCCCTCTCACGCTTAAGAGAGAACAGTTAAGTTTACAGGTCTGCAGGAAGCAGAGAGGTTTTCAGAATAAGGACATGAACCAGAGAGGTATTTTAGATCCAGTACTTCTAATTTACACACCGATGACATATACAGCATAAAGACGAAATATACAGATTTTCATATATATATATACACAAATCAACACAGTGCACAAGTTCAAGTTATGTTACAATTAAGTGTACAATTTAAGTATGGCTTTATAAACTAGTAGTAATAACAGTGCTAAAATAACGTCTCATGTAATTCATAGACAAACAACATGATGCAGCTATAGCATTTAAGTCCTCATGTAGTATGTGTTGTTTCATATTACTAGTAAAACCTTGTACACTGTATATAGCTGGACGATCCCTCCCCCCATATCCACACATACACTTTATTCTTGCTGGATAACATATCCCAGTGATAAAAACTCGTGGACCTGCATTTTTCAAGTATCCTGAAAAATAAGAACCTGTACATTCTAGGAAAGATTTGTCATAAGAACAAATTAAAAACTGAGGGAAGAACACACACAAACACAGTGCCCAGTGAGAACATTGGCACGGCAAGGGAAGCTTAAAAAGTGCTCTTCTAGAAAGCTGAAGAAACAAAGTCACATCTTGCTTGTCCTACTCTCCGAAATGGCCCCGGCAACGCAAATTTTTAAATGAGGATAATCAGAAACAGGAATAAGAGATGCAGTAAATTCTTGGTCACTCGTAACCTCAGAAGGAAACACTGGCTCTGCTAAAGCTTACAGCATTTCTAGGGGTGAAAGGTGGCAGAACTTACTTATTTTGTAAGAACTGGAAGCCTTTTGAAGGCATATGCTCCAGTTCAGCTTTAGGTTGTTGCACTGAATGGGGAAATCATTGGATGAAATCCTACCTTCTTACGCAGGAGTCAAACTAAATGCCTGTAACCTTCTCTGTCCTTAAAAATAGTGAGTGGGGCAAACAGGATGTGGTATGAAGAGTGGAGTGACACACTGAACATTTTTAATCAGTTAACATTCCTGTGCTGTACACTGATACCCCATTTATTTTCCAAACTCACTGGGAAACTGCAAAAACTCTGCTGAGAAGTACTTCGTGATACAACATACAGAAAAGGGATGGAGGAGAAGCCCTCCATGACCAAAGAAAGGGCTGCCCCAAACTCCTGGAACAGAGCCGCCCGGGGGGGCAAAGTTTTCTCTGCTAATGCAAAACGGTGAAGGCCAAGGTGAGCAGCGCGAGGGGACGGTCGCTCCCGGGAGCACGTTCGCCCGTAAGCGCGAGGCCGGACCCACCAAAACGCTCCGCAGAGACGATGAACCCGCGAGGATGCCCTGCTTCCCCTGCAAGCACACAGCGTGAGCACGAGGACAGCACGGGGACCACCTCGCCTGCAACCAGCTGCAGAAAGGAGTCCCTCCTCTGCCCGCCTCGCTCTGCGGAGCACCCGAAGCGAAGCGCAGCCCACGTGAGCACGTCAGGAGCACCAGGAGCTCCTGAAAACCACTCAGAGGGGTCACTCAGAGGGACCTTGTTCATCTCCGACCGTGGGAGGTTAGACAAAACTATCTGGATATTCCCCTGTGTTGCAGTCACCAATATGTATTAACATGGCTCACACTGTCCACCAGCTCCCATATCCCAGCTACTGGGCTGCCCGACATAATTCAGTGTTTAATGAGCATTTAGTTTCATCCTACGCTTAACTCATAGTTTTGCAGTATTTGGGGGTGAAGTGGGAAGGTTATGCTAAGTAGCTACTTGTCAGAACACAAATTCGAATTATTATTCAAACATCTAAGGTCAATATCCACTTGAATTCATCCCCTTCAAATTTCGCTTGGTGAGCTGCCCTGCATAAATCTGCACATAACACACTTCTCCAGCAGACAATATTTTGTAAGGCTTAGTCTCTGACAGATACAACCCTTTCAATGAAAACAGTATGAAACTGTCATGATTACTTGAGCAGACATCATTGACAAAAGGAAATCTGTGCCCGAACTGCTGCTGCAGAAACATTTCAGGCAATATTTTTTCAAAGAGAATACAGATCTAGAGAGACATTGCCATGGTTTTAAAGATCAAAATGTGTGACTTGCAGTGTTATAATTGGAAGGGAACAGTCCTCCGTGCCTGAAACATCAGGTTGGGTTTGGTTTTTAAACCAAGCACCACATCTGTACAATCTCTGTAGGAACTCTGCATCCTAACGCCTGTGCTCTCCCCACTGACTGCACTCGGTAACAGAGAGCTCTGCTGACAGCGCCAGCGATGCTCACGCTGATAAACAAACCCATTTTGACGTGACAAAGTGTTACACAATCAGGCACTGCTGCTCGCATTAAGAAACAAAGCAGAATGGTTTAAATTTAACTTTATTGGAAATGTGGGGGTTTCCTTAAATTCCCATTTGCCAAAAGACGACGACTAGTTACCTATCCTCTTAAAAGAGCATTGTAGGAATAATTGTACTATTTCACCTTTGATGGTATTTAATACGAAGTTCCCTTCTGCAGGCAGTGCCCACAGGCCGAGAGGATGCGCTGGGACCACCAGCGGGCCCAGATCGAGGCGAGAGAGGCCAAGCGCTCCCTGTCTGCACCTTTGCCCTCCAGCCCTGGTCCGGAAAACCTCTGAAAACTCACCAGCCAGGCACTCTGCAGGAACGTCTAAATTCATTTTCAGGAGCGTTTTGTCAAAACCAGTTTTCAAGAGGGAAAAAAAAAAAAAGCTTGGATTAAATCCTCTTAAGCAAATCTAACAGTCAATGTCTGTTTTGGAAGGATAAATTAACGCAAGGATTTCCTGCAAACCTGCCAGTACACTAGACATATGTTTTCTGAAAGAGATGCTGCTTTGTAATTTCATATCTACATTGAAACACAGCCAAACACAAAAATGCAGACTTTTTCCAGAATAACTGTCAAGAGGAGAACGTTACTAGCTTCTCCTCTAAAATAACCTGAGTAATTCCTAAGAAATGGAAGGCATGTGACACGCTATAAAATACATTCACCTAACTGATAAATAAATTGAAAAATCTCAGTTGACAATAAAAAGCTGCTTCTGCTTTTGTAAGCCTTTTGGATCCTTCCATTTATTTTGTCTCGCTTTTCCACAACAAAATGTGTTACTGTACTTGTCAGAGTCAAGTTAAGCCTCCATTGAGACGTATTGATTATTCAAAAAACAAAGCAAAACCTCTGCTTGGGAGTATAGCCGTAACCCCCACTGCAGGGTTTCACGTGACAGAGATGCCAAATTGAAGTGATACTGGAATGATGCCACGGAGGAATGCAGCAACGTGATGCCACCCAGCCAGACCTCTGACCACCTAGCGGGGCCCACGAGGAGATCCACCTCACCTGGCCCTTCCTCTCTCCCCCATCCCTTCCCTCCACTCTCCTGTGCTATTTCAGTCTCTTGCTTTTTATCGTCATAGATAGATACCTTGCAGTTCAGCTTCTCACCTGGGGTTACCCAAGTCCAACTTCCTCTTCCATCCAGGGGCATTTCATAAGATACTTCCCAGGGGGATTACCTCAAAATACACATTATCAGCCCCTTCAAAGGAGAAGTTAACTCTTTCCCATTCCTGGCTGTAAAAACAACCAACTGACCTGAGGACTCCCTGCGTTCACAGGAGAGTTCCTGGTTTTCAGGATCTAGCTGGGAATTCAGGCTTGCTGGGGTCATCTGCATTCTGCTTTCTGCTCCAAAAAACAATTTTATACCTTCTACACAAAAGCAACTATTGCACAAAATGCCCTTTGAGCAGATGCCAAAACTCAAGAGTTGACGGTAATAAGTCTTTCACTGGGGCACTCAAACATGTTCTTTGGATCTTTTCTCATCCCCAAAATTCACGAAGCAATAATTATTCTTTAGGCAGTTTTAATGGTTACACCAGAATTACTGAAATCGCAAACCTCTTGACCCAAACTCTGCCCTAAATTATACCAGCCTCAATCCAGTGAGAGCTCAACTCACACTGTGCCAAGCAGGCTCTAAAGGCTCCTGACCTCTGGGCCTGCACACGCGAAATCAAGACTTACTTGTGTGCATACGAGTTGAATAAATGGATCCTCTCATACCTCTTGCTTCCCTCAGAAACACCAAGCTCTGCAGACACTGCATGCCCTGTGCCTGGAGTGCCAGGCATCCGCACACGTGCGCAGCACGGATGCTCGGAGCACGCGGAGCAGGAGGACACCGCTGCTGCGCCCCAGTCTCAGCTCCTCTCCGCTGCCATCTGTGTCAGCTTCACACAAAAAAGCGATTTTACGCCTACGCTGAAGGGGTGACTTGCCCAGGCTGTATGAACGTGCTCCGATGACAGTTACCACAAGTCTGCAGCTTTTTAAGTTTCTACTATCTGAAATGCTATTTGGCAAATATTCCTTAGAAGATGTGGTAAAGATTTCAAATGATTTTCTTTCTTCCACCTTCTGCTATGATATAAAGAAAAATAAAATCATGAGGATACAAGCATGAGGGAAGAAAATAACCTTTTTAGCAGTCCAGCCACTTGGAATAAAGGACTAGAGATGCTTTTAATGTTTTTTCCTCTCCTCAACATTGGGAAGACACCAAGAAGAATAATCTTGTTTCAGATTCTCATTCATCTAAACTCAGCACTTTGGTGTAATAGCACCAAATCCACCACATACGGAATCCTGGGAACCAAGTTTTCAGCTACCCACTGAAAAACATTTCAAGATACTGGGGAAAAAGATAACAACAGACACTGGAACCACACCACCTCTACGCCTGCTGCTGTGTGTAGCCATGTGAAATCTAGATGAAGCCAAGATATGTGGAATGTAAGATATGTAAGATTATATGAATATGTAAGATAATGTCATTGATCTCTGGTTAGCCTGTATTTTAGAATTATAAAAACAAGACTGCCACAGACAGGCATGTCAGGCTAGTAAATTTATAAAGAAAACATTGTCTCCTGAACTCAGGCTGGTCTTTTAACAGCTGAGACTTCCCTGCTGGCACATATCTGCTGCCAGCAGGGCCACCGAACCTGGAAATAAAACTCTCCTAATGCCAAAAGTGCCAAGAAAGCATAGCCTTCAAATACGGAGCTTTGGAGCTCACCTCATGAGCATTCTTAAAGCAGGTTTTCCTCACGTAAATCCTGCTCATTTGGAATACCAGGACTCATGTTTTATAGCTAGCATGTGCCCAGGCACTCTGGTCCACCACCTCTGTGCTTTCAAGGCAAGCCATACCCATGCCCTATTCCTGTGCCCAGTTTGCTGGGAAGAGTCCCAAGTAAATGGATTATATTTTCCTCCTTCCCATTTTTGATTCCTTTTGCTAATGACAGTCACCTGTGACGATGGAGATCTCTGACCGGTCCCCGGCTCTGGGCAGGGCGTGGGGGAATGTGGAGGTGGCACCACGGTGGGTCCCGGGCTACCCGCAGCAGCGGCCACTTTTGTGCCCAGGACACCCTCCGCCGACCATGAGGAATTTTCTCTGCAAGCACCGGAATGCTTCTGCCCACTTTAAGCTCCAGGCTATGAGGACAGCCTGCAGTTTACATTCCCAGGCATCTATCATCTGCCATGACTCTTCCCAGCACCTGTGGCACAGTCAACATATTGTAAAAATTTTACTGAGGGATCCTCACTGATGTAAATTACCAGGAAAGCTAAAGTGAAACTATTTTTTAAAGAGCAATTGTCAAAGTTTGCAGGTAAAATATCTGGTATTACTCAGATGTTTACAAGACCAAAATTGTCTTTATTTTCCACACATTTTTTGCTTGTATCAGCCAGGCAAGGCCAAGCAACACCAGTGTTCATGCTCAGCTTCAGGCGGGTGAATAAACCCAGTAGACCTAGTCCGACTTTTAACACACATTTAGGGAGACATTAATATGAGGTACATCAGCACCTGCAAAACCCTTCTTGATCTGGTGTTCCAGATTTCCAGATGTGCTAACAGAGATGCCTTAAGCTCAGCTGGGATTACTGCCTGGGCCCCTGGGAATCCTCACGGGCCGTGTGCCACAGCTTGCTCCTACGCACTCCCAGCTGCACTACCCAGGCCAGCTGGAGGCCGGCTGATTGCCTGGGCCAGCATCCTGCATCCCACACCCAGCAGCATCCAAAATGGTCTTGCAGATTTCAGGTGAAGAGCATAAAGCACCCATTCCTGAGCTGCAGTAAACTTTCTGTAATAAATCCTAATTCTTTAGCAGCACCTGCAATATCAGACAACAGAGCAGCAGGAAGTAAGAACACAATAATCATTCAAAAACACACAGGGAATTCAGATGCCTGAGGTAGGCTTTGGCCAACACAGTTTCCAGATGAGCATTTGGGAGATTATATATTGAAGGTAACATTTTCCTTCTGCATAAAAACAATGGAGATTTCAAACTTCTGCAAATAACATGAAACATTAAACAGCTGCCTTCTTCAGCTTCACATGTCTTCCTCGTGCCTTTCTCAACTGTCTCCAAAAATAATTAATTAGCAGCAGATCTTTCCTGTATATATTCTGTTATAGCCTATGCACTCAGAGTATAGGAAGCCATCAAATAAAAGCCTTCCAAAACTTTGCTAAATCAATATTGCATCATTATTTCTTCCCAAGGGAAAGGATGTGCCAGGAACTTGTTCTCCCTTTTTGTTCTCAGCCTATTTGTGTGAAGGTAAGATCTCAATACAAACCAACTCTTAAAAATGCTCCGCTTTTTGGAGGATTCTCCCACCTGATTTGGGAATCTTTTTTGCAATGGGAGTAAAATGTAGACTGAAAAGTCCCGTTTCCCTCTGGACCTCCAGTTTTCCCATATGTTTTTCCCATGTGTTTTAAATAACCATTTACCTTGGTTCCATCTGAACAGTTACACAAAATGATATAAGGTTGAAATAGTCCAGGCAGCAGGTGACAGCCACATCAAGCACAATGATCTCTTCCAAAGTGATACAAACCTCTTCAGAATCCAGAGGAAAAAAAAAACACCAACCAGCCTGATCCCAAGAAAGGATCCACATGTGTGCAAAGGGGAGCTGCTCGTACACGTCACTTGCACTGTTCCTGGTCATCCATGTCCACATCTGAATCAAAGAGCGAGTGTCCAGTGTAATCAGTGTCAGGGGTATGAGAAATGCTGTTCTCTGTCCCTTCCTCATCAAAAGTTTCTGTCCTTGAATAAAAGCTGAAGTCCTGCAAGGGGGAGTGAGTCTTGCTTGTCTCACTGCTTTCCTCAGATTCATACAGAGTGTTATCATCGTCATGGTGCCATTCAGGCCAAAATTTCCTCCTAATTCGTTCGCAGTACATAGCCAGGTTAATCAGCTCACCTGCAATACAACACAACAGTCCCCCGTAAATACACACAGTCAGCAATGCTGTGACTCGCCTTTGGATGTGGAAACACATTAAAACATTTGGAAATATATCATGCAGGTTCGTTTCAAAGATGTCTCAGCAACCTCGCTTGAAAAGACCAAGATCCAGTCAGTTCTTTGTGACAGTGCTTATAGCTTTTATGTAACTTAAAATACATATTATTAACCTACATACAATAAGAAGGACTACAAAGAAATTAACATAAACACATGTGGCAAAATAACTATCCCAAATTCAACCTTTACAGAAATAGTTGGAAGCAAGCAAAATTCTAGTATTACAAGTTGTTTAAAATAAATACTATTGCTCATTAGGTAGGAATATATGATCAAAGACAGAATTTTCAAATTCACATATACAGTATATGTAATTCATTTATTAAAGTTTACTGAACTTGGACAACGTTTTTGTTTCACACCACCAGATGGCAGCACAGTCCACAAGATATATTTGTTGCTTTTTAAGGTGTTTCTGTACTCACTCTGGTTCACCTATTTCTAGTCCATGTGAGTACACTATGCTTTATTTTTATACATTCACATACATAAATAAGTGCACTTTGAGGGAGAACCAATTAGAAAAACCTCAAGGATGAGCAGAGGAGTCACAGCTTGGTCAAGGGCATGCGTGTGTGAAATTCTGGACATATCATGGGCTGAGCAGCTGTATGGGCAGAGCTGTCCCTGCTGCCTGAGCATTTGCTGCCACTATCCTCTATTCACTTTGGTCAACAAACACAGTATTTCCTCTGAAAGTCCTTGGAGGTCTCAGAGGTCAAAAGGAAAAAGGACCTTGTCCCCATTAAACCATCTCAAGTATTTTTAGCTCACACAATGTTTTAACAATGAGCACATCCATGCCTCCAAACTGCTCCATTAGCAGCTAACTTTCTTGCAGACAGTGATTCTACAGACAATACTCATTTCTTTTACAACTCTTTCACATCCTTCTCCTCCTAGAGCTTCCCACTTTTAAGTGTGCAAGTGTATTCAGGAAAGGGATGCCAAGACGGCATATTTTTCTCAATCCACAAGAAAAGAAAGGAATAAAAAGTTTAAACACAGAAAGTGCCACCATGTGATTTTTATTAGAGATCATTTAAATTTTCTTACCTTTGATCAGTCTCTCTGGTCTAGTCCCTGGCAGCGTCCACATGGCCTGTGCCAGATGCCCAAACACAGTGGCATCAACAGTGGAAAGCTTGGGTCCCATAATGTATTTCTTGTCACCTGCAAGTACAATAGCAAACATCTGTCACTTCTTCTCAGGACAACACTGGTTCTTTCCCTGACTACCTCTTTAACACATCTTTTTATTTAAATGATTTAGATGAGAACCTTTACGCTTCTTAAGATACAGGGGTTCAAAGATGGGGAGTCAACATGCTTTAAATATGGTGCAAAATTTTGTTCAAGATTATGGTTCAAAAGCTGTTACTAGAGGTGAAATCCATTTGGTCATATCCATCACTTCTGTAACTAGGCCAGTTATAGAGTCACTGGCCAAGTAACCTCCTCTAGTCACCGCAGCAGGCAAAGAACACATACTGCACTAGCTCTGCTGCATCTAGAATCTCAAGAGGGTGCTCAAAAACATCATCTTCTCCTTGGGTATGGACTTACCCAAGTCATGCTGAATGCACTTGCTGATAGAATTTGGTCACCTTGCCTCTCTCATGCATGCTGATTCACTTTCTGCTTACCCCTCTGATCACACTGGAAGTTAAAGTGGCACCCAAAGCTTTCCTCTCACGGAGTTTTCTCACATCAGTCCATCTGGTAGCGTTTGCAAAAGAGGCCAGTACATCTAGAAGCAGGACTTGGCTCTAGGCAGGAATGAGCAGCCTGGGGCTTTTAGGAAGTTTGCCAAGCATCTTCTCACCTGATATGTTGCTCTGACTATTGCTACAAGACTCCTCCCTTTCCCTCCCCTCAAGCTACTCCCAGTTTCAGTCCTAATGCAGGTACCACGTGCTTGTGGAACGCACCAAAATGAGAGCCCTAGAGAGACTTAAGAGACAAGTGCCCCACAGACAAGAACAAGGCAGGCTTTCCCCACACCACCCGGGAACATCTCTCTGCCTTAACCACAGAAATAGAGAACAGGGCATTTTGCTCTTGGTTCCTCTAGCCTTGAACAGCATGATTTGTCCTACAGGTCTGTGACAAGGAGACGTCTTAAGCGCACTGCCCAGGCTCCCCTCTGTGATCTGTGACCTCTCTGATGAGATGCTGGACTAGCCCATGCCATGGCTAGTTTGTCTCCCATCCTGGGAACCTAACTAAATAGGAGAAGAAAATTACATTTCAAAGATGCCACAGCTGAAAACGCACCCAGTGCGAGGTGGCCTCTGCGGCGCAGGCCCTGTACCTGGAGCCCAGTCCCAAGTAGGACATACAAATGAAATGTGCTCTATTTTTGAGACCAGGTTACAGGATTGAATTGTCCCTCCGCTGGCCCAAAGCACTATAAGCTCTGAAATGTAGCATGCAATTGAATTCTCTAAATCCAGTTACAGCAGCTCTCTAGGACTTTCTTCCTTTGTCCAATATAAACTACCTACAATTCAGTGGATTATTAAATGTCAGGGTTATTAAGTGGGTTCAGAAAAATCATCCAGCAGTAAAATGGAGCAAACCTCAAAGTACAGTACAACCCAGTCTCGGATCCCTCTTACTATAATGTGCCACAAAACAGTGCTTAGGAATGAGCAATAATGATACCTTTGTACAGCACATTGGGACTGATTTTAAAATACATAAAACTCTCTCTAATTCTTCCATGTTTCATCATCTATTTCCTGAAAACTACGTACTGGAAAAATGTTTTAAGTACTTTTTAATATTAATGCGGTGTCTGGCATTCACTGATCTCAAAAAATGGCCTCAAACCACAGTTCCATGCTATGTAAAATGCCATTTCAATTGCCAACACTGGGAAAATTTAATACCATGCAACGGAGCTCCAGAATCAGCTCATAACGCTGTGGTGCAGAGAAGAAACGCAGCATTTTAGCTGTTGCTGCAGCTAAAGGGAGAGCTGAGCCATCCCTTTCTTTGGTAAATAGAGCAATTCCACATACACAACATCTCCTATTTGAAAGGAGTGGAAATGAGGGGGAAGGAGAAAAAAAGAATTGCTCCCATAAAGCAGTAACCTTGTTGTAGGTCTCCTGAGACCCTAAAACACCAACCCAGCACCTAATTCTGTGCTAGGTTACACAGTGTCTGCCCTCTCGGGGGTGACAAAATGCTACTCATCTTCAAAATGTCTCGCTGCGCCCCTTAGCTAAAGCTACAGAGGCGCTGCCACACGCCAGGCCCGAGCTGGGTCACATCCATCTGGCCCAAGGATATGGTCGCACAAAGGCGCAGGATTCGGGAACAGGGATAGGGGGAAGCGGTTTTGGGTGGAAACATTGGTGTGAGCAGGCCTGGCAGCTCTGCCTGCCTCGGGAGGGAGCTCTGTGCCAG
>JAUBNY010000548.1:0-12243 GCA_032275445.1 Crypturellus soui | reverse complement strand
ATCTTTACCCCAAAAGTCCCACGTACAATTAAAGAGGTGGTTGTTAAATTAGGCTATCATCTCCTGTATTTTTTTAAACACCTGATGAAGATGTTTATCTTAGATGGGATATATTTCTAAGGGATTTTGTTGCATTTCAGCTTCATTGAATAGCAAATATATTAACTTGAAAGCATGCTTTATCAATTCTTTTTATCAGCTAAAATTTTCACTTCCTAACATGAATTTTTATCCTTCACTGCTTTAGCGGGGGAAGAAAAATGGTTTGTTGCCACTGCTAGTTAGAAAAAAACTTGTACAAAAGAAGCATTAACTTTTCCAATATTTAAAACCTTCTGATAAGGGACATTTTTAAAGAAATAAAAGAGACCATGCAACTTCTATCACTAATTTCACAGGTAACTGAAAAAAAAAAAGGCTAGAGATAATTACATCTCAAAGTAGATGAGAAAAATATGTGAAGCAAACAGGATCTCACAAACATTGTGAGCTTATAGCCATTATTTTACAGTATTTTCAGGAGTTTCCAAATTGAAAAATCTAAAAGTGGACTTGCAAATTTGAGATTTTAGGAAAACAGGCTTACAGAGATATACCAAACAAGTGACATTACACAGAAAAGCTGAAATATCAAAAGCTGCAAGTTTGCATATGCAGTATCTTTACATTAAATTCTTTCGTCTCAAGATGATTAGAACTTGTTTTTTCTCATTTTCAATATGACTTGGTTTTATCACTGTACATATTGCTGATTACATATTATTTCCTTAGTGTCTGTACTGAGCAGAAATTCAAGAAAGAAAAGCAATCAAAAAACCAAAAATACACACACACACAAAAGCAAAATCTGAGGAACTTATATTTCTTACATGTACTTTTTATTAAATCCTGTATATCATAAGCGGAGGTGGAATTTGGCCCCCCATCTCAGAAAAACTACTTTTACAGCGTGAAAAAAAGTGCTGATCTTTTAAGAAGCTCTTATAACACATTCTTCATTTGAATTATTATTAGCATGAGGTAAAAGGAGAATATTTGCCATAACAGCTGAAAAAATAAACAATCCACTTGCAGCTCAAATTTACAATTATAGCAACGCAGAGCACAAAAAGCATTTTAAATTCTATTACAAATTGGCCACTGCAGGGCAATGTCATCTTCTCAAATTGATGTCACTAAGGCAGGAATGGTGAGGCATGCGCGTGTTTTACTGCAAATGCATAAACAAAAAACAACAGAAATGTGCCTGCTGTGTTGTGGATGGCTTTCATCCTCAACAAAATTCTCCACAAGCTCCTGCATCACATTCGCATGACAAAAAAATTCCATTAGTGCTTCATATGCTTCAATACAACCCTTCAGATGGAAGTGCTTTACACCAGCTTTTTTGTTTTTCAAAATATTGATTTCTGCTTAAGTTGCTGGGCTAGTACCAGCAAAGTGGAGCTTGAGAGCGTGCCAGTTTTAGAAAGGGGCACCAGCATAAAAGAAGGAACACGGAGCCAGCAAGCAAAGGAGCCAACAGGTAGTGACATAGTGGAAACATTAACTTGGGTCGAGATGTGCTGCAACACTGCTTTAGTCCAACAACAGATATAAAGGGTGAGACAGAAATTAACAAAGATGGAATAACACTACACTGAAAGCAAACAGGTCTCTGATAATGCAGAACATTTCAGAGCTGCTGTTTCACAGGCCTGTGAAAAGACAAAATCCCTTGGACAGCCACAACTTTGAATAGGAAGACAGAGTCTTGTCTTGCTGCTAACATTAGGAAATAACTACAAATACTTTCTGTATCTGTCTGCTATTACTTCTATTATTTAAACAAGCTAAGAGAAGCTGTCCTCTAGAAGCACTGCTGTGTGTCTCACTCCAAGGACCCTCTTTCCCCAGCACGCAGGAAACCAGCTTCCCCTGGGGGTTCTGCAACACAGTCCAGTTCCTTTAAGGTAACTGAGCTGGCCACAGGGAGCAAAGCAAGAGCAGACCAAAGAGAACGCAGGAGGCTCTGCTCTAGTGGCTCTGAAAAACCCCTCCGGCCGCTCACAACCAATTCTGCCCCCTAGGGCTGCCACGACCATTGTTCAGCTCCGATCGCACCCGCTGGCTGGCACTGCGCCAAGGATCAGCAGCCGTGTCTAGGGCAGCTTTAATGTCATCAGTCAGGATGTGTCAGCCAATTAGTCTGTGCTGTAAAACAAAAAGACGCTGCCCTAGCGCCCACTTGATAGCTCAGGAGCAGGAAGGGTTTGGATGCGGAAGAGGCAGAGACCAGATGAAGAGCCTGACAATCTCAAGAGCAATGCAGGGAAAGCAAAAGGCACTGACTTAGGTGATCTTGTTTAGAGCCTAAACACAGCCCTAGATGTGTCCCTGTCACCTCCAAAGCGCAAAGTTGTCATAGGCCCCAAATCTCAAATTTGCATGGGGGAAGAATGCAGCTAACCAGACCAACATGAGTTTATTCCTATAAAACTATGGCCCTGAGGAGGCAAAGAAAAAAGCAGAATCAGATGTAGAGACAAAGTTAAAAGCACTTTTAGAACTGGCTTTACCAGGCACTTTACTAAAATAACTCCATTCAAACATTGATTACATTGTGCTTTCCACCCCCCCAAAAAAGTTCCTCTGTATTTAATCCCACCTGCCATTCCTCTGCCTCAAGTTGCATAAACATTAGCAAAGCTACAAGAAAGTTAGGAAATGGCAGAAATCAGGTAGTCTATGCAGTCTAATTCAGACTAATTATATAATCTGCAGTACAGTTAGTAGTTATGTGATCACATAATTATTTTAAATACTCGCTTGAACTGAGCATTTGGGGAAACATTAGCATTTCCATTTGTGCCAGAACATCTGTACAATCCTCAGACTATAAATACAACAGTAACACATTAAAGAATAACGCTATAGGGAAGGAATAGATCTGAAGTACAGATATAGTAGCAACTTTGGCCTCATTATGAAATTGAGATGGAGAACATGACTCATCAATAGTGGTTTGCCTGATCGTCCCTAAACTGAAATATTAAAAAAAAAAAAACAGCAAGGCAAGGGAGGGGCATTGAGAATGACGTGAGCCGAAGGTTATTTTTCCCATCCGAATCCTATGTAAGGTCGAAGTCTGTGGGCTGCAATTTCCTGATGCACCAAAGGATGTTAAAGTCACTGCACAGGTGAGGAGTAGAAACTGTGCTCGCCGTGCAGCTTCCAGAGTAAAGAGCTTTTGCAGCACTCAACCTTCCTCACTGCCACCGGTGGGAGACACAGCACTGTTAAACTGACTTGGTGTATTTAAACATTGTTTATATTCTGTTAAATCACGGTCAAGTTCGAATTCCCAAAGGCAGGTTCAGTAATACCACCATATCATGCTTTCCCTGTTCTTCGGGCACTCCCTGCACACATCCACCTTAGATAACACGGTAAGAGGGCATATTTGCATGGTCTTAAAAGACAAAACAAGCAATGAGTTACATAAATATATTCTTAAAAAACTATGGTTGTGTTTGACAATACAAATAAGGCAACCTAATAGGCTGGACTGGTTAAGCTCAAAGCTTTCGGTTCTCGATAGGCTCATTAGTGTTAATGACCCCAAGATCCTCCTCCTAAGATTAAAGCATTAGAAAGCATTTGCAAGCTATAGCTAGTTCAAGCACTAGAAGTTCCCAGGAGTTCACCAGTTTTTTTATGGTTTTTTTTTTATGGTTTTATGTTAGCCCAGCATGCAAATGTAGGAAGCACTCAGAAATCAGATGTCTTCTGGCCTTTCTTATACAGAAAGTCCAATTCCGCTAACATGCTGGGGATACACGGAAAACTGGAGCATCCTGAAGGTGGCTGTGTACCACCCAGTTGGTTTTGAAAAGCCCACTGATTGCGGCACATGGCTGAGACAGAAATGACCCAGGTTAAGAGTGGGCACTCATACGAGCTCCGAAGCCAGACCCAAGACCCAAGCCACAATCTAGGCTGCAGAACAGGATTACATCCCTTTCCTCCCATGCTCTCTCAGGCATCAGGTTAGTTAGCAGGCTTTTCTTCTGTCTCACTCAAACGCAGGAATGGCTTAACAGGCTTGGCATTCTCCAGGGACAGGGGTTCCAGGGCCTGCTCCAGTCACTCCCACATCCCAGGGACAGGCTGTAGTGCCCATACAAGCACCTGGGCACTTTCTCACCATCCTTCTGTGCTTTGGTGAAGCTTAGCCTTGGGATTAAACAGAAAAGGCCACATCATAGAAATACATCCAGGTGCATCCGAATCCTGAGCTATTTCAGATTTGCTCATCTTTCTCCCAGCGCCGCCCCTCTGAGTCCACACATGACTTTGCAAGACATCTTTCTCCAGCTCCTGCCTCGTGCCCAGCAGGGCCAGGCATCTGGGACGAGGCGCACAGAGCCTGGGAATGGTTCTTATCAACACTGCTACGCTCAAGGCAGTAACTCCACAGACCACGGAACAACCAGTACTAAGGACATGAGGCATTAAACACCTTATCTTCCCTTCCATTAACTGGAAGAAAATAAAATTTAAAAAAAGTCACATTTGCAAATGACTGAAGTCTGGGAACAGTAATTAGATTTTTGAGGATATATTACTGCAGACTGAGTATAATAGACAATAGTCTGAGTTTGGAAAGAAGGGTTTCTAAACCATATCATTTCAATCTACTGAATGTTAGTCTACTAAATGCTAACACTGTCCCTGCAACACTAAGAATGACTTGAACAGCAACACATGTCACATTGAAGTACAGCATAGACTTAAACACAAGCTAGAAAACAGGACGGAAAACTAGTGGGAGCAAGCTTTGTGCCTGTACAGGTACCCATGCAGGATCCAAGACGCTGTGTCCACCTTTTACTTCTATGAATCCACTTTTGAAAGGACAAGGAAGCACGGACTAAAACGTAAAGGGTGAGAAGGAAAAAAGAAATAGATAGCTTTTGTAAAGGTGAGAGTAAAATGTACTAAGTACCAACAGTTTTAGATTTTCGTTCACATATGTACTTCAGTTGGACACTGTATTTCTCAGGATCCTCTATCCTACCAGCTGGCACCAAGTCACAATACATATTAACAGGACAATTCTGGGTTGAGAGGACAACCATACATATTGCAGTTACACACACAGATTATTAAAAGCTGTAGGAACACAGTATTTGGGATTAACTCCAAATTCTGTATTTGCTGGGAGCCTTCCTCTGTCAAGCTACAGAAGTATATGGTCACCCTAACTTTTAGCTTTATCAGGGCTGTTTCTCTAGCTATGAAGGCCATGTGCAACAGGCCCGAGCCCACTGCTGCTCCCTTCTGCAAAGCTGCAGGCAAAGGGGCTGATTCCTTCAATCACTTTTACACAGCTGCAGCTTCCCAAAGGAGTCACTCCGGATTTATGCTAGTGAGCAGAAAGAAGCACCTGTTCCCTAGAGCTAGAAGACTTGCAAAATTCGTAACTGATTTTAGGTTTTCTGCAAAACAAATAAGCACACATTTCCAGACAAAAGTGCAGATGCAGGTTTGACAGCAGCAGAACAGAACTAGCTTTACCATGCAAGCTTACCAATAGAAGTGCTCCTCCACCATTTTTGTCACTGCTCTGGAAACAGCTCTTTCATGTGGACCAAGGTTTTTATTTAAATTCACTCCAAGTTTCTCTTCCAAAAAGTCAATAATGAACTCAGTGCCAGACACCTTTGTGTGATTATATTCAATCCAAGGCATTTTCCCTTGAGGGGAAAGTTTTCCATCAAAATAGTTCTAAGAAAAAGAGCAAGTAAACAAACAAACATACAGACAAAAAGGCCCTTGAGATTCTGTTTATATCAAAAACAAAGCTTTTTAAATAGTTTTCTGTGTTTTAAAGGCAACATTATCCAAAAAACATTCCCAAAAAAAGTCAATATTCTCTCTACTAGTGGTAGCTACTAAATCAGAGCAACAGTATTACTCTATATAAATATAAAAACAGCTATTTCCAGGCTTTTATACTAGAAGTTGTGTGTTCTAACACTACTGAAGAAGTAGGTAGTGTTAGTGTTAGACACTCCAGCCTCCCAGAAGATGGGACCCAGTATTCTAAGCAAGTTTTTAACCACAGAAATCACACTAACTTTGGCTCTGAGTTGTTACAGAGCAACACTTTTCATGTTGACAGTTCTGTACAAAGATTAATCCATTACCTGTTCAGAAAGCTGCACTAGCTCTGAGATAGAACACATACCCCAAACTGTACAACAAAATGTGTACCATCCCCTCATTGTGTAGCAGGGAAGTCTGCCTTTACATATGTTCCTAAATTTCATAGCTTAGAAATTTCACATATTTACAGACACACTTATTTCAATTGGATCTACAGGAGTTCAGCACCTTTGCCAACTACAACATTAGTTGTACTCATATATCTTCTTAATGTAGCATTCCTATGGGAATATTAAGGTATTTCTGCTTTTTACAGTTGAAGGAGGTGGAACATGGAGCTTAAACAGAAAATGTATTTCTCATTCTGACAAGCTCTACAGGAATTCCTGGCTTGCAAAATGTGATCAGGCATTTGACTTCAACTCTCTTTTTTCTTCTGAAAGAAGACACAAGGCAGAACTGCTTTCCTTTCTTGGGGTTCAACTCCTGGTGTGCTGTTGTTTAGAAAGAGAAAAGAAAATCCTAGCTCAGAAACATGAATCACAGACTCACAAATAAAAGGCACTCTGAACTCAATCCCTGGTAGTCACTCCAAGTATTTCAGGGTCTAGTTCCTGATCCCTGAAGGTTTAGGGTTAGCAGTTGTATGTTGACTTATTTTCGTCTCAAATATCTCAAATATTTCCCCTTCCTAGTCCCATTAAAGACTGATTAAGGTATCTCATCCAAAAGCAGACACCAGAATGCAACTCCAAGTCAGCCTTCTCTTTGAACACATACCATCTTGGCCACTGCTCAGCCATGTGTGTGGGTGCCCACCTCCAGAAGCTCTTCCCTTTGGATTGAGGCAGAAGGAATGGGTTACACGGCTGGGAAGAACACAGTGCCTTCTGCTTGGAGCCCACTCTGGGCCTTCTGCCCAAGTAAACATTATTGCAGGAGGAGTCAGTTACACAGTGTCTCATCTACTGAACTTTATTTCTTGAGATGTGTAATGTGTCTATGTCACACTAAACACTACTCACTTAACCTATATTTAAGGTCCATAGGGCTTTTCAGTAAGAGATAGCCTTCACTGTATAACAATGTATAACAAACACTGATGCTTTGCAGAAGGTGCTCGTCTCTATTACTGTTATCTTCTGCATTCTGCATTATATCCTCTGCATTCCAGAAAAAGTTCTTTCTACATAAATACATGCTTATTCAAGTGCATGTTTTTTGTTGTTTTTTTCTGTTTTTTTTTTTTAATAGAAAAAAAAAGCTTTGTCCTACACTGATACTACTTTCAAAAACTTAATAATTAAGGTTCCTGTGAGAAAGTTGCTTTATGGAAACTTAAAAAAAAAAGCTAAGAATTTTCACGCTTCGTTACATTTAGTTTATCAAACAAAGCCGAAAGTATCTTTTGATGATCTAAGACCATCCTAATCTCTGGACAAACGTTCACTTATTCTGTTCTTATATTCACTGTACTCAAGTAGGCATTTTTAGGCTTGAAAACTTAGAATCCTCATAGCTGCTACTAATTGCCATCAAATATTTATCAACTTTCCACTTAAAAATTGGTCCAGCTGCAAAGCAGCCAAGAAACTTTGGCACCACCATGAAAAAAAAAAAGAAAAAAAAAAGAAAGAAAAGAAGAAAGCCCTCTCATAGTACATGAACTGCAGCCTACAAAACAACTTTAACAAAAGCTCCTGAGAAGCACATTTATAGGAGAATTTATAAACCGAATAGCATAAGGCACTCTGGAATCATTTTATAGTATCCTCTAGAAAAAATTAAGGCTCCAAATTCTGATTTCCTGCTGCTTATGTCTTACCTTTCTTCATGCATCTTCTCAAAGAAGTGATCATTTTCCTAGATCTCATAGCAAACAGCATGTTTCTGCTGTGCTAATACTAATCAGCTCATATAAATGCTCAGAACTTTAATATCCATAGGAAAACCACCGAAGATCTCCATAGGCACCCAAGATGGGTTCCCTCAAAACAAACTTTATGAAGAGCTTCAAATTCATATACTTTGAAAAAAAAACTGCTAGGGAAGCAAGTGTCCCTGCAGTCACCTGCAGTGGCCTGCTGGTAACACACTGATGAGGGAACCAAGTAAAATTAAAAAAGAAAATAAAGTCTTTGGGTAGCAGATTTGCCCCAGGCCACTGATTCCAGCTCCAAATCACTCTGTTTATCTTCTACCCTCCAACAACAAGGATTTCCTAATGCCCTCCTGCAGTCTACTCCTGTGACTGTTCCTGCCCTGCCTTCCATAGCCAGGAGCAGCACTGCACTCCTAACGACAGGAGCTGAATCTCTGCTTCTTTAGATGAGAAAAGCCGTTTCCTCAGCTCACAAGCTTACCTGCACCTCTAAAAACACCCCAACTCTAAAATCTGCTGTATGTCTGGTCACCTAACGAACAAGGGATGAGATGCTCGTACAGCAGGCCAGCCAAACACCTCCCTCCTATATAAGGAGCCACAGGCATCAAGATTCCCTATTGAACGGCAAGAAGCGAGGTCGGACAGTGGCCCACAGGAAGCAGGGCCACTGCTGCTAACTACTGCTCTTTCTGGGGCCTAAAGTGAGGTTTCGTCCAGCAGTGGAAGCACTAGCCTGACTCGGTGACTGATTTGAACTGTGGTCAAGACCCACCTCAGCACCAGGCCATGAGAGGACTACACTCCACATAGATTCCCCCATCTTGCCTGTATTTCCACTTTTTTTTACAGAGTATGAGAGAACAAAATTAAAGACAGCATTTCAATTTACGCTGAGAAAAAGGTTCTCTAAAATGGGACAAGCTGAAAACACTGGTGTGCTTAGAAGACCGGATCACAACAGGGATCACAAGGGCATCCCAGACACCCAGGGGCTGCATGGTGAGCAGAGTGCTTGGGCTAAAGCTACACACACTACTGGCTCTGGCTGTTTCTGTGCTGACCTACATGGGCTTCCCGGACTGATTTGCCACATAGAACAGAAAAACACAGGCTAGGAAAGGGCTAAAGGGATCAGCCAAAGGAGGCTGAAAGGCAAACTGCTGTTCCTGGGGGTCGTGCTGCCCTACACCAGCTCATGAACCCACAGCCAGTTAACTGCCCTTACGGGGAGCAGGGAGAAAGAGAGAGAGGCAACAGCAGAACACAGTGATTTATCTGCAACCAGATAAATTCCTTATCAAAAATAAAAAGGGGAGAATAACTCTCTGGAAAGCCTTCCCTCTCTGAAAGACTCCATCCTGAACCATTATCTGCATTAAAGCACATTAAAGCATTATCATTCAGAAATAATCAAATCCTGTGACAAATACGGTAACTTTAATTACTCTCCGCTAGGGCAGTTTTAATCATTCCAAACCTCTAAACTGCACAAACTGCCAAACAGAACACACATTCCACCAGAAATAGTTTTCCCTTCAAATGTGAAGTTTCTATCTATATTATACTGGTTTAAGAAGTAATGCATCTTAAGTCCTCCTGGCCCTGTTCAAACTTCAGTATCTCACAGATTCTCTGAAACAAATTGAGGAAATTATATCCTGTGGCCTGGAAATGTCTCTGCAATATGCTGCAGTACTTGATTCAAGCATCATTAACTTTAAGATAATGGGCATTAAATCTCATGCTCTAAAAGGTAGGAGCTTTTTAATCAGATTAGAAAGTAGAAGGATATCACTGACAAATACATTAAAAATTGTAAAAGGCCTTGGTTTTCCCTTGCAAAACATTAAATTTGAACAAGAATCCTTCATAATAGTTTGACATGTACTAAAAATAAAAAGAATCTGAACCCATCTGGAGTGAGCGTTCAATTTACCCAAAACTCAGCTCCTTTCAGACAAAGTCAGATCTCAAACTTACTTGAAAAACAGAGACATCTCTCCCATATTTCTCCTGCCTAGGATCCTTATCATATTTATCAATACTGTTGTATCACCTTAAGTAAACATGATGTACATCTATAAACAGAAAAAAAATGTACTCATCCTGTGTCTTGCATTGTCCATAACCTCACTGCCAACACTGCAATGAACTGTGAAAGCCAAAGCAGTGGCAATGCAACTAAACCTTGACTTTTATAAACAAGAGATCTAGACCCAGATACTGCTCTCCTGCCTCGCACTCACTGCAGCAGCCTGAGCTTCATCCCCTGTGGAAAGACGGCATCAGATTCTGCTCAGCGGGACCCCAGCAGTGCTAAAACACAAGATTCACGACCTCTATAAACAATCCTGTTTTCCTTCACCGGAGGGGAAGCACCAGTGACAGGAGGTTAAGTGAAAGAAAGACACATCTTTCAAGGAGAGCACAGGAGAGAAACCCTCCAGGAAAACAAGAAATTTCAACTGTGCAATCCGGATCTCCTTAGCATGGTCAAAATCAGAGACCAAATAGGGTATCAGTTTTAGGGTATCGCTTGGCATTATGTCGCCTCCATACTACTCTCCCACTTAATTGGGATTAATTTCTAACACTCAGTCAGCTTTGCCACTTAAACCTAGAACTGCTTAGACCAATCTGCTTATTCAAGTCATACCCTTAAAGGTTACAGCACAAATTCAGCTAGACAAAAGCAAGCAGCAGATTACCCACCTAGCTGTATGTACGTTTTACATCTCCTTCCATGGATCTTTTCAGTTTCTTTTTTTCATTATTTGCCATTTCATGTGATTATAAATAACTGCAAGGTCAATTAACAGTGTCTAAATTTACCTGGTAGGGTAAATCAGCCATCCTTAAGTACGTTTCCATTTTCAAACAGAAAGGAGATAAACTTGGGACACCATTGTTAGGCCTCGAAAATTGATGCAGTATGATGGCATCTTTCGAATCAACCTCCTGCTCTTTCCTGTCAAAAGAAAAAGGGAGGGGGGAATTAAGGAAACAAACAAACAGGAGTGTCATGCATCTATATATTAAACACACACACAGCAGAAACCCTGTCTGAAGCAAAACGTACATCCTCCCTTAATGGACGGTGGCAGTCAGGTTATTATTTATTTATTTGCTCATTCCCGCAGCCTGGAGTCACCCGGCAGCACTCGGGCCGCTGTGGCAGGAGGGAGGCCCGGCTGATCCCACACCAGGGAGCACTGGAGGACACGGAGCCCCTGTGCGGGGCCAGGCCCGCGGCCCCGCGCGACCCGCGGCAAGGGGCCGCTGCCCCGAGGACGGTGCACGCGGGGGCACGGCCAGCCCCGCGCCGGCGCTGCGGAGACACGCGGGGACACGGCCAGCCCCGCGCCGGCGCCGCGGGGACATAAGATGGCTGCAGGTGCGGCGGGGCCCGAGGTGCCGCCGCCTCCGCACACGGACACCCCGCGACGCTGCTCCCCCGCGGGGGGCTGCCTGGAGGCCCGGCTGGCAAACGCCACGCTCTCCCGCGAAAAATAAATAAATAATTAAATAATCAAACAAACACATAAAGAAAATTTATGTGCTAGTAAATACATAAATAAAATTCATGTCCTCGAGGCGTGCGCGATGCGGCCACGCCGGGTGGGTACCCGCGGCGCGCAGCCCTGCGGCCGGCGCCGCACCCGCGCCCTTGCCGCGGCGCATCCCTATCCAGCGCGGCATTCCCACGGCGCATCCGTATCCTGCGCGGCATTCCCGCGGCGCCCTTGCTGCGGCCGCATCCCTATCCAGGCCGTCCTTCCCGCGGCGCATCCCCATCCAGCGCGGCATTCCCGCGGCGCCCTTCCCGCGGGCCCCCCGCCGCCCGCCCCGCGGCCGCCATTTCGCGGCGCCGCTCACCGTATGGCGAGCAGCTCGTGGAGCAGGTAGGCGGCGGCGGCCAGCAGGGCGCCGCCCGTCAGGTAGAGCGTCTTCTTCCACCACGAGTCGGAGCCGAGCGCCGCCATGGTGCCGCCGGCGGGCAGCGGGAAGGCGACGATGTCGCCCCCATAGAGGGCGGGCGGCGGCTCGTCGGGCGCCGCGCACCAGCCGAGCGCCAGGCTGCGGTTGCGGCTCAGGTCCGCCACGCAGGAGCGCGGCGCCGCCAGCGCCACGGCCCAGGGCATGGTGCGGCCCCGCCGCGCCACCGCCGCCGCCGCCGCCGCGGCTCCCGCATGCCCGCGGCCCGCGGA
>JAUBNY010000547.1:84829-107642 GCA_032275445.1 Crypturellus soui | reverse complement strand
CCAGCCTCCGTTACTGCCCTTTGCAGCTGCGAGGAGGGCAGGTTGTGCTGCCTGGGGAACCGTGGAGGAGCAGAGTCCAGGTGTACCAGCCATCCTGGAAGTGGCAGCTGTGTCTCACCCCAAGCAACCTGCTGTAATGCCAAAACTTCTGCTAGGCCCTAGATTTTCTCTATATTTCCTCTTTTCAAGCAATTTTTCTCCAGGGAGGAATATGGATTCAGTTGGGACCATTTTTGTATGTTTTCTAATGTGCTTTTACATCTTGATCTTTCTCTATCAGTCTGAAACTCTGTATTTACAGCCAAATTTACTACATATGGGACCTTACATTAGATGCTATTTCTTTGTTCTCTTTGTTATCCCTTAAAACAGTTTGTTCAGACCCAGGTCTGTATTTCATTAAGTGAACACTGATGAATTCTTAATACACAAAGTTCTTCCATGCCAGTGAAAACAAAGCTAGAGGTTGTTTAAGGATGCTTAGACATAGCAAGTTTGACAAACCCCAGTCCTGACACTTTGCAAGCTTGGTGTAAAGCCTATGGCCTCTTACTAGCACCAGGGCTCTTCAACTCTGACACAAACTACAACTAACAAGTTGGACATACTCTAAGTCAAACAAGAAATCAAACTTTTAAAATAGTATTACATAAAAATAAACATGTTGTATGTCTGATCACAACCAGGCGATTATGTTTCCCAAGCGTATAAATCAATGGTATAATTGAGTTAACCAGCTACCACAATTAAAGGAAACTAGAGCATTGTATCAAAAACTCCGAAAAGCTTCTTTTATGAACTTATTTTCTAAGATCTGTCAAACACTGAGGAAGCATAAAGTATTTTTAATCCCCCAGGGTAGAAGAAGTTCTGTTTTGTGCAGAACAACAGACACAAATTGTCATGATTAGATCACACAGTTCAGTGCTCAAAGAACAGCAGGTCAATTCTCTAAATGATTTTAGCTGAAAACTCTTTCCTTTGCTTGTTTATCCAGTGGTGAGCTATAACATTTGCCTGAAACCTTCCGCTGTGGTAAATCCAGATATCTATACACTACCAAAATCAGTAACTCAGTTACGTCAACAGAGTTGTACCAGTTATCCTGAGGATCTGCTTCAAAATACTTGTTTTTTCAGCATTGGTAACAACTGAGAAGAAAGACCTAATACTTTTAAGATATTTTGGGATTAATGATACTTCTTTACTGAATGATAGAGTTTATTTTGAAACTTGAAATATGCCATTTCATTGTAAATTTTAGCAGCCTGACATTGCAGAATAAAAATCCTTTTGAGAAATTAACAAAATGTTTAGGTGAAATTTTGAATTTTAAATTTAACATACAATATTTTCATTTATATCTATTTTCATAAATTTTTCATACAATAATTTATTTACTTCAAACAAAATACCTGACAACTAACATCCCACAGCAACAAGTATTATGCTTTACAGTAAATATTTTTTCCTGGTATATTTTAGCAAAGGGAGAGCAAACAGTGTTAACCTGTTCTTTGATCAAGAGAACAGCAATAGCATTAATTTTTTTTTTCATAACTGCAAACATTGCTCATCATATGGATCATTCTTTCCACTGGAAAATGTTTTTAAAGTGGACAGAGAAAAATACAAGACTTGTTTCAAAAAACAATTGATGAAAATATAGACCCTACTCCCCAGCTCATATTTTTCCTTGAAAGAAAAAATAATGATGGAATTTCAAATGTTTGCTTCCTAAAGCACAGAACAGGTAACAACATGGACTTTATAAAACATTTAATTTTTCGTTATTAAAAATTATCAGTTGAATTGACATGGGCTGCTATTTTTTCATTGTAAGAAGTCCATGGTTTACTGCTACACTTAATTACCTGAAAACTAATACTTAACGCTTTTAATTTTTTTAACAGTTTATGGATGAAATCAGAATCAGATGTGCTGATCAGCACATCTATAGCTAGTATATATATATACTAGCTAGTATCCATAGCTACAGTGTGTATGTATATATATATAATATATATATTCTTTTTTAAAGCAAAAATTCTTTTTGCATGGCAATCTTTCTGGAGCTCCAAATCCAGTAAGTTGGCTTATCCAAATAGTTCTGTGCCTACTGAATACTTAAAGAACTTTGCTCCTAGGGACTGTTTAAAAGATGAAAGAAATGACACTTAAAATTGCTGCTGGGCCTCTATGAGCCCTCATCTAATCCTCTGTAATATTGGAAAGACTCTTTCCCCTCTATTTCCTTTTAAAAAATCTTTAATGTTCTCCACTTTGCAGGAGCAAATATTGCAGATTTTTTTAACATGATAATGAAATCAAATTTCCAACAGTCAGGTCATGGGTGTAAGAGGGGAAACCAGCTTGAAGAAACGCTATTAATTTCCCTTCAAACCTAATATATGCTTATTTTACTTACAATGATTTTACTTAAAGTAAATAACAGGTTATTGTTCTTATGCCAGTCTGGATCTAATAACAAAAGCGTTTTCTCCATATCCTACTAAATGTTGCTAACTATAAACTGAAATAACTTTTCCACATTTATGAGAGCAATTAAAAACGTACTCAGACACATGATAACATGATGTACTTTGCACTTTCAAAGAGCTTTATTCTAAAAGCACTTATATACGAATTTCATTTATCAACATGAGTAAATCTGTTTGCAAACAACCTCAATCTGAAAGCAGCTATACACATTTAATTAGAGGAATCATTTGATTATAATCTAAGGCAGAGAACAAGTGAGTGGTCAAGCTTAAAATTTAAAATTCTATTCTTAATCATATTGATCAATGTTGTATGAGGCATGCAATAATAGGCTAGGGTATTAGAATAAAATCATATTTTATTCACTGAGTTCACTAGATAAAATGCAAGATACATGAAAAGAGGCTGATGGGGCTGTAACCTCGTGCCCTGCAGAATATTGCCATGGTTTTATCTGTCATACAGCACTACTTACAGATTAAAATTACTAAAGAGGGCATTAAGAGGTAAGATTCAGTTCTGCACATGTGAATCTGATTTCACTAATGTGTTGAGTATCCTTCTAGAAGAGAGATTTTTTATTTTTCAGTTGCAATATAAGCAGATGATGCCTCTCTCCATATTTACCCCCAAAATCATAATCTAGAGCAGCACTTACTCTTTAATTTACTTCTTTTTGTTGGTGTGTTACCTGCGTCTACGCAACAAAAAAAGTGGCAATACGAAGGCATAGCGAGATGATTTAAGAACGGAATTTTGACTCATGTTTGAATTATTTTGGTTTTAGGAATTTAATTCTGGTTTCTATATTCTTTGCAAATTCTTTTGAGGTAGCTGCACTTCACGTATTTGTCAGATCTGGATTTCAGTTACAGTGTTCTCATACTAATATAATTTTCCAGATGCTACAGGAGTTATTTCTGATTTACATTAATATTAGCTTAGTAAGAATAGTGCCACTGTTTTGGAAGTGCATTCTAAAATGCCTCATGCTTGTCAGGTAATTATGTCTTTGAAGGCTTATATTTTTTTAAATAATGGACACTAAAGCATGTATTTAGACAAATATATTGAAAATATATGTCTTTTAATTCTTTAATTATTGAAGTTTGTTCAGACATTTGCAGATTATTGATCTCTGTTTCTCTTTTTTGTACTTCCAGTAAAAAATGGAATGAATTTTAATGAAAAACAGTTATCATGATTAAAGTGAACATACTGTAGGCTTTACGTTAGAATTATTTGTCATAAGAGAGAAGGTAGCAGAAAATAATGTGATAAGAAGCCATTCTTCAGTTACAGGAGGACTGCATTACCTACCAGATACTATAATGTCATTATACCATTAATTAAAAATATTTCTGCAACATGCATAGCACACTTAACTCTTCCTTTCAAGATCTATTTTATAATACTATCCTCAGCAAAAATAGGAAATATCACTGGAACCAAAACAAGCAGGAAATGCATGATTTTGTAGTGTGAATTGCAGATAAAAACCAGTTTGTGAAAAATGGTTCCCAGACACAGAACACTGAGATGTTCCTCTGAGGAAGTTATTCACACAGAAAATTATGAAAATGTAAAATAGACCTCAGGGATTCTATAGCCTAATCTTTTAGCGTTTTCATTGTGCCAGATTGCCTCAGAAGTGTTAGGTGCTAATTAAAATTTCCCCAGTTAGAAGAAAGGCTCTTAAAAGAGAGACTTTCAGGTTGCTAGAAGTATCTGTGGTCTTCCTTATTTAATTACTTGATTCTGTAAGTGTTATGGCTACCGAGTAACTTCTTTTAAAGTACACACAACAGAAATCAGTGGGAATAAGCCATTCTTCCATTTGTGCCCCTCCTAAAAATCAGTTAGACTTTTCTAAAGTTACTTTGCTTTTCCTATTGTATAGCAGACATGACAAGTAATTAAATGTTTACAGGAAGCTGTAGTCAGTGACTGCATGTTTGGTGAAAAAGTAAATTTAGTAAGTTGGGACCTGGCCCTGCAACTGACTAAAATACAGTTTTCACAAGAGGACTCGTTGCCATAAATAGTGCTTCCAGTAGACATCTTTTGTTTAATTCCCTCTTCTGCAATTTATTTGTTTTCACAAAACCAGTCATACGCTACAGCCTCACTAGGCTCATAGCATTACACAATTCTTCAAAGCAGTAGAAGCCATGTGTGTCTCCACTTTCATAAACATCAATTCAGAACAGCTTCATATCCACGTTATCATTTGTCCTGACATGCTGTTCGGAAAGTATTTGATGATAACTTGACCAGACTGAGACGCCAGTGCTTGGGAATACTGGCTTTCATTTACAACCCCTTGAAACATATTGAAATAACCTTTAAGGTTTACATTTCCAATCATCTAAATCTTAGGGTTATTTAAATGAGCCCACCGAGTAAGAAAATATTTTTAATAAGTACAATTGACAGAGTTTTAGGGACTCAGTTGTAATATGCGTCCTAATATAGAGTCTTTCTACTACCTAAATCATAAGGGCAACCAATGGAGAGTTTTTACCTAGCAGGAAAAATATCTGGAAGCTTTAGTTTTCTGGAGAAAAAGAAATCTGCAAAAGCAATTGCTTTATTTTCCAAAACGCAGTAAGTTTTCAAACGTTTCTCTTATCCTTCCTATTTCTGTCTACAAAGAAAAAAGTTGCTTTTGAGAGTAACCACAGCATATCACTGACTTCTCAAATTTCTTCTCCAGGAAAAAAATAAAATATTTTACAACATCCATTCAAAAAGACTATTCAAGAATAATAAACAGAGTCAGCTTTGTGGAAATATTTCTTATTTAAATTGAAAGGATGTTTTTTACAGGAATGCATTCAAATTGCTTAGAGGCTCTATTTCTCACCTTCTATTGCATTATTCATCAAATAATTAGAGCATAACTTTGTTTTGAACACATATCAAACAAAGGCATTTTTAGAGATCTTATTTCAACCTTTTTTTAGAAATATCTGGTTCTGAAGAGTTTTTGGCTTAAGCAGATTGTTTATATAAATGTATCCATAGCAAATTAACGTAATAAAAGAAATTATACAGATCAAATTGTAATGCAGAGTTCTTTGGAATGTATATGTCAGAAACATGCTGTGATCCCCATTGAAGTCAGGCAATCCAAGAGGATAACTGAAACAAATTTACTGTGATTGTCATCACACATTAGGTAGCAGCTGATACTAATTAGCAAGTTTCAGGGTCAGAAGTCTGTCTTTGAATAGGTGCTTTTCAGATCTTTCCCCTAAATTAACACAGCCACTTAATTCCACTTAACTTGGAATTTTGATATCAAACATCTCTAATCAACCAATTCTGTCAATCCCATCTTTTTCTTTGTATTCAAATCTGAGAACTCTAGCTTCTGTTTTCACCTTCCTGATGTTTAAAGAGGTAAATAAAGATTCCTACTCCTCAATATCTTAGCCATTATCCATGTTGGCACAATTTTTTTTCTTATTATTATATTCTTTTTGTCACCTAAGAGCCACAGTTGCTGACCAAGATCCTGCTGTGTTAATGCCATTCTGCTGAGGAAAATGTATATTATATAAATTGCACACAGATAACTTAATTATACACCAGAGAACATGGAAGCTTGGGAGACAGAAACTGAAACAACTAGAGTTGCAAAGTACCAGAAGAGAAAGGTATTGTGCACAATGTGATACTTTTCTGCAATTTAAAATTTCCCCTTCTTTTGTCTTAGTTCTAACATACCTATATAAATAATAAAAAATAGAGAAGTGTTTGATAAACCCAAAAGACAAAGACAAGAAATAAAGTAACTTGAAAATCAGAAATTTGGGGAGTTAATGCAGCTTTTCTGCAGCTTGCAGAACAGGTGGAGTGTCCTCAAATCAGTAATACCAAGCTACTTACTTACACACATTTAAAACAGTGAAACAAGAAGATAATCAACTACAAATTACCTAATCAAATCCCAGACAATTTATATCAAACTCATAAGATTCACATATCCACAAAAACTATTATGTATAATTTTATGCTTTTATTTATTTTTCATTTTAAAAGCTCATTTTCAGAACGAGCAAACAACAGTGAACAACACTTGCAGTTTCTGCTTACATTTTTCCATTGTAGAAACTAATAATTCTTAAATCCATCATTTTAAAAAAATACAAATAGATATTAATTGTAAAACGTAAATGTAAAAATATACAAACAGATATTGCTTGGGATTATCTGTTGAAGAATAGGGTTTGGCATCCAAGACTGGCAATTGAGTTCATACTGCCCTAATTACAACATATCAGACTTGTTCTGCCAACAATCTGCTTGAAAATCCTTGAACAGTAGAAATGATCATTTTTTGCCATTTTATATTGAGATGAAAAAAGAAGCTTCAACTCTACTTCAAACTTGTAACTTCTTTATCTTACTAGAATTCTTTTTCAACTTTGATAGTCAAAATTATTGCCCTCCTGTTGACAGGGTTATAATAGGAATCTATATTTCTAGGATTTACTAAATTTCAAGTGATTAAAGAAGAATCATAAAAAGATAAAATAAGTTGGAAGTGATAACTATGTTAACATAGTAATATTCCTTCCTGTTTAAGAAGACTCTTTAAGAAAAGATGATCAATGAGCAATAGATTAAAAATACTGAAAAAATATCTTCTTCCTCATACCTGGAGGTGCTTTTCTTTCTTTACTTTTGATGTAAGTAAACTGTACTTTGGTCTCTTTCTATTAAAAAATAAAATAAAAAAAAAAAAAAAAAAAAGGAAAAGAAAACCCAGTAATCTGTTCGGTCCTAACTGAATGCAATGGAAGTTCTGCATTTAAAACTGATTAGTATTAGTCCTCCTAAAGAGATAAAAGAGAAAAAAAACTGTAGAGAAACCACAGTTTATCAAAGCTAAAGAACTCAGTGGATTTTTTTCCCTGCATTTTCCTTTTTCCTGTTGTTGATTTTATATATATATATATATAACTTTAGAAATCTAAATTAGCAAGGCATAGACACTATAAAGAGATTGTCAAGGAAGGTAAGAATCTGTGCGCACTGGGCAAAGACCTCCATAATATCCTGTATTGGATGAACCATTCCAGTCTGTGAACTGGAGAGATTTGTTGGTTAAGTCTGTGAATTTAGGTATTCAAACCAGAACTAATTTTTGTGTACAAGAACTGCAGGCAGTAGTTAAAATCCTTTCAATAGAGACAGCACATATGAGGTTATACAAACATACTTTAATAATGGTGTATGATGAGTGATAAACTCCTTTTTAGAATAGGATGAGTTTAATAATCTGAAATACGTTCTTCATATTTGGAAATTGAGCATGAATATTGGCATGGAACTTTCTATGACCTCGGACAAAATCCAGCAAATATTTCTGTGTATTTTTAGATGGATCTTTTAAGTGACTTTCAGACAGGGAGGGAAAGGTAAAATTTGTGAGACGGAAAGAAGAATGAACCTAAGTATACAGACTGAGTAGGCTGTGTCTTTCAAAATGACCATTTAAAAATAGTCATTTTTAAAAAATATTTTAAATCAATAGGCTTTGTATTTTGGGGAAAGAATATAGAACAGAGTAAGGGAGATATTTTTGGCTACCACAAAAAATGTCAACATATACCATCTAACACTACAGCATCAAAATGAGTTTTAGATTCTTAGATTCTTTAGATTTCTAGATATTATATTTCCAACACAGAAGTTCTCTTACTTCCCTGGAGTTTTAGATACAAGAGTATCTTCAATAAGCCAAATAAATAAATTTGAAGACTTAGTTGTTTTTACACTTTATTTAAGATTTAATCTTGTTGACTTAGGATTCAAATAACTTCTAAAGGAGAATCAAAATGAGTCTTTAAATATAATTTTCTGATTTTTTTGTCACCTGAATAAGAAGAGTTTTGAACACCCAGTTCACAAGTGAAAAATCTCAGAAATGTAAATTTTTCAGAAAAAGAAGAATTTTAAACTCATGTATTTCAAAATTAAAGTTATTTTAGAAAGAGTAGCTGAAAATCATATTTTTCAGAATATATTTCTTTTCTTTATTTAAGAGTTTCAAGGAAACCTTGTATATAGGTACAGACATAACATATGAAAGTGGCATGTAATTAGCTTTAATTTTTTCACCTTTTCCTGTAAATTCTATTTCAGATGAATTTAAGAAACTATGAGCCCTTAAAAAAGCAATATATATGAAAGACATATATTATTTGATCATGTTGTCTTTTTAATGAACAGAGTAGAATAAGATTGAGAAAATCAAGAAGTTCAAAAATAGAAAAAAAAATCAGTTGGACAGTATAGTTCTGTGGGTTTTTGTTTGTTTTCATATTCTAAATCTAAATATGTAAAAGAAAGAAGGCTAATTACTATTATGTTCTAATCTATAAAAATGAGGCATCACTCAGATTACATTTGTACCATAAGATGGGCTTTTAATCAAGTATAGAGAAATTTTATCAGAGCTACAGAAATACATGTGTGCCTATATATATCCTATACACATACTGAAGTGCTCTATTAAAACACCCACCAGTAAAACTTTTTTTCTGCAGATGGATGAAAAACATACATTCTTTAGCAAGCACTGCTACTCAGTGAAATTTCTTAAGAACAGAAATTTGGAAATGAAAGGTGTGAGAACTAGGAATAGTCAAGAGTAGGAATCATTCTTTTTGTAAGAATTTTTATATTTTCTTGAAAACTTCATTCTTTCTGGGAAGAATATATTTCTCTCCCTATCATTTTTTTATAGGCAAATTTATTTATTGCAAACAGGAATACAAGACAAATGAAGAAAAAAAGCAAAGCTTAAAATAGTGTTGCTATTTGTCAGTATGCATATGGAAAGACTCTGTTTCCCGAATTTCATAGGTTTTGCAATGAGACTTAAAAAGCGCCCAAAGAGGTTCAAGAGCTGTCTTCAGAGTCATCTGGTACTGATGACTAAAAAAAGGTCACAAAGTCAAGCTTCACTACATTTCTTGGCTTTAAAACCACATTTGGAACCAAGAATCTCACATCAGCATTTTCTGGATGGCGGATAGTTGAAATAGTCATAGTCTTTAATTTTCATTTCCTAACTTGTAATATTTTAAGAAACTGAAATCTTCATTTTGTCCTCTTTGTGACCTTTTCAGTGCCTTTCCATTTCTTATTCTTGATACTTTATAACATAATTTTCTTTCATGAGAACAAAAGAACTGCCACACTGTATTAGATCAAAGTTTCATCCAACTTAATATCCCACATATGATAGTGTCAGTTAGTGGATGCTTACAGAAAAGTACAAGAAATAAGACAAGTATAATATAATTTTCTCATCTCAAATCTTCACAATAGGATTAGCTTTAGTAACAGGAGATCAATAACAATATTGTAATACTCATCTCCCAGGCCATCTCCCTTAGCAGCTAAACAGAATTCTGTCATTCAGTTCAGAGGAGCCAAAACAGACTTTTAAACCGAGGCCAATACTTCATTAAAACTCTAGAAGATTATTTAGAAAAAATAAAAAGGCTGCCATCTTTAATTCTCTTCTTTCATGTTTCCATTTAAAAAATCAAGTATTCTTTTTAATTTTTATTCTATTTAACAATATGTCATGTTAATATCAAGCAGTTGAACAAAAAAGCAGCCTATAAAAACTAGTCAGAGAAAAAATGCTAAGTGATACTAAATGAGTTAACCAAGCTGGTTAAATTCCAATTCTGAATTCATGATTCTGTAAATCTGTAGCTATTCTAGCATTACTTAGCTGCATGAGACAAAAGAGTTTTCTCATTTCGTATATATGCAATACCTCTTTCTCGCTGCTTAATCTGATCCACTTTTTATTCGCTGCTATATAAGTGAACTTTAATATAAACCAGATCTAAATTCAAGTGCAATGCTGTTCTCCATTTGGAATGAGTCTTTAATTTCTTTTCAGCTTTGAGTACTCTGAGATACATCAGAATGAAATTTTAATTTCATGAGACATCAGAGTTATTTTGTTCCACTTTGCAATGATACCTCAAAATATTAAACTTCTCAGAAGAAAATGCTGAAAGCAAGCTACAATTCAAATTTTTAAAACATGGAATATGAAAGATACTGACATATTATGTTTCAGTTTGGAGCTTTATATAATAGAAAAAATCAAAACATCAAATTCATGTGCTTCAGTCCAGCCAAAATGGTATACTATCTTCTCTTTTTCTCTTTTACAGGTTTCTCCTTACTTAAAAAAAATGCATTTAAATTTTAACATCTGATTTTCTCTCTTCTCTTTTTTTCTCTCCCTCCTTATAATTCCTAGCCAAGTATTTCAAAGCCAGAATCTGCTGTTCTTTACCACCTGACTCACCAGAACAGCCCTGGTAGATACATTGGCAAAAGTCTGTGACTGCAGATAGAATTCCACTCTTACGCACACACAAATACAGAACTGACTGACCTAGGCCAAAGCAGGGTTTTGGAGAGTAACTAGGCATGACTATTCAAGCAAAAGTAGTAAAGGAGAGTGAGGAATGCAAGGATTATCAAAAAAAATGATGGAATTCAATAAGAGTAATGAAAATATAGATGAGAGTAATGAAAACAAATTGTATTGAAAGTAAATGCAGTACAAGATGACAAAAGATCCTTAATACTAAGTTTAAGTGGATGTCATTCCTTGAAATAAACAGACATTCTAGACCAAAGAAAAGTGTTGAAATCATTGGTTTTGTGTAGTTTAAATCTAGCTAAAAATTAAATACTTAATTAAGATTCTTAGTCAATGCTCTCTTAATTGACTAATACATCATTCTGTTAATGCTAATGGTAAATTAAATATCTTTGATAGATATTCAAACAGTGAAAAGTATTTAATTGACATTGATCTTAATGGTCATTACCTTAAAATGTTAGCTGATGGATGTACATCCACAGCTGTAGGGATTACATATTACAGTATTAAATTTCAGGATATCATCTACAAAAAAGCATTAATAATGGTTAGCAAGTCTTCCTTGTATATCAAGTGGAATTGCAACCAGCCATCCCAGGTAATGAAATTATCCCCTTTCAAATAATATATTATTTTTCTCATTACATTAGTTTCCTTTTCTTTTGAAGAGACTACGTTGAACAATTAAAGACTTCTAAATCATACTTTACCAACTTTTTTGAATTATTTTAACACGTAAAATTAGTTAAATGAATTAAGTAAGAAAAATGCAATAAAATGCAAACCAGTATAGAGAAAAAAAAAAAGATAACTGAAGAAACTGAAATCAGATATCTGGTGATCAGATGCAGAAGACTCTTTATGTCCAGGGGATGAAAAGGAGAGTTAGAGTTATTCAAAGCAGGATTTCCAAAAGTTGTTAGTAGCAATGAATATCAGTTTTTGAGTGCCTGAGAATAGCCAAATTGAAGAGCAGGAATATTCAAATGGTGATCCCTAGCACTTTCTGAAAACAGACCACTAGCAGTTATTTCCTAATTAGGTATCAGAAAGGAAGGAGAAAATATAAATAGTCTCTATTTAAAATTATGGCCTTGCTTCATTTTAGATTTAGCTTCATGGCGTAAAAAGTCACCTGTCATTTATTTATGTTATATGATTTGGATTTGGATTCATGTAATAGGTAAATTCTTATAGTTCAACAATAAGATTTTTAAATCAAGTTTAATCAGTGTTGTTGATACTGTCCTGACAAAAGGTGTTCACATATAATTTTATGTGTACAGAAATGTATGTATAGATGCGCAAGGAACAACCTAATTAGCTTGATGAACAAATGAAGTTTCTACTTTGAGGGCACATGCCCCAAAAATCCTCACAAAACAAATGATTACCCTAAAAAATAGCTCAGTGATCCTGAAAACAAAATTTAAGCACACTTCAGTTTGTAAACATGGCCTTGTGCTAATAAGAAATCACTGGATAGAAAACAACTATGTAAGAATTGCACCTAGAGTGTGTTGACATGGCCAGTCTGCTTGATCGAATTAACCCCACTTTATATACAGCAGGATTGTCTGCCTTGGGATACAGTGAAGCAAAATTGCTGAAATAAAATATCCTGCTGACAGAACTGAAAGTAGGCTTTAGCAGATCACGTTTTCATATATTAAGCATTCTGTAGGCATTATAGTTTGTTGGTTTTAATTCTCCCCAGAAAGACCAAGACTTCAATTCACAGTCCAGTGAATTCAATGGGAGCCTTCATAGAAACCCCACCAAAAAAAATTACCTTCCTTTTTAATATTTTTCTGTCAATCAGCTATTGCCATGGCAACTTCAGCCCCGCAGTAGTACAGCCAGGGAAATGGGGGACTCAGATTTGACTTGTTTCTTTGTCATAAATTTCTTGTGTCACTTCTGGCAAATCACTTTGGCTCTAATTCACAAAGTTATCAAAGCACCTAATTTTCAATTGATTTCAGTGATAAACAGACCCATTAAACTCCTCTGAAGATTTGTCTTTAGCACTGCTGTTATTCCTGTATTAGTTCCAACTCACATATTAATTCAGATCAAAATCTTTCTTATTTTCTGAATTTGTTTTGGCTCTCAACTATACATCCCATCATCTGTTCTCAAAAACAAAGAAAAATTTGGTCTCTAGGGATGGTATACAAAGTTTTGACACCCAAGTCCTGTGTCTGCATTTAATAGGGATAGCGCTGAACTGTGTGTGCTCCAGGGGGTTCATCTCTATTCCTTCAAATTTCCTGTGAGTCTTATTCAGATCTTACATACCTTGTCTCTCACATTCAAATGATTTTATGTCCTGCTTTGTTATTAAACCCTTTAAACTTGGGTTCATTTTATTTTGTGGATTTCTGAAGAAGCAGAAAGAACCAAAAATTGATCCTATCTCATTGTAATTAATTTTTCAGACAACCTCCTAATGGGCTTGTATTCTACTGAGTAAAATCACTGATACTGTCAAAAACGTCTCTGACATCTGGTATCTGGAAAAAGAGGATGAGAGGATGAGGAAAAAAATGATGGAACAGGAAAAATATCTATAGGTCTATAAAAGGTCAGTAAAAATGAGCACAATTGACCTGAGGTATCTGGTCCAGAAATCCAAACCTCAACTCAAGCAAGTCTAAGAAAGGAAGCATATACTTCCCTTCTAACCTAAGGGAGGGTTCAATTTGTAAGGAAGCATAAGAACATAAGCACACAGACACGCACGTGAGCATAAATACATCTCACTGGGTTTGCAACGGAAAACGGGTTACTAAAACAATGCCAGTTACAAGTACCTAACACAGAGGGTATCTCAGGACAGGTAAAGCAATAATTAATAACAGTGTAATACAGCACCAGATCTAGATAAACTCTGCAAATTAATGAACACTGTTACAGAACTCTAGTGAAATAAAAAGGACTCAAAATTGACTATATCTTATTTTGTACCCTGCAGTTTGCCAAATATGGGCTCTGTCAGACTGCTTGAAGTAGTGAGTTATGGCAGTAAAGGCTCTCAAGTCATTTCTTTTAGTGAAATTGCACTAAGAAACAAAACAAAACTAATCCACTATGCATAAAATATAATAAAAATGCTAAAGATAGATAAAATCATTCTGAGATTACTTTTTTCTACACATATCTTTTGGATGAAAACATTATCAAATCTTTCAAAGCACACAGATAAATTATAGTGAAGAAAACTGGGGTTATAACTGTTTTATCCCATCTTGTCACAGATTAGCATTGGTGTCAAGGTTAAAATGATCAAAAACGTATAGGAATTCAGGACTATGATTTCAGAGTGTCAAAATCATAGACTTTTAGAGGGGACTGATATATAGAAATTCCCAGTTCTGGTCTTTCAAGGTACATAAGAAAATATTCTGAAGAAAGAAAGTAGCAATCTGAAGTCCTTACATTCTTCAAGAAATCTTAGTGAACTTTTCCATTGAACTGGTCACTGGATTCTCAAAGTATGAAACTCTTCAAAATGAAATATGTCCAATAATGCATCTACCTTCTCTATATTAATAATTTCACTTAGACAGAAAACAGTGCCATTATTATTATTAAGACTGTGATGGTACATCAAGAAGTGCCATGGCAGGAGAATAACTCCTAACAAAGGTCAAAAATGTTCAGCCATAGATACTATTCAGCAGCACATAGTTCTTATCCTTTTAGGCAGAACTGTTGAAATAAAAATATGAGTTACATCCAGTGTCATTGATTTCATTCACTGCAAATCCTGAGTGTTTCCAAATGTTGGAAAAGAAGAGAGACAAGAAATATCAACACCTCTGTACTTATCAAGTGTGGTACATCTATGCCTTATCACGGTAAAGAATTGAATTGTTCTAGCAGTTAGGTATCTGCTAATAAATGTTGTCAGGCAATGCAAAGGAAAGACTTATTACCTCTGTATGTCATGACTTACTCAGGAATATTGAATGGGATGTGAACACACGCTTTTAGGTGTGGAGTTCAATCAGATCTCCATTTTGCTGAGGAACTGTAAACACAATAATTTCTCTGTTCATCCATCTGCATTTTGCGATATTATCATCCTTTGTAGTTGGGTATTTATTTATTTTATATGAGAAAAATGTATCTTATTATGTATAGGGCTCCTGTTCAGAGCTGTAAATATTGGGTTTTGTTTTTTTTTTTACTTTTCCTCTATAGAGGAAAACTATAGAAAAAGCTAATAGGTAAAAGAGATTGTGCTAAAAGAAATAACAGTATTAAGCATAGCTAACATTTTTTTCAGATTGCTTTTGAGGCAAGGCTCAGTTGAATTCTGAAAAAAAAAAGGTTATTTCAACTTTTCCTGCCTTTCATTGTTACATTGCATAAGTGGTATACCAGCAGGGAAAGGGAAACAAGATAGAATGAATGTCGCCTGTGTAGTGGAAAAAGTGGGACAAGAGTAAAAAGATCAGAAATATAGGAAGTTTTATGTAATATAAAAAAACTTTGTTAAAGGAATCTCAAAGTTTTAGGACATAGTGCTTCAATTTCAGGAAAAGAAAGAGTGAAACAAATCTGCTCTCCTCAGTCTCTTTCATTTTGCATATTCTTTCCTTGAAAGACTCTTTCATTGCATAAAGCTGTAGTATCTTTTAAAAAAGATGGTTCAAGTACATGTATGATGAACATGTCATAATCTGCATATCTTACAAATATTCTTGTAACAGGATCTTTATACGGATTTTATTATCTAACACATTAGATATGATATACAGACCATTCAGCCTAATTACAATTTTCTAGATTTAATAAATCTGTATCTACTACAAAGTTTATTCATTTCCCAATTCTTATACAATACCAGGGAAAAATCTGAAGAGCTAATTCTCACAAAAAACAATCAAAAAAGTATTTCTTGTCATATTTCACTTCCTTATTTTCAAATAAACCACTAGAGGACCTGTTGTCTTGTCTTCAGGGCATTGTCTTAAGAGTTCCTTGCTATTATTGGCAAAAGTCTTATTTTATGCAAGCTGATAACACGCAATTTTTTTACTGGAGAATTGTACTAACACATCATTGTTTCAAATAAAAAGACCTTTACCATGGCACAAACCTAGCACAAACCTTGCCTTGTTATCCAAGTAGCATCATAACTGTTTTTTCAGTTCCACAAATTGGAAAAAAGAATCCGATGTTGAACTGTTTATTATATGGGATGAGCTTTAAAGTTCAATCACCTAAAATTTAGTTAGTTCATCTAGACTAGTTGTCTAGCTTATATAATTAAACAGAGAAAGGACTGATGTATTGGCCGGATGGGGTGAAATATCTCTTGGATAAATCTGTCTTTCCCTAGTGAGTATATAATAAACTTAAATTACTAGCATAGCTATGAAACCTAAATATAGTGAAGAGGGAACTTTGTGTCTGGCAACTACTTTATTGCCCATATGACTGTATTTTTCCAGCCACTACTTATGAGTAGGGCATTCACAGTCCAGGCAAGGCTTGTTCTATCATATCTATAGTGAGGCTCAGCAGGCAGATCCATGTGAAATGATTTTTCTTAACCTTCACTTAGTCAAGTGAATATGCAAAGTTCATTTAATTATTTATCAACTAAAGTTTTAAAAACAATAACAATCATATTGAAATGGACACAGAAGTCATATTGCATCACTTTGATTTATTTTTTTTCAATTTGCATATTGTGTTCTCTGTAGAATAAATTCTACTTTTATCAAGTCACATTATACTTCATTATAGAAAAAAAAAGACCAAAAAATCCTTATTTTTAAAAGCAGCTTATTTCTATTGCTTTTTTTTGCTTAATGGTATTAGGGAATAAAATAAGAATATCACACTATTAAGAACCTCAAAGACCCAGTAAGTTTGATGTGAACTGCAGACATGGCCTTCACAGCACAAGAGCACAAGACAGCAATAAAAAAAAATGCTGTAATTTTACTTACTGTACAATAGGGTTTACAGAACTTACCTTCTTTGTAACTTCTAGTGAACTTAATTTACTGGAAATTAGATTTCATCTTCCACCAAGCTAGTGCCTCTACATTGTTTTGCATCTATGAAATGTCATTCTGAAATTTAAACTAAAACAAAAGCAAAAGCAGGATTAATCCCTAAAATAATATCAAAGGCACAAACAAAGAAATTGAGGAGTTTAGAACTGAGTGTGGAGATGTTAAAAACTCTGTATGTACAGTAGAAAGCTCTACTTCAAAACAATTTGAGCAGTGCTAAGAGCTCAGGGTTTGCTTACTCTCAAGCACAAAAAATATTTGCTTTGTTTGGTTAGCTGCCTTCCCAGAAGTTGATAATATCTTTAGTTAATTGAATGGAGTACTGCACCAAATCCACTCTCTCAAAAACTTTCAAACTTTGCGAACATCAGAACCAATACTGTTGACTGGCCTTATTGCAGATAATTTCTATTATGCATCACACTTGTTATGGAATTAAACCTAAGGACTAGTCATGAATAAACCACATGCCATCAGGCCTTGCATAAACATCAAGTAACACATAATCCCTCTCCAAAAAGTTTTTGAGCGAGGCACAGTTTGAAGACATAGATATAACAAACAGGCAGAGAAAATGATGTCTGATTTTCTCTTTAATAGTACACTGCAAAAAAGATGCAGTGCCTTAATCCTTGTTCCTCCTTGTTTTTTCACATATAAACTTGTTTTCTCTTTTAGCTAGGAAACTCCAGTGATTTGAAGGTTACGACCTAAATGGAAATGGAAAGAGAGTAACCCTGACCTCAAAATAGGCACTGAGTGCTGAACACTGTTCCCAAATACACAATGCAATTCCTGCTGATTTCAGGAAAAAACCCGCAAGTCCAGGTGAGGGCAGAATCTAGGAAGAAGATTTCACTGTAATGATGATTATTGCATGTGATCTTGACTTGTAAGAGGATAATTAGCAGGCAAAAAAAAAATATTAGATGACTTCATTAATAGCAGCATCTTATCCATTAGACAGAACATAGAGTAAAAAAACAGACATATACAAACTTGGCATCCAACTAGGCAAGGTAAACAAAGTATGGAAATAAAATAAGTAATTCATTCCTAAATGACAGTCTTCAGGCAAGATAGATAATAAAGAAAAAAAAAAAAAGGAAATCTGTAGTGCACAATTTTGCGTATGCCATCCTTTCTCTCAATAGGTTGATAAGGTTGAAAATAGCTGAGCTGCAAAAACTTGCAATTTTTCTTGGATTTTTTTTTCAGAAGTTTCTGCAAACTCCCCCTCAAAAAAGTATGACATTCCAGTTGGCCAGACCAACCTGGGTAACTGATTACATCAACATGATTACACTGATTACATCCGTTGATTCTAGAACCAGTTTGTTCCAGCAAACCTGACTGCAAAATATGAATTAGGGACTGTACAGGATTAGCTCTATCTTTTTGTCGTATTCTTTCAATCTTTTTACCCTGATTGCAAGCCACCTCCCTACAACTCATTCAGTATTGTCTCTCATTATTATTTTCAGTTTGTATATTTCTTCCTATTTCCAAATTCCCTTAGTTGCTGTTTAAAAAGTTACCAAAAGTCTTCCTCCCTATTACGTATTGGGAATTAAATTTAAATTGTAAGCTGCATTTTACTAAAAAATGTATTCTTTATGTGTGTGTATGATTTAGGTAATTATCCTGATCAAATCCCTCATTCACACCGCTATTTACAAGAAATGTTCCTCATATGAGAGGCTGCATCACAGAATGAGGTCCTTGCAGATTTCCTCCTATATGGGTCAGTGATGACTGTATCTGAATGAAATCAGGAATTGTGTATAGAGACAGTAATAAGAAGGCTCAACCTCTTTAAAGTCTCACGGTGAAGACAACTTCATATAGTCTATAGCTCTGGTGATTGACAAGTTTTATTATCATTCTCATGAGACTTCTTAAATTTGAAGAATGAAACAAAAAATTTGCTGGGGGGCTTAGCATCAGTGAATTAATATGAATTGAATAAATTAACTAGAAGTGACTCTAGATTTGACCAGTCCTTCATGAATTTTTCCCTTTGGTTACTTCTTGGAGAGAAACCAGAGAAAAAGAAATAGGCTGGTATTGTGTACAATGTAATTAAATGTGCATTAAAGAAATAAAAGCTGCATTTGAACCAGAGATAGGTTGCTTACCTAATGTAGTAACACCTGTGAGTCTTCTTTTGCATATACATACACTGAGGCTGAAGTAGCACCACAGAAGTTAATACTGCACTTTCTTAAAATGCATGTTGAAAACAGTTTTGATTATAATACCAGGATCTAAAATTGGTATATTAGATTCTGTAAAGCTCTATATGGACACTTCACATGTACTCATCTTTGCATTTCCCAGAGATAGCTCAAAAAGGTCAGCTGTAGACCTCTCTGCTGTTGCTTCATAAACAATTCTAATATATATCTACTTTCCCATATGATACTGCCTCAAGTCCACCTAAAATGTCCACTGCTCTATCATTCCCCAAAGAAAGACCAAAAGATTCTTTTAACCAGTTTTCACTTTATATGTTTGACATTCTTCAAAATACCTCCTATAGATAAACTTTTCCATCCCAAGAATATAAGTCAAAAAATGAATGAAAATTATTATATGAAAAAATGAATTAAAATCATTTGGTCCTTAAGCAGCATTTTTCTCTCTCTGGCAACTACTGAGTGTGGATAACTTTATCTCCCAAGACAAAATAAATGGAAGTGCGGTAAGCTCAGCTAAACAACTAGTCCCCTGTGCAAATCAAAAGTCCAAATGGTTATTCTAACGACATTGAGAAAATAAGATATTGAGAATACAAAAGTTTTTGTTCTTTTTCTTCAGCTCTCCCTAGCATAAAAAGGAATCTGAATATTTATTATGTAGAAAAAGAAGGAAGCTTACTTATGACACAAGTAATTTCTGCTGAATTCTCCAAGGTAACTAACCTGATCAGCTAGAAAATCCCTTATAAAGCATAAGGATAATCTAAAGTGCTGAAATAAGACAATTATTTTGATATATTTGATAGAATTTAAAATTTTTGGTCATGATTTTCCACTTTTTAAAGCGGATAAATGTTCCATGGTATGCAGTATTGCATAATTGATAGGCACTTGCAAGCAGTCAGAGCAGAAACAAATGGACTCTTCACAACAGAGCACTTTTTGTCCATGTCCTGTGAGGTAAAGAAACATTAAATCTTCCTGTATGAATCACCTTCTAAAAACAACTTTACACTTAAAATAAGAGCAACAAAAGCAGTACTATCTTTAACTGAAGGGGCACTCCAAATGTTATTTAAATTATCCAGAGTAAAAATCTCTCTAAGGGAAAGCATCTTGCCTGAATATTTTGCTGTGCTGTTTGTTACTTAACACATGAAGATAAGGGACAGCCCAGGAGAGAAAGAAACCAAGCAGAAACAATCCCAGAGACAAGATGATGCCACAAAACAGAACATATCTGTTTACTAAATTGTAGCAAAGGTTTGATTCAGAGTTGAATCTACAAAATTGATACTGATATAAAGGGAAATACAATATAATTGTGGTTAGTTTTGTATTGCTTGCTCATCAGTTTTTATTTCTTTATTTATTTATTTTTATTTTTTATTGCATAATATGTTTAAGAAGTGTTACTAAACTTCTGATAAAAAGTTCATCACTGCCCTAAATCAATCTTACGATGTGTATTCACCTGTGTGCAATCTTTAGCTTACCAGCTGTCCATGCACATCTCAAGCCTGGATTCACCATGAACAACATTGTTTCCTGAGCAGGAAATTCAGACAGAGGTGGAACTGCAGTAGTTTACCTGAGCCAAACAGTTTTGTACTTTCATCAGGGCTCCTGTCAGTCCTGACAAAAACTATAGAGTTTGTGCTTATATCCTCACACTGAGTTCCACCTTGGACATAGGACAATGTTCCTATGAAAATCCTCAAATACAGAAAACACATCAGCTATAAAGTTACCTTCAGAAAGCACATACTTAAAATGCAGCTTTGTTGTGGGCTAGAGATAATCTCTTCCTATTTTCATTCCAAGCCAGGAATATGTACTGTTTAGTAATTTTTTTTTTTTTTTTTAATGGCCAAAATACTGGAGAAAGCAGAAAGCATGTCTGTGGGTCTAGAGTTCAGTAACAGCCCAGGAAGCACGGAAGATTGTACCAAATGAATAGGATCCTGAAATCAGGGGAGACAGGATGTATATACAGACTGGAACACTGAATCCCTGAAGAGCAGGTACAGAGTATGCAGAACTCAGGCTCCACAGAGAAAAAAGGGGTAAAAATTGAAGGAAAATGAACAGTACACTGGGACTATGTATACAACCTGGAGCAGGTCAGCCAGTCTTTCTCCTAACCCATCTGTTTCAGGCAATTTGTGCATGGTTAGGCTTGTATGTCCTCAGAGAAACATATGGTCCTTATGCTTTGGTAATATCCTAGCCTTGCTCTCCATTACTGGTTCAATATTCTAGCAGGATAAAAGCATTTTCACTGAAAATCACAAATGAGGAAACTGGTCATCTCTTAATTTTTTTAACTCAGTTAAACTGATGCACATTTTCTTAGGACAAAGGAGTTCTCTATCTTGAGGGTAGTCAAAGTCATATTTCTAAAAAAAAAAAAAAGCTAGTGTACGTCATATGGAAAACCTTCAGTAAATCCTTCAAAACAGAAAATGGGGAACAAACTTGTTAACAGAGGTCTGTATTGTTTCCTTATAACAGTGAAAAGAAAGTTATAAATGGAGACAAGAAAACAGCAGTAGATAAATGACCCAAAGTTTCATTCATCCAAAACCTAAACAAAACACTTCACATTTGTCACAGAAATGAAAAAATACTCAGACAAGTTGTCCTAGTCTTATTGTTAGACCAACCACCATGAACAGGAAGAGCAGCACTGAAATCTTCATGAAGAAAAACGTACTCACCTACTTAACAAAGCAGTTGGACATGTCTAAATGTGACAGCAGTCACTCATGAGTTAAAATTTTGGGAGTGTTTCTACCTGACACAACACAGCTAGAGCTGAACAACACAGATAACCAGGGTACATATAATCACAGGAGATAGAAAACATCCGCCTGAGAAGAGTGCCATTTTAACATTCATCCGTTGCTCTAGCACTTGAGCTGGGCTCTTTCAGACTATTTTGACTACACTGAAGCATATGGCACATACAAGAATTGGACCATCAGTCAAAAGAAAAATAGAGTCTTGTAACATTTTCATATATTGCTGATATTCTTTTTTTTTTTCTTTTCTTCCTCTTCCCTGGAGTTGGATAATTTCATGAAAATGTCATCTTTCGATTCTTGAACCAGTAGTTACTCAACCTCTCCGTTGCTTAATAAGGTGGCAGAATAAAAGTATCCAAACTCTTTAAAAAAAGAAAAAACCTTTGTAGGTTGGTTTCATAATCTTGAATGTCTAAATTTAACAGTATGGTTCCTATTCATGATATTAGACTAATCCTGTGTTTAAATGACTGTTTCCTTGGTTGATGTGTAGATTGTATTTGTTGTTCTTACTAAAAATGACGATTTTTTTACAAAAAGTCATATTACTATTTATATGGCTAAATCTCTAGTAAAAGCTTACTATTGATAAAGTTAAAAATGAACCTAAATTATATAGAAGATCAATCTTGTCATTATAATCATTAAATTCTCAACTGTGCCCTCAGAAGACCCCTGGAGAATATGAATAGTTAAGGGGAAAAGTCACAAAGAATAAAATCAAAGAGAAAAAGAGAAGCAAGAGGGAAGACCTGAAGTTAAGGAGAAGCACAGAAAGGCTAAGAGACAAATAAAAATTAAAATAAAATAAAATAAAATAAAATAAAA
>JAUBNY010000547.1:49930-64967 GCA_032275445.1 Crypturellus soui | reverse complement strand
CAGCCATCCTGGAAGGGGCAACTGTGTCTCACCCCAAGCAAGCTGCTGTAATGCCAAAACTTCTGTTAGGCCCTAGTTTTTCTCTAAATTGCCCCTTTTGAAGCAATTCTTCCACACAGAGACATCTTGAAGCCAAGGAACATTGACTGTACTTCCAATGGATAATCCTAATAGGCTCCCTATATGCAATATTTGCAGATCTCAGCAGACTTGTGAGCCATGAAAATCCTGTGATTTCAGAAAACAAGGCTAGAAAAACAACTGAAAGCTAGGCTTTCAGGCTAGGTCCCCTCCAGTAACAGCTGCATGTAATCCATTGATAAGACAAATTCTGAAATATGCCAAGCATCCAAAGAGATTACACAAGGAAGCACAAGGGAAAGAAAACCCAGTCTTTCACTAACGTAAGAAGGAAGAAAGAGCTCTAATAGTTTGGATAAATATGCCAGATGAAGTATATTATTTGCTAGAAACTATGTTCTTTGACCTAATAGACAGAAACAGAATAAAAATCCAACTGTGAAGATCATGGAAGAAAAATTCTGTAACAGGCATTTAGCAATGCCCTATAATGAAACACATGGAGAGCAAAGGACAAAGCAACGTATGATGGGTCGCTATGGTCTACATCAATCAAATAACAAATAATGTTGATTTTTTTGAGCTGTGTTTTCAAAGCCTAAGGGCAAAAGAACAACTAGGCTAAAGGATGTAAAAAGAGTATGTTTTGTTTTAGTTTCAGAAAATAATACATGTAAGAAAAAGAAATTGACCAAGTCAAATACATATGTTGTCATACTCTGGTATTTTGATATGCCTAAATAACTTTATTCATTTTTATTGTTCTTTGAAAATAAGGGAATTATGTATGGACAAAAATAAATACTTGCAGTTTTAGGCTTTTTTTTCAGATCTGAGACACAGGGAATTTTTTCCCTCCTGTAAAAACTAATTTCTCAAATCTAACCGATTTGAGAAACAAGTGTTATTTTGTAAAATTCATTAGCTGTCTTTGCTGAATTTGATAGGTTAAAAAAAAATTGGGGTAATGGGGAACTTGTATGTGAAGTCAAATATTGGCATACCACTTTTAAGAATGTATTATCAGGAAAGTTATAAATTCTGCAAGTGTTGTTTGATTTTCTTAGATGTACTTTAGTTTTTCATCTCATAAATCAGAAATATTTTTAGAAGGTTTCTGACAAACATAATACTGTCTTTGTCTCCAACAAAATATGCTCAATGAAATAGTAATTAGAAAATAAATTTAGGAGTCCAAGGTACAGATCCACAAAGACATAAGTTCTTACTTAAGTGCCTTATTTGCATTGATAAGAACTGTGAAAGAAAGATATAGATGGCATGACAGTGAGCATTGTTTCTGTTACTTTTGATGAGTATAGAATAGGATCTCTGTAGTGCAATGGTATCTGATATAAATATTGCCAGGAAATCTGTAACCATCTAAGCGTGGCATCACTAAAGCCAATCAACTTAAGCAAAGCTGACATGGTTTTAACATTTCTCAAGTTAGCTTGGTCACTGCTATCTCCTTTTTTGTTTTGTTTTTTTTTTTTCCACAAATTACAAAAGTCTCACTGATCATTTGTGAAATGCAGCTGTGAGTAAGTCTTGATTCAAAAAAAATAAAAGGTTAGATGTGGGATGAATGGAGGACTGACACCTTTTCAAGGGGGTACTTTTTTAACTCCTATTGGTGTTAAAAATACTTAATGTCTCAAAATTTCACACACACAACCCAAAAGAAAAGCAAGTAGCCAAGAATTCTGGCTTTAAAACTTCCAGAATTCAGTTCATTAAATTGAGCCAAAATTGGACTAATGTTGCTCTAAAGTTATGTCATTTTCCAATACCACTTTATTCTTAGGAAAAAAAAAAAAAAGAAAAAACCTCCTCAATTTTGAGGCTTTTTCTACCAAAATCATTATTTTATATACACTGACTTTCAATTTGTAGTAAAAGCTATAGGTAGCTAAAAGGAAATCATTCTCCAATATTAAGTAGGCTTAGAAAAGAGATCAATTGATCTCTTGATCAATCATTTGAAAAGACACAGCAAACATTAACAATTTTCATCTCTTCTAAAATACACATAACTAGTATCAGCTCCTTTCTCAAGCAAAAATAGTATTAAAAATATTATTTATCATAGGATCCCAAATTGAGGTAGATCATAAACTTAACTGACATCAGTGAAGGTCTGCCACTTTACTCTCCTGGCCTCCATCATTAAAAAATGAACTGATATAGCCAAAATCATTTTCTTAAATAAATAATCAAATGTTGTATATTTTTCATTTGAAAAACAGTTCTGGACTATCCAAAGCAATGATTTTTTTTAAGTAAGTTTTGTAAGATCTGTCAAATGGACTGTAGTATGTCTTATTAATGGCCTCTAAGCCAAATTTCAGGTAGCCATAAGGCTATAATATTATCCAAGATTAATTTGAAGAAAAAAATTGCTTGACACTAGAGAAAAGGTTAGCTCTACACTGCAGGGATTCTAATTCTTAGTTTCATTTGAGAATTAAATTAGATGGTAACTCTTACCCTTTCCTCCTCCTCCCATCACAGAAACCAATGTTAACCTCAACCGGTCTTGCTGCTAATCTTCAGTATTTTGCAACCTTTTCTTCACAGCAAGGGCAAAGGTCTCTGCATTGATATTCTGAAGGGAATCTGCATGACATTGTTAGGAACGGGCAGATGATCTGAAAGTCCCTCTACAACCAATATGATTCTGATTAAAGCTTGGCATTTGTTTTCTTGCTCTTTGGAGCAGACAGCATGCTGCATGGAATTAGAAATATGAAAGGCAGAGGAACTTCCCACTGTGCCGAGAGTATTTTGTCCTCCTCCTTTTCAAAATGTAGCTAAGATTGCAAACTTTTTTTCTTGTTTTGAGAGCAGATCATCAAAATAGTCATCTCTGCTTTCCTTTTTCAAATGTGAAGTGCTATGTTCTCTCCCAGAATTACTGGGAAAAACTTCGCTTTACTAGATTCCTAACTGTTAAATATTTCATATCTAACATTTGAAACTGGAAAATTGTGATTAGCTCTTCAAGCAAAGAAAGAGGCGGGTATCGCAATATACCAGTTCGGTACCATATCTCAGGTAATGCAATAGAATCGCATGCTGATGACAATAAATTTAAAATAAAAGTTTACAATAAAAGCTCAGAATTTTGAAGGAAAGGTCTTTTGTGAGAGTGTACACACTCATTTACTTGCAACAAACACATTATAGCCTGATTTCAAACTCTGACTTAAAACTTCGTAGATTAATCTCCAATTAAAAGCATCTATCCAGAACCCTGGATGCATGCTAATTCCCATCAAAGTTTAAAGTCCATGAGTGTCAGGAAAGAAAAATTTTGAGTACTCTCTCTCTGAGTACTGCCTCTAAAGTCAGTGGCAATTTTTCAAGAGCTTACGGCTTAATTCTTTATTCTCGTTATATATGATATATCTATTATTTCGAATTTACTGCAATAGGCTATAATGTGTGACATAGAGCTCAGTAAGGGCACTTATAGCACAATCTTGAAGCTAGCAGAGCACTGGCACAAGCAGCAGAGAGATGAGGGTAAGTGACCACAGCGAGAGCCAACCTTCAGAAACCTCTTCTGAACTGGCAGCCTGTGCAATCATCTAAGTTTGTTTCTGAACAGCCCCTGCCATGTGATTTGTAACTTTGGCTGGTGGGTTCTACTGTTTCTTGTGCATAAAAGGACTAAATTGTTCCTCCTACTTAGACTGCAAGGAAGATTCTAAACCCACACACCTCATAAAAAAAAATACTAAGCTGTCTAGAGATCAAAGAAATAATCACTGAAACCCATTGAACTATCAAAAAATATTTAGTAGAATTTAATAACAAGTAACTACCTGGCAGAGGAAAAAGATCAAGAAAGTTTAGCCTCCTAAACTTGAGTCACCAGCCTATGATGTAAGTAGTTTTCCCTGATCTTTTCACTGATTTTAATTCAGAAGCCATGCAAAATAGAAAGGTACATTTCATACAACATGCACTTTTATAGTCCATAAAGAAGCAATATGAACTCTCCATAAGTATGTATATGTGTATATATATATGAATAAATAGCCAAAGTCACGTCTCAATGTTCAGAACAAAGAATACAGTCATCTAGCATAGTCTCTTTTCTTTTTTTTTTCTCTTTGGAAACTGTCAGCAAAAAAAAAAAAAAAGATACCTATGAATTGCATTTGAGTAAATTTGTATGAAAGTACTTGAACTGAATAGATTTTAGATTTGTGGCTTTAGTATTATTGTCATTAGAGATACATTATGCCTAAAATATTTATATATGCAATGGAAAAAAAGTGTTAAAAATAGACTCCTTTTTTTCCATTTGAATAAGCTTTTATATAAGACCATATTAGTTTATATATATCTGTATTAGGAATAGCAATACTGAACTTGACAAAAATAGTTACTGAAATATCAGTAACTTCTTTCTGACAATTGATTCAATATACAAAGTATTTCAGAGAGTAGATTAAGAATATTTTAGATCAATGTAATGAAAGGTCAGAACATCTCACATTAAATGAGCAAGAGTTACATGCTTATGATGACATTCCCTGTATTTTCATACCTTAAAAAACAGTGTGCTATGGTGATCTAGTCTGAACCCTTATTTAATACAAATCTTAACCATTCCCATTTTATTGCTACATACTAAATGCACAGCAAATTTTAACGAAAAGTTAAGAAAAGTCATCCTTAAGAACTAAAACATCTTGCATCTGTCTGGATTTTCATCCTTTGCTGAGAATTTGTATTCTTCAATACAGGCTTAATACCAGGCTGTTCACTTATCTGTGCTATTCAGTTATCTGTGAGCTTTCTAAATCTGACTTTTCCAACTTCTTGTTGGCTAGCATACTTCTGCTTACTAGAACAAAGTAGTCAATGCTTGAAATCTATTGAATGTACTCAGTGGTGTCTATGGTATACACCTGAATATACACCAGACTCTTTAATGATGTGATGCTCACTCTGCATGACAACTGTAAAGTCAATTAATTCAACACTCTGTGCCTCAGTTTCCCCATATGGAATAAGATAACAAATCATCATTGCTAAATAGTTTCAGATCATTAAAAGAAAACTGTTATGTAAGAGGAAAGCCAATTTGGACACTCTTGAGAAACTTGTCTTAATTTCTTATTTGAGAGATTTCTCAGTAACTTCATATGAATTATTATTTTAACTCAGCTGTAACATTTTGCTATATGATAACAAAGATGATCTGTTCTCATAATAAATTAGCACTAATTAAAGCTGTTGTATTTACAAGCTGAACTATTTTTTTTTTCTGTCCTTTGAACTATGATGTTAAAGTATTGAAATTAATAATAAATTCAAACTAAGCACTCGAGATTATTTTGTGTCACCAAAGTTTAACACCCCACTCATGTTTGCTTTACAATGATTTACACAGATCTGCTTTATACACCAGTCATATAGTGTTGCCTGACAGTATGGGAATACTCACACTACATTTGCCAATTAAAGCCTCCAAAATCCACAGTTGTCACCATACATGCAAGTGAGTATTTATATTTCAGCTTGATAAGCCAAACCATTACCTCACAGTTTCTCACAGATTTTGTCAGAAGGAGACTGAGAGGTTGAAAGACATTTTCCACAGGAATTATTATCCTTAATGCAGACTGTCACTTGAAAAAGTAGTATGTTTGAGGAAATATGAGTAAATGAAGCAAGCTATAGTCTTTTTCTGTAAATCCTGGTTTAAAAACATCTGCCCATTTCACTACTAATGCATGATAAACCATCTCTGAAATAAAAAGGAGGTAATTCCAATAAAAAAGGAACAAGTCTGAAATAATAGACTTTAATACTAAATTCAATATTGAATAGGAACTGCAGATAAAGCCTCACAGGATTAGCAAAAGTACATTTTTACTGCATCTTTTGCAATGATAGAGAAATATAGAAGATAAAACAACGCAAGTTTTAATAATTAAAGAGATATTTATTCACATACTTAAATGCAGGTCCTATTCATTTTCTTCCTTTGCTATCATTTGATCTTAAATATAAACAGTTTTCTCCTTAATATACATGCTTGATTTCCCATTCTTGATTTGTCTACTAAGATAGATGTGTCATCTAATGTTATAACACTCCTTACATTGCTATGACTTGCTGATACAACAGCAACCTTAAGTTTTCATGGTTTCAGTAGTAATGATGTACATGTCAAGTTACGTACACAAGCCTTTAAAGTAATATTAATTAAGGCACAGTAAACTACAGAGTTTATAAATGCATGTAGCCCAATATGCTAGATTATTGATCTTCATCATATTGTCTTTTGCAATGGTATATCTTGTATGTACAGATTGTACATACAAGATTAATCAAACTACAGATTAATCAAAAAAAAAGTAACAAAATCGGTCAAGTAACTACCTTTCACATTGGTGAAAATGGTACTTCAATGATTAACTAAGTCAACAGAATAACTTTGACATTCAGAAAAATTCTGACTCTTTTTCTGGAAGGTATGTAATAGGTCTTGAGGTGATTTAAAACAGATATAGGTTCATTTACTGGGACAATGTTAACTCATACCATTTATTCTATTTTATTATTCGTTCTGCAAAATAAAAGAGCCTGTAAGAATATCATACCTTGCAGAGAGAGGGACAGATTCCACACATGCATATATTAATGTAAAAACAACAAGATAGTATTATGAGTCCTTGGTATCAGTGAACATTTCTCAAAAGTACTATTTTTGTTTCTTTAACAATAAAATCACTCTGCCAAGAAAATGCGATCTTACTTGAGCATGGCTGTATATAACTAGGTCAGTAAACGGAGACTGAAAATTAGGAGACAAGTTCTCTAAATTACATGTACTAAGAATAAAATTTACAACAAAATCCCAACAGTAAAGTTTAATGTACATTGGTTTAATGTAGCTAATCTCAAAAGCTGATGTCCTGATATGAGACAAACACAATTCTCTAAGCCAATACTGTCCTGAAGCACCTGGACCTGAACGTAATTCTTGGCACCTACAAAAGGACAACCCATGATGAAACTGGATTGAACAGTAGTTTCAAAGCATTTTTAATCTTGATTTACTACAGAAGAGCAGGTGATATATGCTCCTATCACATAGCACCTCTAATTTTCTTCATGGTACTTGACATATCCCACATTAGTATCACACTCATTACATTATAGTTCACATTCTCCTCCTCTAACTCAATTTCTCAAAATTAAACCACCTCCAAAGGAGAGTCATTTTCCCATTTTCCTTCTTCTTATCTCACTAAAGCCTTTATTAAATGAGCTTCCTGAAGGAAAAAAAGCCTGTTCTTTGTAATAGTTTAGGTTATTTTTTTCGCTAAAGAAAAATAAATTCAAGAGTAATTTTTGACGGGGAAGAAATCATACCCTAGTCTAAAAATGATTTAGTATTGTCACCAAGAGATAAAGAATAAAAATCAGTCTAGTTATTTTTTTCAGGCAACTACAAAATTAGCTTTTGTCAAATGACACATTTAACATTTATCAGTGCAACTTCTAAGCCATGGTATCACACTTTTGCTTACTCCTTACAGGAAAATGTGCATTACACTTGAATTAAAAGAATTTACTTTCATACCATTCAGAAAAGCATGTATTCAAGTAGAACATTATTTATATGCAGCCAAAGTGCATTAGACACTGAGATATGACAAGTCTTTTTCTGAGCAGAGTCTTTAAGCAGATCTTTAAGTGTTTTCTTCTATCAGAGCTTAGAGGATCACATTCTGAGCCTCCATCAACTATTTCCATTCCTTTGGAGACACTGGCAAATCATCCATTCATTTAAAGCCAATCTTTTTAGTAAGGGTTAGGGAATTTCAGATCGATCCATAGGAGAGGACTAATTAATAAAGACTAGCAAGTATTAACCCCTACAGACTGCTCCTGGAAAAAAAATAAATAAATAAGCAAACAAACCAACCCAAAAAGTTTACATAAACCCACCCCATTGGAAGGATGGTATATTTTGATCCAGAGGCCAGACGTCTCCTCTGGATAAACAGGGAAGTGTTCATATTGTGAAATAAGCCTGGAAGACACCAAAGTACAATTATGTCACATGATTTTTTAAATGATCCAAGCACATCTTTCCTTTCTTCTAATAACCTATCAAAGAACATTAAATACATTAAAATTATTAAACAAAGTATAGTCATTTATGGCTGGAAAGCGAATTTTATTGAACCTTTTGATATTCCACATTCATTTAAAAGAGCAATAGAACAAATCAACACTATGCCAGATGTTCAGTGTCTAAGTGACTGAGCTTTCTTTTGGCTGAGCCTAGCAGTTCTTGAAAGACAACCTGGGAGATGCTGTCTCTTGCAGGGCAGCAGATGAAATCAGGTGTTCAGCACAGAGGGAGCACAATTTACACTAAACATTTTTATCAGTCTCAGCAAAAACTCTGTTTCATAAACAGTAAAAAAAAAAAACTTCCTTGCAAACAAAGATGTTAATTACTTTACATGATAAATGCTTGCCTTCCCCAAGATATTCAGCCATTTTTTTGTGCAAGCTTTGCAGAAATTGTAAACTGAATTATTGAACAATTTTCCATGTCATTTATGTTATTACTATAAAGGCACACTCAAAGACTACAGAAAGCTGCAGCAGAGGACTTAACATGGCTAGCATTTAATTGAAAAAACACATGATCTATGGGCAAAGAGAAAAAAGGTAAATCCTTATGTGTGTTTATTCTCAGCTACCGCATTTTTTTTGCTTTGTTTTGTTTTATATTTATTTTCTAAAGTAAGGAAATATCTATTGCAGCATTCACCAGAGTAGCAATCAAGCTATTCAGAACAAACACTAGCAGCACAGAAATATTAAAAGCAGTACAAAGCTGTAAATATTTTAACTCTGCTTCTATTCTCCTCTTCTGGGAAGGCACATCACCAGGCAGAAATAAAACCATTCAAAAAAAAATTGGTCTCAATTCAGCACAGATCAGAATTTAGGGTAACCTCTGTTCAGATGCCATGAAATTATATTTTATGAAGATATTTATAATCTTTATTTTGAGCTATTTAGAAAATGTAAATGAAGTGTTCAAGCCTGTAAGTGTTTATTACTGAGTAATTTTATGTGCATGAATAACCTTGTTGACTGAAAAAGGTACACAAGTATTTCAAGGAAATTCCTGATACAAGGAAAGTTATACTCTTGTCCAAATATCTGGGGATTCAGCTCTCCAGTTAGGTGAAAAATACATCAAAACAGGTAAACATTTGTAGTCAGAAGAAAAAGACATGTCCTGAAAAAAATAAATACAGTTTCTGTGCAATATACCAAGGAAAAAAAAGAAGTCTTCTAAGGGCTTTTTTCATACTGTCTTTAATACTCTCTGGACACTTTCTCATTTTAAGAATTGTTACTTTTTTTTCTTTTAGGATTTGAAATAAATGCCAATATTTAATATTTATGATATCACGTGATCAGCAGATGTAGCCTGGATCTCACAGGACTGTAAAGTTCTTTTTTTTATGTTATGAAAGTAGCATGAAATAAATACTCCACTGAAAGTAGTCAGCATAATATCCAAGCCCCTTAACAGCTGTTTTAGACTTGTTCTAGATTCTCCTCACTTGGTGTACTTACTGTATATGCACAGTCACTACCTCCAACATCGTGTCAAGAAGGACATAAACAAAGACATATAGGAAGATTTACTATAAAAAGCACATATGGAGTATTTTTGAAGAAGAGAGAAATAATTTTAATAAAAAGCATTCAGAGATCCAAATGCTGAAGGAAATTAGAGACAAGTGTCTTTTTTTTTCTTTCTTTTTTTTTTTTTCATCCAGATAGCTCTTTATGCTGCTAACACTGTATTAATCAGGTACTAAGATTGATGAGATTTGGAAGTTGCAGCCTTAAGGACATGTGAATCATTCCTGGCTCAAACATTTAGTTTAATATTAGGATGTCTTCATTCAGAGAAAAGAGAGGAGAAGGCCAGACAGCAATAAAAATTTCACTATCTTGAATCCAGCAAGCAGATTTTGCCCTTTTTTTCTGCTAGTTAGGGACACACTGGAGGACAGAGAGCAAATGCATTCTGCGTGTTCCAGTAAGAGAAGAGGATGGTTAGGAACGGAAGGTATGGGAGATGGAAGGGACAAGAAAAAGAAGAGTGAAGCAAAAAAGAACTTTATGTTCTTTCTAAGACTAACAATGAAAAGGAGAGGCTCAAAAAGTCAGTTGGGCATCACAGGGAAGTGTGGAGGTTTATGCTGTTCTGCTAGATTAGAAGCAGAAGTAACTCACCATCCTGAGAGCAAGGAAATCTCACATAATCTTTAAAAGTTGTTTCCTGTAAGATGTAAAAGCAGAGAGAGAAAGAGAGGAATATAGTGTCATGCTGCAGCAGTTTTCCTCTATTCCCCTATCTTTATTAATATTATTTTATATTCAATTTTTAAATAAAAGACTTGGAATATGCGTTGTACACCTAACTCTGTCCATAGCACTTGGGAGATGAGCACGGGATCTCAAAGACCTGTGATTGTGTCACATCTGCCTTATAATCCCCTTCAAAAACCCTCCAGGCAGATGGCAGAGATTAGAGCATCTAGTGGTCGCCTCTCTCCTGTTCCAGAATCAGGGCAGAAATCCTGAGGATAGTAGCAGGAGCTTCTGCTGTTAGGACTGTAATTAGCAAACCTCTATGTTTAAAGCCATCTACTGAAATAATTCCACAAAACCCTGCCACTCCATTAAAAAGAAAATAGACATGGTAAAATAAACTCTTCATGAACTCTCTCTTCTCTCTCCCCCAGGTGATGTGAAACCAGATATCTACAGTAACTGCTTGTTCCAAATGATTTTGACATAATGCTAATTAGATATACTTTTCATCTACCATTTAAACACATTTAGGGTGCTTCTGTATTCATGAGGTATTCATATTCATACAAACATCTACATGTGGCAGGTGGATCACACTGGCTCCTGCCAGCTCACTGACTGGGAATACTCTCATTTCTTTGATATTTTTGGCTTATTAGATCTTATTCTGCATGCATGTTTCAGACCTCACATCCTGCTGTGTTCTTGGCTTTTAAATTTCTTGTTTGTTTACAGATGTGAAAATAAACTCCCTGGCCATTTTTCAGCTTTCATTGCCTTTCAGAAAAGCCTTATTTTTTCCTTCTTTTTTTTTTCCCATCATCCTCATGTATATGTTACATAATTAAATGTCATAATCACTTATGAATTTGCTGACATAAAAGGTTTGCATTTTTAGATGAAATAAAGCCATATGAGTTTGCAGAAACCAGTCTCTGCCTTTATACATAGTGCAGCAGGCAGCACCACTTCTTTTTCAGGACTCTGCGGCCTTGAAAGTGAATGTTCATGCTCACAGTGCTGGGGATGAAACTTAGGGGTCACCAACAGCCAGAAGTTTACTTAAATACTGTTATTGCAATTCTTTTGCATGGCATGGAAAATAACAAACTTTCATAGTTGTTCTGAGATAAAAATCAGGAAGTGAGCTTAATTTATGGTATGACTAAGTGAACTAGAAGCAGGACTCCAGCTCAGAAGCTCACCACGGATACAAATGGTAGCAAAGAAAATACTGTTAAGTATTACCACCCTTCATTCTTTCTGTGAAAGTTTTCTATATCCTTCAGATAACTCTACAGCCTTGAAGCCAAAGTAGTTTTAGACGTAGAAATTCAGATCAGTCATGTAATCAAGATGCCTTGTTACCGTCTCTGGAGCACTGAGATGTCTGTTCCTAAAGGCACTACAGAGGTATTAGCTCATGATGTTGACGGGGGGGGGATCTATTTCTTCCCCTATCTTAGTTTGTATGATGTAATCTTCTACTCTTGCTTTCTTCAGCTCATTCTTGTTGGTATAAAATTCAGCTATGAAGACACATGTACTTCACACAGTTTTGTAATTGTTTAGATTGCAATCAGGACGTACCCTTTGTAATTCAGTTTTTCAATCACTTAAGAGAAATTATAAATGCTGAGTTAGGGATTTTAATCAGCCATATTCCATTCATTCAAATAAATTATATTTAGATACATATATTATAAATATATATATTAAATATATATTGTGAATATATATATTTATATATATACTTTTCTTAGACTTTTTTTTTTTACTTTTTTTTATATAGACTTTTCTTAGAAACCGCCTTTTCAGACTTTGTTATGCATCTCAAATTACAAGACAATCTATGCTTAAGACTTATCTCAAAAGGACTTTTCTGTAGGATTAAGCCTTTTAATGTTTATTGGTGGCTGTGTTTTATATGAATTGTATGCTATACCCCCACAGGTATTTTCACTAAAGGGCATTTTAGAAAGGTAAATTCAGTTGATGGATGAATTTCTCTGCAGAGGGTTAGTAACATTTTTGTCAATTTATGCCATTAAATACAGCAGCATCCCTAGGTGGTGATGAACTGCAACAGCAGCACAGGCTTCACACAATGACGGCAAACAGATTTCAATAATTTTCTCAGTAGCATTCTTATAGCACAAGTGAAACACTGATCATTACAAATGTGGCTGGGTGAATAAAGCATGCAAAAATAAAGACTGAAGCATGTAGTTATAAATTCATTTCAAGCAAACCTATCCTTTTCTGTGCTTATATTCCAGCAGAAGTGTAAACCATGGAATTAAGAGGAATTAACAACATTAAGACCAACATTCTTCCCAGTAGAGTATATATCTGACTTTTGCAGATTCAAGCATATTTATAGACTAACAATATGCCATACATATCAAAATCTTTTACTTAATAGAATTCACAACAATAGAAAGAACAGAAAAAAATCAAAAAAACACACTTCAGTAGCTGCTGATGTCAGTGATACTATTGATTTCATCAAGCAATGCGCAAGGCACAAAAGTCTGTCAAAAACAGCTTAAATTTCAAATTTTGATTACTAAATATTTACAATAGCATGTTTATGACTGAGTAGTATTTCTTCACAGAGATTATTCAGCAAACAACTTTAAATACTGAATTAATTTGAGAAAACTTCAGTTTATTCATTTTCAGTGTTACCTTGAAAACAGACAAAAATCATTAAATAAAATATTCATTGTAAACTATTCCCTACTGTGATAGTGACTTCCTATCTCTCACTATTCAATGCACTTATTTTTACTGTTCTACAGTTTCTCTTCTACTAAAAAAAAAGTTGTTTAATAAATATTATGAATGCCACCCTAAAGAATATTTATTTGAATTTTTTTTGAAAGGGCAGTGGAGCGGAATGATGTAAGGATAATAGAAAGATTTTTTTAAAAAATTATATATACTTTTTAGAATCAGGTCAATTACAATACTAAGTACTATCCCAAAGGAAATAATAGAAGTTTCATTGATTGTTTTCATTCATAGATGAAAAGAATGGGAAATGTATCTAAGAACTGTAGGAAAAAAAAACTGATTGACAAATTACGTATTTATATGTTATTATATGTTACTTATCTAGCTCAGTACTATAGCAGCCATTGGGTTACTTAATTTCTTAAGAGAGCTGTAACTGCAAAATACCTGCATTCTGTATTGTCATGCTTTTCAGCAAACTGTAAACTAAATGATTCTTTCAGAAACTGTTTCTTTTTTTTTTTTCAAGTGATTTTCAAAAAACAAGTGATACAGCAAGCATAAACAGGGAAGGACTGGTGACGAATTCTGTAACATGCAGAAATGAGGAATGCTGTTGAAAACTGAAGCATCTTCAGTATTCACTACTCTGAATATATGAATTCACCTCTGCTCAGGAATATTTATGTGGACAAGAGCATGAGCTTTCCTTTCTTTGTTTTTTAAAATAGAGGGTTGTCACAAAACATGAAAAGACAGTTTATCTTCCTAATTGCAAATTGGCTTTACTGGCAGTGGGAAAATCCACTTTGAATTCTGAAGAGAAAAAGATTCAGTCTATTTTTTTGAATAATGCAAGTCAGTAAAATATGCAGCTTTTTTTTTTTTTTTTTTTTTTAGAATAGAGAAATATTTCATCCCAACCTGAATCTTACACATAGATACCCAGGTCACTGAGTTCTCAAAAAAATCATTGTTCATTTGTATGTATTTTTAATTCTCTTAGTTGCAAAATAAATATTGTCAAAAATGATTGTTGGGGGAGGGGAGCCATATTGATTCAGAAACATCTCAAATACAGAATAACTAAGTCAATAAGACACTTGAAAGTATATTATTATTTTTGATGACTCTCTGAGTATTAAAAGCCTGCAGTTTCCTGAACCTGTGCCAAAATACCAAATACACAGAATGTCATTTTGTGTCTTACAACCAAGGCTAGCATTATCTCACATGAAATTCAGCTCAAGGAGCTAGCAAAGACCCAAAGGCATGATAAATTGAGGACATTCTCAAATATTTAAAGTTCAAAACAATGTTTGTTTTCATTCTTGGCTTTCAGAAAGCAAAGTTTTTATGCTTGCCCATTTAGCACTCCTTTTTTTACAGCTCAGATGAGCAGAAAATATAAATCCACTCAGATGTAATTGAAACAATGAAGTTATGTTGCACTGCATTCATTATTACTTTCTCTTTCCCCATAAGGTCCAAGTTTCTGAGTCAGTTCAAATACTCCGGTCACTATTCAATGAATATTCACTCCATATTGAAAATTAATTAAAGGCTGAATGAAAGCTCACTAATATGAAACACAAATAAATTATTACCATTTTTTTTTATTTAGACACAGATCATGATCAATGCTAATATCAATGTTCACCAACAAAGATCAATGAATAATGTAAATAAATTCCAGCTAAATTGCTGTAAATAACGGACATAGAACATTCATAATTATCTAGTTGGATGGGGGGGTCAGTCCTCGGTCCAGTCCTGTTCAATTTATTCATCAACGACCTGGATGAAGGCACAGAGTGCTCCCTCAGCA
>JAUBNY010000547.1:20590-35522 GCA_032275445.1 Crypturellus soui | reverse complement strand
GATAGCTCACACGACTGGAGTGTTGCCATGGAAGGCTATGTGCTTTTTAGGAATAACAGGCTGGGAAGGCGAGGTGGTGGAGTTGCTCTTTATTTGAGAGAGCAGCTGGAATGCATGGAGACCAACCTGGGAGTGGATGACGAGCGAGTTGAGAGCCTGTGGGTAAAGATTAGAGGGCAAGCTAACGTGGGAGACACTGTGGTGAATGTTTGCTACAGGATCTTGCTATCAAGATGATGAAGTTGATGAGGCCTTCTACAGGCAGCTGGAAGTAGCTTCATGGTCCTAGGCCCCGGTTCTCATGGGGGACTTCAACTACCCTGATATCAGCTGGAAAGACAACTCAGTTAGGTACAAACAGTCCTGGAAGTTCCCGCAGAGCACTGATGATAACTTTTTGACACAGATTGTGGAGGAGCCAACGAGGAGAGGTGGAACAAAGAGAGGTGGGCTACTGGATCTAGTACTAACAAATAGGGGCTTGTTGGAGATATGAAGGTGGAGGCTTCAGTGATCATGAGTTGATGGAGTTTAGCATCCAACGAGGAGGAAGCAGGGCTGTAAGAAGCCTTGCAACCATAGACTTCAGGAGCACCGACTTTGGCCTCTTCAGAGACCTCCTCGGAAGAATTCCGTGGGCTGGGGCTCTAGAAGGAAGGGGTGTCCAAGAGAGTTGCTTAGTATTCAAGCAGCACTTCCTCCAAGCTCGTGATCGGTGCATCCCTATGAATAAGAAGTCAGGCAGTGGGGGCAGGAGGCCTGCGTGGATCATTAAGAAACTCATGGCAAAAGTCAAACAGAAGAAGGCAGTATACCGAATGTGGAAGAAAGGACAGGCTCCTTGGGAGGAATATAGGAATGTCATCAGAGAATACAGGGATGCATCGAGGAAGGCTAAGGAGCATTTGGATTTAAATCTGCCAAGGGATGTTAAAAATAACAAGATCTTCTTCAAATACATCAGTGGCAAAAGGAAGATCAGGAAAAATGTGTATGAACGGGGTGGGTGCCCTGGTTACAAAAGACACAGAAAAAGCAGAGTTACTGAATGCTGCCTTTGCTTCCAAGGGCAGCCCTGTGGAACCCCAGACCCTGGAGACAAGAGAAGAAGCCTGGAGAGAGGAAGACTTGCCCTGGGTAGAGGAAGATTGGGTTAGGAAACACTTAGGTAAACTTGATACCACAGATCCATGGGCCCTGATGGGATGCACCCAAAAGCGCTGCAGGAGCTGATGAATGTTATTGCTAAGCCGCTCTCCATCATCTTCAAAAGGTCCTGGAGAACAGGGGAGGTGTCAGAGTACTGGAAGAAAGCCAACGTCACACCAGTCTTCGAAAATGGCAAGAAGGAGGACCCAGGCAGCTACAGACGAGTCAGCCTCACCTCCATGCCTGGAAAAGTGATGGAACAGCTCATCCTGGTGGTTGTCTCTAACTGTGTGGAGGACAGGGAGGTGCTCAGGATTCACCAAGGGGCAATCTTGCTTAACTAACCTGGTAGTCTTCTATGATGGAAAGATCAGCTGGGTAGATGAGGGGAGAGTGGTGGATGTCATCTATCTTGACTCCAGCAAGGTATTTTATACTGTCCCTCACGGCATCCTCCTGGATAAGCTCCAAAAGTGTGGGTTAGATGAATGGACGGTGAGGTGGATTGAGAACTGGCTTGATGGCAGAGCCCAGAGGGTGGTGCAGAGTCCAGCGGAGGCCTTTAGTTAGCAGAGTCCCCCAGGGATCAGTCCTCAGGCCAGTCCTGTTTAATTTATTCACCAATACTGTGTATGAGAGCACCGAGTGCAAGTTTTCTGATGATGCCACACTGTGAGGAACAGCTGATACCCCAGAGCACTGAACTGCCATCCAGAGGGACCTGGACAGACTGGACAACTGGACAGTGAGAAACATTACGAAATCCAACAAGGGCAAGTGCAAGGTCCTGCACCTGAGGAGGAATAACCTCATGCATTTGTATAGCCTGAGGACTAATGTTCGGGAGAGCAGCTCTGCAGAGAAGTACCTGGGTGTCATGATGGACGACAAGTTCACCACAAGGCATCAGTGTGCCCTTGTGGCCAAGAAGGCCAATGAGATCCTGGGGTGCATTAAGAACCCTGTCTCCAGCAGGTCGAGAGAGATGATCCTGTCCCTCTACTGCCCCTGGTGAGGAGTAATGTGTCTAGTTCTGGTGAGGCCAGTACAAGAGGGACATGGAGCTACTGAAGAGAGTCCAGCACAGGGCTACAAGGATGATCGAGGGCCTGGAACATCTGCCCTATGAGGAAAGGCTGAGGGAGCTGGGCCTTTCAGCCTGAAGAAGAGAAGGCTGAGAGGGGACCAGATCAGTGTCTATAAATACCTTAAGGAGGAGGTAAGGAGGATAGAGCCAGCCTCTTTTCAGTGCTAGCCAGTGATGGGACAAGAGAAAACGGCCACAGACTGAAGCATCAGAAGTTCCACAGGAACTTAAGGAGAAATTTCTTACTAATGAGGGTGACAGGATAGAGCCAGCCTCTTTTCAGTGCTAGCCAGTGATGGGACAAGAGAAAACGGCCACAGACTGAAGCATCAGAAGTTCCACAGGAACTTAAGGAGAAATTTCTTACTAATGAGGGTGACAGAGCCAAGAGAGATTGTGGTATCTCCTTCTCTGGAGATCTTCAAAACCTGCTTGGACACAGTCCTGTGCCACGTGCTCTAGGTGACCCTGTGTGTGCAGGGCTAGTGTTTGGACTAGATGATCTCTAATGGTCCCTTCCAACCTTAATGATTCTGTGATTCTATGAAAAAACATTCACGGAAACTCTAGGGCTGTAAAGGGAAAATGTGCTTCCACAAATAACTTCAAGGATATATTAGAGAAATGTTAGCATCAATTAACTTTCAGCAGCTTTATCAAATATGGAGCACACTAGCAAAATAGTGACTTTTTTTTTCTAACGTTCACCTCTCCAGTTTATTTTTAAACTGATACTGAAAACTAAGAAATATTAAATATTTGTGAAAAATTACCATTTTTATTCTAATGGAAGCAAATACTCTTAAATCATTATTGTTCATATCATTGATTATGGAACCCTCCCATCAGATAATATTCTCTAAGTTAGTAATTATTTACAGACAAAAGTTTCATTTTCAAAAGCACTGCATCGAATAAAAAAGAAACATGTTCAAATATTCTTAAATTATCCTAAACAAATTTCTTAAGGAGAATATTTTCCCAAATTCCAATTTTTAACCCTTTTGCAGAATTACTGCAGACATGACAAGCCAGGAAGAGTCAGGTTTTATTATCTTTGAAGTGCAGTTCCTCTAGCTTCTATTCTAGCTTCTACTCTTCAGAAGAGAATGTGAGGCTCCTACATAAGGCTCCTACAGTGACTGCTTTGACACCGACAGCACAGACACAGGCAAAGAGGACAGAGAAGAAGAAACCATGTAAAAGGCTATCTCACAGCAGAAAGAGGCATGAATCAACAAGAAAATCCTAAAGCACAGGAGATTTCAGGTAAGCTGGTAAAGAAAAAGAGGTGAGACGATGAGGATGTCGCATTGGCAAAAGGGACTCACTTGGAAATATTGTGGAAGATATTGATAGCTCTGTTCTCATTGAGACACAACAGCCTGTGGTTGTCCATTTCAATATATTTCACAGTCATCCATTTTTACTTCAAGTCAAATGATGAAGAAGAAAGCATATCTACAGAACCTGTCTACAAAAAAAAGAAGAGAATAGAAAAGAGCGAAATAGGATATTAGAGCTTGAAACTCCTCAAGTATGCAGATACATAATAATAATAATAAAAATAATAATGAAGACAGATTAAGGTTGCAAATATATTCATAGAAGAAATGGTGTTTTAAGGATTCTTAATCAGAACGTTGTTAAAGTAAAAAATATCTATCCATAGGAAATTACTTCTTTATAGCTTTTAAGGTCTAGCTGCTGTATCCAACACATTAAACATACATACTGTTTTAACTTTGTCTCAGAACATCACACTTATTGTTTAGCATAACTGGATGCTAATCTCAATAGAATAATGACATTTTCATAGAGTTTAGTTTTTCAAATATGCTACAAAAGCACTGTGCTATTCATATAGCATGGAAACTTCATGAAGGTTACTGATTTTTCAGATAAAAATGTTAGTTGAATAGCAGATTGTAGTCAATTATAGTCATTTTATAATGTATGCATTATTAGAGGTAGCTCAGACAGCAAAGCTGAGGTTGCCTGTGTGGTGCAATTTGACTGGCGTGAAAGCTAATTTAGGGCTGTATTCTGAAAGCATGGTTTCAATTTTAAAGCTCAACAGGGATACAGGGTGTTATTGGCTACTCTTCTGTCTACATGACATGAGGAGAACTGTACATAATTAAAATGTTTCCAGGGAGCATCAGCAGACCACTGAGCACACTGGGGATCTCTTGAACCTTACAGAGCTTCAAAATATAAAATGTGCAGAAAACAGTTTTATGCTTAACAATGGTATGTATTAAAAAGGAAAAAAGAAGAGAAGAGGGCAGGAAGGGAGAGAGGGAGAAACCACTATGGCAGCAGCGTCTTTGAATTCTATTATAAAGTAGAAAGATAAATTTGATGAAGCTACAACTTTATAATTGAAATATATAGTATGCCAGTAGAGCATTCTATATGTTCTGAATATTCTGGTTTGAAAAGGCTTCTGAAGCTGCTCGTATTCACAAGAATGGTTATTTCCACCTCTGGAATGCTTCCACCAATCCTGCAGTCGCTGGTCTTTATTTTCTAATGTGGGTATCTGAGTTCTAAACATGAAAAGTTACTTCCTTGTAACACAAGCATGCTTCAATTACACTATTTATGACTATAGCCCATTAACTTATTGAAATATGAACTATTTAGAAAGACAATCTAAAATAATGTGCAAGATCACTATATTTCTGTATGAAAGTCACAGAAGGATAGAATATTAAAATAGTCCTATCTATAGGTAGAACTGTGAAGAGAAAACCTTAGTAGCAGGAACAGTAATTGCTGGAGAATGAAGACAATGCAGTTAAATAGAAAATCAATAGGAACATTTGTACACAAAATGGCTTATATTATATCTTACCATTGATCCTTAAACCTAATTGACACTCAGTAGATCTGTACTTTCTATTTCACCATTCCAGTTTATTTCTGTTTTTTTAAAAATGGAAAGCTCTAGATAGCATATTATCCAGTATTCTTACAAATTTTTGTTTCACTGGTCTAATTTCTTATTTTCTAAAGGGCTCTACAGCCATCTGAAAGAAAAGGTTGTTGAGCAGGCTAATATAAAGTAAAACCTAGTGAAACCAAGACAGGCAGTGGACTTAATGAGTTAGGATCAACTCAGCAATGGCTTAAGTTAATGCGTTCAGCATCACTGAACCCAATTTTTAAATCTGCTGTTCCTGTGCAAGCCCTGAGCTAGGAACCACAACTCCCTCTACAATATATAGAAAGAGTTAAGTGCCCCAAAATAGAATTCACAACTGCTAGCACACTAAGCAGCACAGAACTAATACACTGAGTTGATGCGTAATAATGAGGAAAGGTTGCATGAGTCTTCACTCCATGTGTCTCCTTGAAAACCTGAGTCAGGTCCAAATCAAAACTGGAGTTGCTCATAACAACCACAGATATGGCAATCTTAAAATGATGCAGCCAGTCATTGTTTCCAAATTGAACGAGGGGACAGTTCTAATTGAACTGAACTGCTTCGGCAGCTGGGGGATATTTGAGCCTACAGAAAAGGACACACCTACTAGTTTAAATTTCTTGTCCTCCTTTTAACTAAGATGATAGATTCTATTTTCTCTGTGTGGCCTTAGGAAAAACCTCTCTGGAATATATAGGTAATAGCCACTTCAATTAGCATTAGCTTATGCATGAATATGTACAAACCTAGAGAATTTGAACAGAGTTTGAGGAGAAACTCTTCTTCTTCCTTCCTTGACACTACTGAAAGAACGCTAAAACTTAACCGACTTAGACCTTCATTTGATGAAACTGGTTTCAACAAGGATAGCCTATCTGGTTTATTTTATTTCTCCTTTAGCATTTTTCATTTTCAGCCAGCCTTGTACCTACTTTTGTTGTTTCAAGCTTGAAAACCTTGTCTCTTAGCTGCACTAATATTGAAGAGTCTCAACTTCCTTTAAGAAAATCTTTCTCCCCAGATTGGTCTCTATTTAGTGCTTTAACATTCATCAGCTATCAAACTGATGGTAACAAGAAATCATCTGACTTAACTATCAGGTCTTTAAGCTTCTGAAAGGCAGGGAGGAGGGCAACAAAAGGAAAGCAAGGGGAAAAAAAACTAAGTGGCATAGTTTACAACTTATCATTGACTTAACAGAAATTTCAGTAATGTCTGAACAAATATTGCAGAACCTTGAATAGTCAAGGTTGAACTCTCAAGGTTCTGCAATATTCTCACTCAGTTACGAGACGTACCAAGTTAAGTTGTTCACACAGTCACACAATAAGTAAGGAGAAGAATGAATCCTAGCATTGAGTAAGCAGGAGCCACTGAACTCTTGACTTAAACCTCTCATTGCATGCAATCTATCTAGTGTGGTTTTTTATGACACAGAAGTACTTATGAAAATTATCTCTAATGAATGAGATTAAAATGAAGACACTGTCTTTGAAGGGACCTGAATTTGGATCAGACTAAGTTTCCCCATTCCTGTTAGCAACAGTTTATATAACTGATTCAGAATTATTATATTTCAGTGCCCTTAGCTAAGAAAGAAGGACATAAAAGCATTTGGAGAAGGAACAGAACTTTCTCTTTAGGAAATAAAAAAATCAGAAAAAAAAAAACAGAAAAATCAGAATAACTAGAAAAGAAAGGTCTGTTTTTGACTCTTTTGAGCCCTTCAGTGCAGGAAAGACATGGAGGTGCTGGAGTATGTCCAGAGAAGGGCAATGAAGCTGGTGAAGGGTCTGGAGCACAGACCTTACAGGAAGCAGCTGAGGGGTTATTTAGGCTGGAGAAGAGGAGACTCGGAAGAGATGTTACACCTCCCTCTCTACACCTCCCTGAAAGCAGGTTGTAGTGAGACAGGGGTCAATCTCTTCTCCAGAATAACTATGGATAGGGCAAGAGGAAATGAGCCCAGGTTGCACCAGAGGTTAGACATTAGGAAGAATTCCTACATGGAAAGAGCAGTCAAGTATTGGAACAGTCTGCCCAGGGAAGTGGTGGAGTCATCGTCCCTGGTAGTGTTCAAGAAATGTGTAGATGAGGCAATTAGGGACATGGTTTGGAAAGCATGGGGTTGAAGGGATTACAGATGGACTCGATGATCCTGAAGGTCTTTTCCAACAATAATGATTCTATGATTCTATAACACTTCTTCATAGGACATACATTTCTGAACAATGGGTCTTCTGTCTGAATTTAGGAATATGCACAAGATTATTGAATTAACTACTTTATTATACTGATTTGGTGTGATGAAGAGCTTCAAAGCAATAATAATTATATTTCTATGTATCTCAAATGAAATTTCCATGGATCTTAGCAGGAACATACCTTATATAAGAAATGGGAGTGTATGGGTGATTATAAGCTGTTTTAAAATTAAATAATGCAGAGAATACTCTACCAGCTGTATCTGTCAGCTTTACAATTAAAGCTTTTCATTTGCATTTTGTATAAATCAAATATGTTCATCTAACGTCCAATAGCAGATACATTAAATACAATGAAGGATGAATGCAAGGGCTGAAATCTATAATTAGGTTAATTGATCTTGATTTGTAACTAGTGTAACATTCAACTACTGTGATGTTACTATAGGCAGTAACATAAACTAGTGAAATTATTGTCAGATGCTAATGACACAAAATGTAGCGTTCAATCTGCTTACAAAACTTTTCCTAAAACATATAAAATATAGACTCTGTTGGTGTCAAAAAATAAATACTTCTGTATACTACATTTCTCTTTTGATTCTTCCCCCAAAGCCACTCAACAATTGAAAATGAACAAACATAGAAATTGTTCAGATTGTTGTTAATGTATAATGATCATCTGAGGAAAATAATTTATTTTCATAGTATAAATTTCAGTTATGATTAAGAAATGGTTCTGATTATTTGACAACTGCAAATACTGTGACAACATAAATATTCCTCTGAAAAACAATTTTTAAACTAGCATGAAACTACTCTTCTGAGGGTTTGTATTTTCTACCTTTATCCAAGAATGTTCCATTGTTTTAACAATGACAATTTTTTTTCTACCCTGTGAAGAAAAAAAATGGCATCAATAATAATTGTATTCTTTGACTGTAAAAGTTATAATAATTCTATGCACAAATGCAAACCCCTCTGCACTCAAATAAGATAAACTATGCCATGCATTAATGGAACTTGTTTTGTGCTCTTGCCTGCCAAACACCTGCTGGCTGAGCAAGAATCCTGACTGGTTAAATTGATTAAACATCCATGTGGGGAGGTTATGTTGTTTTTTTTTTAACTCTAGAAATGTATCAACTCACTATGTCAGAGACAAATTGTTGTCGAAATCATGGTTTTAAGATGCTGTAATGCAGAATGCTAAAAAAAATGACACTGAGGAAAATTTGATATTTAAATTTTGTTTTCAGATTTTACTCTCTACAGTAGAGAAGCTGTAAACTATTGTATGCTTTTCTATATACATTGTAGTAAGAACAAGTTATCAACATTTCCTACTAGAACATACAATAACAGATTTTGTAATTTTTGTTTTCTGCTCAATTATACATGCCATTAGGGTAATGTACTTCATGTGATAGAGAATATGCTCTTTATAGATATACCATCTCTTTAATCCATCAGTGATACATTGAAGAACACTAATATGACTGCAAAACTATCACTAGGTATGAGAAAGTAGCATTATGGAATGAGGTGCAATAGATTATGCAAGAGAAGAGTGCAAGGGATCCATGTGGAAAAAAACATAGAAGAAAATCAATAGGTATTTTTATCCGAATTACTATTGAGAAAATGCATGCCCATTCTCCATTTCCCTATTTCACTTATTTACCTAAAATACATATTTTAGATCAGGTAAATATTACATATTTACTTACTTATTAATGGTGATCTCATTAAATTTAAAAGCAGGATTTGTACACAATGGTTGCAGCTGCTATAAAGAAGGGGAGGGGCTAATGTTAACCATGACCCAGACTTTGGTCCTGTTTTCCCTGTTACCCTGGTTGAGATTTTTATAGTAACTGAGACAATGAAAGCCTTCAAGGAAAAGAGCGTTCCTTGACGAAATTTCTTCTCTATGTACACTCTTGAAGAGTCCTCGAAATCCATCATCAAGAAATATTCTAAATATGATAGTTTTTTAAAGTCATCTCTGCCTTTCTCATCAGAATATTAAATCAAGGTGACTGTTCTTTAGCATTTTTCAAATTTTAGTGTGGTCAAACATTTCAGGAAATGCTTTACAATTATGAGTATTTAAGAAACATAGAAGTATCCATGGTTTGAAGAGACCATGTATTAGAGAAAAAGGATCAGTAGGAAATCAGAGCTCTTCTGAAGTGCTCTTTGGTAGAATTCTTTTCTTGTGCTGGCATTTATCTTATGAAAAATTCAATGGATTCTAAAATTAAGAAGCTGAAAATACAACATATTTGTTACTTTAAGTTGTGAGGGAGATAGTATGCCCTTGGGCATTCAGGCCAGCTCATGTTCATTAGTTCTATAGCCCTTTTCCCAGGTAAAAGTTTGATGGCCACTTCTTACTATGTACAGCAGAATTCATTCTCATACTGTTAAGTCAGTTCTTGATTTTTCAAGCCACAATTTGTGTCATGAAATCACTGACTGGGCCACACTTGAGAGAACATTGTATATACTTCTCAAAGAGCTTTCACAAGACTCTATGAGAGACTTACTTGACAAATCACTATTTGACAAAAGGTCACTAGCAGCAAAGTGCAGACTGGCAGATATTTAGATATAGCAAGGCACTAAAATATTAAAGAAATATGTGCAACCCCTGATGCAAAGGTTAGCATTTAAAAATGCAGTTCACTAACGCAGAATTAATGCATTTCTAATCCTTGCAATGTGTGTTTTCAACTTTTGACAGAGATCAGTGTTTACTAAAGCTATCAGTCAGCTAAATGTAAGGTAACAGAGACAGCAAAAAGAAAGAAAAAAAAGGAAAAGGTAGAGCTGGAGCATCTTTAGAGCACTTGAAGCAATTTAGTGAAATTACTGATTTGGAAATTCTTTAAAGTTAAAGCTACATTTTTGGTAAAATTATTAAAAACTCTTGAGGAAAAAGTATCTTCTCTGAATAAGTCTGTGTGATCCCAAAGGAGGTAAGACCAAAACAAGTGTTAGAAATTTAAAGGTGCAGAATGATTTGTCTGCTTTCAAAGTGAAAAATAAAATATTTGAGATTTCAGAAATTCTGAATTTCATATTCAGAGTTCAGTGTGAACCAATAAGTTTACCACTGTGAAGTGCATATATATGCACATAAATACACATAGGTACATACTGCGCTTTTCTATATACACACACACAGGGTCCCTGCTTCATAACTGCAATGGGGTTAGATAACAATGCTATATCAAACTATGTATTTAGAAGGTGACAAGAAAAAAAATAGGTGTAAAAACCAACGTTACCAACAAAGATGTATATGGCACACAAAGTGGCACAAAAGTTCAGAAGGTAAAACAGGGTGGAAGAGAAGAAGAAAGCTGAGATGACCACTGATATGAATCTGTAGAAAATGGGCCAGGTAATGAAGGTTTATGTTGTAGTCTGAGACTAAATCAAACTAAGTTTGGCTACCGCTGTAAAAGACAACAAAAATACTTCTACAAATACATTAACAAGAAGTGGAAGGCCAAGGAGAATCTGTCCTTTATCAGATGCAACAAGGAATGTTGTCACCAAGGATGAGGATAAGACTGAAGTACTTAATGTCTTTTTTGACCCAGTCTTTAACACTCACATCAGTTATCCTCAAGGTACATGGCCCCGAGAGCTGGAAGAGACCTATAGAGTGCAGAAAAAAATCCCCATAATCCAGGAGGACACAGTAATTGACCTGTTACTCTACTTGGACACCCACAAGTCTATAGGGCCAGATGAGATCCACCCGAGGGTTCTGAAGGAACTGGTGGAAGTGCTCACCAAGCTGCTGTCCATCATCAGTGGTCCTGGTCAGCAGACGAGGTCCCAGACAACTGGAGACTTGCCAACGTGACGCCCATCTACAAGGTGGGTCCAATAGAGGATCCGGGGAACTACAGGCTTGTCAGACTGACCTCGGTATTGGAGGTAACTCGGAAAGTTATGGAACAGATCATCTTGAGGGCGATCACACAGCATGTGTGTGACAAGGAGGGCATTAGGCCCAGCCAACATGGCTTCATGAAAGGCATGTCCTCTCACCAACCTGATTTCCTTCTATGAACAGATGACCCACATAGTGGTTGAGGGAAAGGGAAAAGCTGTGGATGTGGTCTACTTAGACTTCAGTAAGGCCTTTAACATAGTCTCCCACTGCCTCCTCCTGGAGAAGGTAGCAGCTCGTGGCTTAGACAGGTGTCCTTTTTGCTGGGTGAAAAACTGGCTGGATGGCCAGGCCAAGAGAGTGGTGGTGAATGAATTTAAATCCAGCTGGCAAAGGGTCACAAGCGGTCTTCCCCAGGTACTCTTTAATATCTTTATCGATGATCTGGATGAGGGGATTAAATGCACCCTCATCAAATTTGCGGATGACACCAAGCTGAGAGGAAGAGTAGATCTACCTCAGGGTGGGAAAGCTCTACAGAGGGATATGAACAGGATGGATCAATGGGCTGAGACCAACTGTGTAAGGTTCAAGAAGGTGAAGACCCAGATCCTGCACTTCCTTTACAACAGTCCTAAGCAGCACTACAGGTTTGGGGCGGAGTGGCTGGAGAGCTGCGCAACAGGAAAGGATTAAGGGGTGCTGGTCGACAGTCGGCTGAATGTCAGCCAGCAGTGTGCCCAAGTGACCAAGAAGGGCAATAGCCTTCTGACTTGTATCAGGAACAGTCTAGCCAGCAGGACCAGGGAAGTGATTGTTCCCTGTGCTCTGCGCTGGTGAGGCTGCACCTCAAATACTGTGTTCAGTTTTGGGTCCCTCACTACAAGAAAGACATGGAGGTGTCCAGAGAAGGACAGTGAAGCTGGTGAAGGGTCTGAAACACAGACCTCAGAAGGAGCAGCTGAGAGAGCTGGGATTATTTAGTCTGGAGAACAGAAGACTCCATAGAGACCTTACTGCTCTCTGCAACTCCCTTAGAGCAGGTTGTAGTGAGGCAAGGCTCAATCTCTTCTCCAGAGTAACTACAGATACTATATTGATACCATTTTATACTATTTTGGTCTTGTTATAATGATTTTTTTTTCTTTTTTTTTTTGGTCTGGATTGCAGCTTCTCAAAATCTAGAGCCCCATATCAGTATTTTTCATGTGCCAAATTATATGACCTCTTTTCTTCTCTCAGAGAAATCATTCGACTAGGCATTGTTAAATAACTGAGAAAAAAAAAACCCTTGTTTCCACATCAAAGCCCTTGTCGTTCAGGTTCTTTAATCACTTGATGAATTAGATGATTATTATACATGTAAAATACACTTATCTCCTTTTTGCAATATTGCAAGAGGAAATAGGCACAATTAAGTCTCTTTTTATGTTCTTCTTGCCACTCATCAGCATGTTCATTTTTCATTTGAATTGTACGTACCTCATCTGCCATCCATTGTGTAACAGGAATACACAATATATCTGTACAGTTTATTAATGAGTCCAAACTTCTTTTCTTGTATTCAGGTCTGCTGAATTTATCTCTCTCCTAGACCTCAGTTGATAAGTTAGCTAGCTCTGTTGCAAGAAAGGAGGTATAACCAAAATGTTTAAAATTTTAAAAGTTCTCATTGAAGTTTTGCCAGATCTTTGCCATCTCCCAAGGTACTGAATCCAATACACTAATTATTTTTCATATAATAACTCCAACCCTCAATAGGTACCAGAAATTCAAGAGTGTTTTTTTTTTTTTTTTGCCTCCTCTTGAAGGTAGCAATTAATTCTCCTCTTCTTAAGAGCAAAGAACCTTGACTGTGACCCTCAAAATCGTGGTCTGACCTTTGGAAACAAGTCTAAAAGCAGAGTAAGTTGAGACAGCAGTTTTCTCCTGAGCAACAGCAGCAGCTGTGGGAGCTCTGACAGTTCTGAAGAACTAGTTCATTCCTAGGTTGCCATGGTGAGACTTCTCATTTATAAGCCATTAATGTGATACTTTTGTTCCTCAAAAAGCTAAATTAATTGTTTAGTGAATGCCTTACACATGAGAGTATTAATGAAATAAATCAGTATACAAACCCTACAAAAGAAATTAAGAAACAACCCTTACAGAATCCTTTTGTCCTTGTTAAAAATCTATTCAAGTGCTTTTGTTGTCCATATATTGCTATTTCAGCTGAAATTCTTTTGTTAAAGTTCCCTCAGTGCCATCTGATTTCTCACTGTAAAAGTATGTATCCTGCAGCCTCACTTGCAATAGCCTTATAATTAACACAGGTTGACCACAGAAACTTTTTGTGATGAAAAGATCACTTAGTGAAGTAACACCTCCTTCAATTTCAGAGCAATACCTGTGCATCATACAACATATTTGCTATGCAAAACTAGTTTTTAAATCTCACTTTCATCAGTTCTATTCTTCTTAGGTCCCTTATGCTTCTCTTCACTTTCTGCCAGTAGTAATTACTTCACAACCATTCCCTAAAGTTTCCTCTACTGCATTCAATACAACTGCCATGCTAATAAATTTCAAATACATGTCACCTTCATTTCCAAAAAAAGTGAAAAAAAAAGAAAGAAAATAAACCATCCTTTTTATTCCCCAATTTCCCTTGTGGCATTAAAAAAAATAGGTTTTGTTGTTGTTGTTGCTGTTGTTGTTAATAAGCATCACAGTAGTGAATCTATCTTATTAAAATATGTCAAAAAGCCTAACATAGGAATAAGTGCCCTAATTAGTACCATTAATATAAGAGCATGCTCTTTCATATGGTTGGGCCACTAAGAGATAGGAATAATTCTAGGAGTAAAATTCGATTAACTGTTTTCAGGTTCTAAAACCAAAGTGTCTTGACACTCTGATTCGTATCTGATTTCGTATTTTGCCAAATCAGGCATGCACCACTACAAGCTGATTTCAAATGATGCAGAAAGGATTGCTCCTCAGCTATTAATACCTCAGAAACTGAACATTTAGCTTTCAAGGAGCTTTGTGGTTAAAAACACTAGCACAGCATAGGATTAAGTAACTGATAACTTATGGTTCTAGAGGTTAATCAGTGAAATCGGTAAGTTGAGACAGAATTATTTCAAAATGTTTTTCTTGACCACATCATCTGAAGGGTTTGGTTGGACACAAAGACAGAATATAATCAGAAAATCGGCCTGACGTGAAAAAGCAGCATATTAAAATGATAGGGAATAGTCAAACAACCATCTGAGGAATCAGAGACAGGATATAGCTACTGTAAATGGGCAAAGTTTTCAGAAATATATTCTGAAAGTGAAGCATCCTACATCTTTGCAAAATGAAGAAAGTTGTGCCAGGGGAGATTCAGGTTAGACATTTGGAAGAATTTCTACACAGAAAGAGCAGTCAAAGATTGGAACAGGCCGCCCAGGGGAGTGGTGGAGTCACCGTCCCTGGCAGTGTTCAAGAAACACTTGAGGCGCTGAGGGACATGATTAAGCAGGCAGAGCGTTGAAGGGTTTACGGTTGGACTCAATCTTGAAGGTCTTTTCCAGACACAATGATAATGATTCCAGTGAAATTGGTCTTGTCATTGCTAGCTCCCATGATTCCACTCTTGAAGCAATGTCCATACAGAC
>JAUBNY010000547.1:5189-20490 GCA_032275445.1 Crypturellus soui | reverse complement strand
CAAGTGGGTTCTGAATACAAAGTTGTAAGGCCTGAGGCATAGGCACAGCAGCTGCTACGCCTACAGGAGCACCTGGAAAACCCTGATTTTTCCCTCAGACCCTCCATGGCCCTTCCCAGCCTCACAGAGCAGCCGCCACTGCCTCACAGACCTGGCTGTGAGTGGCCTGGGGCAGCTCACGGCTCCCTCCCGCCACATGGTTGACATAGAGCAGCCCCTGCAGCCCCAGAATGGCAATGAGGGTGAGTCAGGCAAAGACATTCGGTACCTTCTGTTTCCTGAAGAAAAATGCAGAGCGATGGGCAGCCCCAGGCAGATCCCGTAAGGATGATGGAAGGTTTTTTGGGGGGTGTTTTTTGGAGTCTTTAGACTCATGAACACGCTGGGGTTGTCCATGCTGTACAAGAAACAGTAACTGTGAAGCAGAAAGGTTCTTGCAGTTGTCTTTTATTTTTCTTCTTTTTTTTTTTTTTGTAGACATGGTGGAAGAGGCATGTTTTACTGACAGATTTTGAAGAGAACGAAGTAGTGTTTTTATGGACATATATTTGGAGAGACAGTCTTGCAGAACATATCCAACTACCTGTCTGAAAATCTAGTAAGTGGACAATAAAGTCCTGTTTCTGCCAATATCCTCTTCTCCCCTCTTCACCTAGAGAAGGTGAAGCAAGTGTTTCTTGCAGCAAAATTTCCTGCAATCTTTGAAATACTCAGAAATACCAAATCCCCGATGATGCAGTCCATATTTATGAATGAGACAGAGGCAGTTTGTGTCTCACAGGCTCTTTGCATATGCTGCTGAACTTCTAACATATTTTTATCTAATCTTATTAATTATATATATAGCTATTATAATAATTAGAACCATTTTTTATTTCTCCGATGAGAGTTCTTATTCTAAGGCATAATGGGGCAACAAGAATGGAATTTGTAAACAAATTTGATAATTGCAAAATGCATATTACCTTGTGATTATAGTATTTAAAAAGCATCAGTGCTTTTAAACAAAAGCTACTAGCCTTTATAGATTCATTAAAAAGCCTCATTACTCATAAGGAGCTTTTATGCTTTCTGTATTAAAGCCTAATGTCAACTCATCAAAATGTTGATGTTAATGAAGTTTACTCTGAAAATAATCCCAAGCACATAGTGATAGACTGAGTCACGGTACTTCATTCATGTTCCATGTATTCTATGTACCTTAATCCTTTTCATTACTCTTTACTCCAGCTTTCCTAAGATTCAAAAAACAAAAAAAAAAGAAAGAAGGAAAAAAGAAAAAAAAGCAAATGGAAACAGAAGTTAATGAATGTTAAAAAATACTACAGCCTTTTTAAGGAAGTACATAAAATGCTCCAGTGAGAAAAACTCGTGGAAGCAAGGTGTAATTACCTCTTTCCACACATCTCCTGGAAAAATTAAAGAACTGGTTTCATTAAGACATTTTTCATTATGACGTTCACTATTTGGGTCCTGAAATGATCAATGTCATTACCTAAATAGAAGTACTTGCAATATTTCAGGTTTTGGGCTGCCAGAGTGGGAAATGGCTTACAATGTGAATCCTGCCTCTTTCCAAAAAAGGTGTTTGCATACCAGCTCATACCAGCATATTCACATGTACACATTCAAAGTTAAAGTAGCTTTGGTTATTTTATTATTAATAATAGTACAGGTTGTTAAAAGCCCAAAGAATCAGCTTTATGCTGTAAATCCAATAAAGTTGAGGCTTTTTAAAAAAATAACTATATCTTATAAAGCTTTCATGATACACAACTGTAGCTCATATTTTGTTTTTCATCAGTACAAAAAGAATATATAAACACTTCTTAAAGCACAGAAGGGATTATTAAAGTAATGTGTCCATATTTTTTTAATTGTCCTGAAAACCTCTGAGCTTTTTAATTAAAAACAGAATTAAAAAAATATATATAAGTATTCTCCACGAATGAATTCCCTGCTCCTCCAAGGCATGCTGACAAGCAAGGTTCTTACCCTTGTTGCGTGGTTACAACATGAATAAAGACTGTGCTGTCAGGAATTGGTAGCAGCTGTCATTCTGATACATTAGTCTGTAAGAGTAGTGCAAGGCCACGACTGCAATTCTCTCTGAATCTCTGGCTAAGCACTCCTCTTCATATATTATTAATGTTCTTGAGAAGTTAAGGTCCATGCTTAGCATTTGTTGTGTCTTTCTCTCCTGCAGCATGTGATACACAGCATAGTGTCGTTCATATGAACATCAACAAAAATGATTGGATTCTAATTTTTATTTCTTATTTTTGCAATACAAGAATTTCCTTTAAAGAATAGTATTCTTATTGAGTGAGTTAAACTGGATACCTTTTTACAAAACTGGATACCTTTTTACAAAAGCTTTGTCCAAAAATATTTGTCAGAAAAAGATTAAAAAGTAGCATATATATTGAATATATTTAATATCTTGTCTTGTTCGTTGTTACTTTCTCATCTTTTCTTTGAAGGCGTCTGATCTGGAATTTTAGCTAATCTTGCAATTATATCTTAAATTTGGAATTAATTGCAAAGAAATTTCAAAAAAATAATGTGATTCTATAACTCATCTATAACTACCAAACTCATCTATTACTACCAAATTACCAAATTACTACTATAACAAATTCTGTTCCTCTGAAAAATATGTATCTTTTACATCTTTCAATGTCCACAAGAAAACTGACAATGTGATCACACAAAATGAACTGAAAAAGTTGTTTTACCTTACAGTAGATGCTGTGGTTAGTCTTCATTTATTTTGATATGTCAAGATATTGTAATACTGAAAGAGATTAAAGTGGAGCTAGAATACACCCTTTTAAAACAGGAAACACATTTGAAGTGATTTTGATATTTCTTAATTATTTCAAAACATTAAAAGTAAAAAAGACAATTAAAAAGCTCTGAGAAATTTTACAGATGGTGCTGTGTATTCACATTTTAAGAGTCTGAACTAATTTGAGAAATAATTAGCTTAGATTAGCTTATAGATGATATATAAAAGAATGATACATCATTTTTTTTTCAAATTCAGAAACATTTTAATCAGAAAAGGCCTTCCAACAGTTTTCATCAATCAACTTTGTACCCAGAATGTTAAGAGAAAGAAGAGACGTGATTTGTCCATACTATTTTCACTTTTCATTAGTATGGTCTTTAAAAAAAGTGTGAGAATGAAGCATTAGCGAAGTTTATTTGGATGACTGAGTGAGTGAATAGCAGTTATAATAGCAAAATGTCTTGCTGGTATAGCCTGACTTTAGCCAGAATGCCTCCACTTGTGCTTAATTGGGACTTCTTTGAACACCCTGGATTGTATTTGACTTATCTGAAAATGTGGGGAAAAATAGCATACAGAATGTTATGAGGCATATTGTTTGAGTAAAGATGCTTTCCTTGTGTCAACATAGAAATATGTGTATAAATTACTTCTTTAAAAAAATTTTGCAAATCAAGAGTCGCATCATTTCAGAAGTAACAAATTTTGCCAAACATCCCTTCTAGTTGTTTCTGCTTCTTTAAAAACAAAATAGGGATGTGTTACACTCTGAAGCGGGGGAGGAGGAGATATCAGATACTGTGATGGTAGCCATAGGCCCGGCTCGGCAGTATCGAATTCATGAATAGTCGGTCGACTGTAGGTCTGATCGCCTTCCTAGGAGCGAATCGAGTTCACGAACAGTGTGATCACCCAAAGGCCCAGATTGTGCGGCCTCGGGAACTGTGGAGGAGCAGAGTCCATGCATAACAGCCCATCCTGGAAGGGCCAGCTATGTCTCACCCCAAGCAAGCTTCTGTAATGCCCTAGCTTCTGTTAGGCCCTAGTTTTTTTCTAAGTTCCTCCTTTTCAAGCAATTCTTCCACAGGATAATATTTAATAAATTTATTTTGTGATAGCTAAAGCTAACAAAAGTAGTGACAAATACTATTAGCCCCATAAAAGAGGCTTGAAAATATTAATAGATTTACAGTTCTCTGCACAGTTAGACTGTGTTGTGGTTAAAAGGAACTGGGCTATACATTTCATTTGATGTACCATATTCCTTCCTAGCTCTGACTACATTAGAAGTAGGATTAAACCTGTAAAATATTACAGCCATGTGTGCAATGGACTAGATGTCAGAATTAAAGCTGTATGGACTACCTTAATTCTACTATTTGAATGTTTGATATTTTCTTTATAAATACAAAGTATTTCTGTGGAAAACACCTTACTATGTTTAAATACTTAATTTAAAAGTTTATACCTATATGGCTGGTAACAAAAGGTATAGCAATTTTCACAGTGAAAAAGGAGTTCAGTTATAAACTGGATGGTTATATAGAAAAATTAAACCACGTATCCCTCTTGACTCGTGAAAATTTCATATGCAGTAAGCCATTTGCCAGTAATACACAGCCTACTGAATGGAAGTAAATAATTAAACTGAACAGTAAATGCTAGAAAATAGCGATCCCAAAAGGCCTCCTTAAAATGATCATGTTAAATATTATCTTTGGACAAAATTTGGAAAATTGGAATTTCCAATAACAGCCTTAGCATTAAGCATGTAATAATTCCTTTCAAATTCCACTGACATCAGCGGAAGTATTCACTCTATAATGTGTCCTGACAGTCTTTGGTGTATGCACAAGAAACTGTAGCTCCTTCTCCAACTTGAATAGCATGTTTACTGTGACAAAAAAGTTATGATTTAGTTTAAGCATATTTAACTTTCATTATTAAAGTTTGAAATGTTATTTTAGGAAGAAATGTAATACATAGAATTAGATTATTTGTTGAAGTATTTAATTGAGAAAATTTTCTTATTTCATTTCTTATTTCATTTTCTTATTTCATTTGGCTCACTAATAGTTCTTTAGACATGGATCAAACAAAATTTTGACACAGACTTTATGAACTTTCATTCTTAGGGGGAAAATTCCTAAAGTTCAGTGTTTGGGGTAAAGAAATTTATATACAACTGTATTTATTATGTATCAGCTCCAGAAGTGTGGTTTAGATGAGTGGATGCTGAGGTGGATCAAGAACTGGCTGGATGGCAGAGCTCAGAGGATGGTGATCAGTGGTGTGGAGTCCAGATGGAGGCCTGTGTTGAGCGGTGTCCCCCAGGGGTCAGTCCTCAGTCCAGTCCTGTTCAATTTATTCATCAATGACCTGGATGAAGGCACAGAGTGCTCCCTCAGCAAGTTTGCAGATGATACGAAGCTGGGAGGAGTAGCAGATGCTCCAGAGGGCTGCGCTGCCATCCAGAGGGACCTGGACAGACTGGACAACTGGGCGAAACTTTCACAAGGCCAAGTGCAGGGTCCTGCACCTGGATGAGGAATAACCGCAGTACAGGCTGGGGGGTTGGACTAGATGATCTCTAGCAGTCTTCTACAATCTTAACGATTCTATGATCCTATCTGTGACCAGGCTTGTTTTGGTAAGGATAAATGTGTTAATCTATGAAGAGATCTTTAAAAATATCTACCCCAAGAATAGAAAATACAAGTTAGGACTTTGTAAAACCATATTCCAGTTCAATTCTGAATTACTGTAGGAAATACACACGGTAGTCCGTATTATAAAAGAAAAGTTTGTTTGTATGACCATAATAGTTCTTTCAGGCTTTACGACTTCATAGGAAATTTCTGAGATATTTCAAACAAAAAAGTTTAGATAACTTGTTTGATCAACTTACTGAAATTTCAGATTACAGAATGTAAGACAAATCAATCAAGGTTACAAATATGAAATTCTAAGATCACCTATTCATCTTTTGAAATAATTTTAATATTATATACTAATGTTTCTATTCATCAGTGTTTGAACTTCTACCTTGAAGATGGGTCTCAAAATGCTGCCAAACCCGTTGATAGGGATGTGGACTGTTTGGGCTGCAAATGGCTCTGGGAGTTAAATCTATTTTGCAGGAGTTTCTTTGTCTTTTTATTTATGATTTTCAATTTTATCACAACTGTAAGAAATTTTTTAAAAATAAAACCGGTAATGGACTAGGAAAACCTATTGCAAATTAACCTTCTCTGTTTTTAAGAAAAACAGGACATATAACCAGACCACTGGAATATATACATAAAAAGAATAACATAAGAGGGTCTTTTTCCTTAATATTAATGTGAAGAATAACATTAAAGTTGCATTTAAATGTTTCTCTGTAGAAAATTATATGTTCAGGTTACTTTCTTTAGCAGTAGAATTTGGGATTTTTTTAGTTCTAGAAAGATACAGCTGTTGTATAATTTTTTCTATAATCATCAGCTTGTAAAATAATCAGAACAGTGTGACTTTTAACTTCTTATAAGGACTATGTCCTTATATTTATATATAAGCAATTTAAAATCACTTTTGAAAGATGACATCATTCAACATTATCTCTGTTTTATCCTTTGAAAAGTGTCAAGATTCTCATGTCTGCTGAAGTGTCATTGTACCATTCAAAAATATAAATAACCCTTGATGAGAGACCCTAAAAACTAATATTTGAGCACCCAAACCTCTCAGATTTACCAATGTATTACTTTTCTCAGTCTTGGTGTAAATTGCTAAGGACTAGAAGGAGAAAAATAGGATTTAGATATTAGTTCCATAATAATTTTAATAGTCCAGGATGGCACCGTGCTGATGAGTTTTATTTTAATTACCAGAAATACAACTAACTGAATATTTCTAAAGCTCATGCAGATATGACCCACCTGAGACCATGCCACGTAATTTACTGGAAATGACTTAGAATGAAACCAAAAGCAGAAAAGTGGTTTCAACATGAATAGCAGTCAGAAATTCAGCCCATTGCTTCTTAATCCAGGGAATACTACTCAAGCACATTCACTGGGAGACAGTTTTAAATCATCTACTGTATGACAAAACAGATGAAAACTGAACTTAATCTTTATAAAATCAGAAGTTGGAATCTAAGGATTATATTTAAATTAATGGGAGTAGAGCTGCCTCTTTCCATGAGGTAATAAATTATTTTGTGAAACTGCCATGCACTGATTTGCACTGAGCAGGACATATTGACCAAATTAACACGGCTACTGAACAACGGCCTTTTTACTCCAAATGTCCACCGCAGCAGAAAGTTGAGAGAGGAGAAGAAGAGGGAAAAAGAATGCAGAGATTAGCTGTCAGATATATTAAAACAGTTATTTACTGAAACAAATCAGGACTTCGGTTTCCATGGTGATTAAATGTTATCTTAATGCAGAAATATCCCTGAAGATGGTGTGTGAGTTATAAAAAGAGATAAAATATATCGAATGCACCATTTTTCTAAGGCATTTCAGCCCGAATTTTATGATTCATTGAATGCTGGTCTCCACATATCACCCAAAGTTTTCCCAATGTAATATACCCAAGAGCAACTCAATAAAAAAGAAGTATTTTCCTGCTACATGCACCAAGATTCAGACACATCTTTTCAAACAGGTTCTTAACTAGATTAACTAGTCAGCCTTAGGGCACACCTAACATTCTTCCTGGCTGCAGATGTACAACCTACTCTACAGCACATACTAAACATGAGAAATCGAACAATCAGAATGTTTAAGAATCTGCATTTGTTTTCAAAAGCTAAAACTGATTGAAGATATTATTTCATTAACTCTGTAAGGACTGATCTCCAACATGGGAATGAGGTCTATAGAAGGAAACTCCTACGCACCCCAAATATAAATGAGTCCTCATAGTATATTGGGGAATTTGTGACTTCAAAGAAAACACCAAATAAATAGCCTCTATATGAGAGGCATAGCTTTCTCTGCAAGAACATAAACTTTACAAATTGTAGTTGGAATATTCTGCTTTTCAAAGACAAGTAAATTAAGCTAATAATAAGGTTCAACATTAGAGTAATAATTGAGAAAATCTTATTGGTATATTGCATTACATGTTTCTATTTAGACTTAGGTGTAGGTGAGCTCTTATTTCAATTTCAACATTCTGTGCCAATTTCTATTCTTGGTTTCATATTGAATGAATGATTTTATAGTGGATTTATCAATAGTAAATTATATGATAATTCAGCTTTGTAATAAATGTTCTATAAAACTGTATTTGGATGTTTCTAAAGTGATTATGCTGGATTATTATCACCTACTCATAAGACTCAAGTTCTGGCTCAAGTTCTGCCATAAACTTCATTTATAGCTATCCATTTATGCTAGTATAACTGAGGAAAAAAAATCTGGATTCTGGAACATTTAAAATAAACTGACATAGTCAGAAATGTATTTTTAAGAGTCACTCCTTTTTCTGTGAAATATTTTTTTTTTTTTTAGAATTGATCAGTATTAATGATCAGTATTAATTCCTAAAATGGAATAAAAGAACAAAATGCAGAATTTAAAATTTGGAATTCGTAACTAGAATCTTACATACTTAGGAAACTGCTTCTGACCTTGCAATGAGCAAAGTCATCCTAAAAAAAGACTTAATCAAATGAGAGGGGTGTTTCATATGAGACACAAAGTCTTCCTAATATCTAAAGAACCAAACACCATTTATAGGTCAAGGCATACACCTTGGCAGCATCCTAAAGCCATGGCAAGCATATATATCATTATTGATTTTATATATATATATATATATATACACACATATGTAAAATCCATCATCGCTAAGTCCTAATCTAGTTTGCAAATGAAGAAACGCAGGCTAATAGGCCAAAACAGACCTGTGGCTTATTTTGCAAAGTTTTTTGATTGAGAGGATCAAAACCAGGTCTGGTGTTCCTGCTTAGGTACACAGATTTCCCAGATCTGTGGGGAATTCCCTGGATTGGTTGTCTAAAACTTTAAAGCAATTCTAATTATTCGTAGACTGAAAATACATTTTCTTCACCATTAAATAATAAGGGTATATAAAATTTGAAGAAATGTAGTTGGTGAGGCAAGGCATGGAGGAATTGTCTCATCTTCTGTGTTCTGTCTTTCTTACATGTTTCTACAGGTGCTTCTGATTCCTGTTAGGTGTGTTTAGCTGCTGCTTCTTCATTTATTTAGTTTTGACTCAACAGTATCTGTATCATCAGTATCACGTCTCTTATTTTACTTTGTTTTTCTCCATTTTCAAGGTAATTCCATTTTATGGGTTCTGTTTTACCATCATTGTTTCTTTCAACTGTAATCATTTTATGATTACTTTGTTTTGTTGCAATTCTGCCATATTTTGATTCTGTAAATTTTGTTCTAGCCACATTTTTTTCTCCTTAAATTTTTATCATTATCCCACCTTCTATTTTCCAGGGGTCACTGTGCAGGCTTTGAGCAGTATGTCTTTTCTGCATTCTGCTTAGTGCTCCACTGTTCTGTGTCTCACAACCTGTTGATTCACACTGCTTTGGAAAAGAAGTGAAAATATGCTTAATCTAGTGCTCCTACAGGATGGCTGAAGGACAGCAGACCTGAAAGAAAGGAGTTAAACATCATATAAGGCCATTGCACTGTGATATGTAGGATCTTGTGGGCCAAGGAAAAGCTGTAAGAGAAATCCTATACATATAATCAGTCTGAGGAATTCCAAAACCATTAGTTCATTAATCCTGTCCAACTTTTACCTAAAGACATGAGGTGAGATCTATGAGATGTTAAAATATTGGTTCTCTTCTTGTGTTTGAGCCTTTAGAGTTTACTTCCCCTCCCCCACTCCCCTCCCCTGCCATGTTCTCTTCTGTCTCACTTTCCTAAACAACTTTCATTGTTATTAGATTCTTGCTTTCACCTATGGCCAGATTGGGAACCCAAAGTGCTCACTGTCCTCTGCAGAACTCCAGGGAATAAAAATAATTCAGGAGGATTCATCTATTTCTATCCTGGCAGTTCTGTGTTCCACACAGTTCTTACTTTCCAATGGACACTTCTAAATATTTCTGAGTAACTAAAAAAAGTTAAGTTTGTTACTGAATGCTTTAAATTCAGTAAATTGATATCATACATATCACAGTCAAATGCAGTGGGGCCTGTTAACATTTCCACATATGCATAGAATCAGGGTTGGGATATTTTCTCTCTTGAAAACAGAAGCCAGAACCCTGAATCAGACAAAGTATAAGGAAAATAAGGTAGAGTCATGATAGAAACAGGTGAGGAAATTGGGATTTATGTTGTTCAGGCATTGTTGTTGACACACTGGGTATGAGATGGATGTGCAAGCTGTGACATGTCCCCTCCTGGAAAGGGAGGTAAATTAATCAACCAATAATCTCAGGCTGAGTGATAAAAAATATTATTAGAAACATGTGAAGAATTTACCAAGCAGGGAAATACTGACAGCCATTACAAGTGGTGAAACTTAAGAATGAATTGCGACAGGAAGATGGGAGCCTGTGGAAACCATACCTTTTTTTTTTCCCTCCTCCTTAAAATCATGTTGCTTAAAATTTTGGCGTTCACTATACAACACATTAAAAAGAGAAAAAAGTGACTGCCAAGACTTGTAATCTTAGGTGATCGTGTTTTTGAGAAACAAAAATATTTGAGAATATAATATACAAGTTTGAAGAAGGAATATCAGTTACCTGGATTAAAATAAAACCAGGAAAAAAAAACGCTTTAAAAAGCTTATTATTTTGTTTCCAGTCCATAACAAAACATACTAGCAGATTGCAACCTTATTTTTTCAGTCTCTGTAACAAAACAGAAATGAGGCTATATTATTAGGCCAAAATATTAGCATTAGATAAACTGAGTGCATCAACAGTGCTGAAAGTATAGTTTGTTGGGAACTTTGGAAGAAAATGGGTTTCCACCAGCAAATGCTGATTCAAATGAGTTTGATCATTCAATCACTGCCATCTCTCTTGGTAAAAAGGAAAAGTTCTGATGAGTACGTGTCAGTGTTTTTGCAAGCCTACACAGTCGCCCAGGCTTCTGAGGTCTATCTGTCTGAACTTGGCCCTGCATGTTTGCTGCCCTGGAGACAGGAACCTGCTGGTGCTTTGAGCAGCCGCAGCTCCGGCGAGAACTGCCTTTTGGACAGTTCAGGTCATGGACATGAGGATTTCCAGATTTCTGCAACAGCTGGTGCCCTGCACTAGCTGACATCAACAGTTAGAGAAATACATGCAAATAGACACGGGAAAATACAATTAATCAGATAGCAACTTTGCTACAGTGTGTCTTTTGCTTTAAAAGGTAACAATTTGAGACAAGAATAATTTTTGACACTTGAAGATGTGGAATTCAGAAGCGAGAATGAGAGACCGAGAAATCTCCTTCCACACCGCAGGGAAGAGCCACGCTCTGTTTCTCTGAGCGCCCCCCTCCTGCCTACGCACCGCTCCTTCTTTCACCAGATGGGCTTTGGGCGTCTGTAATACACAGAACCGCCGTCTTAAATTTCATGCAGATGATACAAATGTGGAAAGCAATGCCAGCACAGATTCGTCTGAACAGAAATACCCCAAATAAATGCTTTCTAAAGTTAATGGTGCTCTCTTCCATAGGAATTCATGAGATGTTTTAAATTTCCGTACAGGTAAAAGGTTAAAGCATTAAATCTGAATTTCTTCCGATCATTAAGCAATCATGCATGTATTAGCTATTTGGGAATACCGTACATAAACCAGGTTTTAACTGTATATTACAGCTCTCAAGAAACCTTGCTGTCTGACATTGATTTATATGCCTTTTCCCTGCAAAGGATTAAAAATCAAAAATAAAAAGCCACTCCAACCTCTCAATTTCTACTCTATTCCCAAACGAATAAAACCAATTACAACTTCTTGGTTAACTAGAATATGCGTGGTCATAATATGGTCTTTAGTCTCAACAGTGAAATACAATTGTAAAAAAAGAAGACCTGTATTATAATTTTCAGCGATGACAGTGTACATTTGGTGATGAGGGAGAGCTACAAACACGGGAGAAAGGAATAAAAAAATGAAGGACAACTTTTGTAAAAATAACCATTTAATTAAATAGATGAGTGACTTCAAGTGTTTAAGGGCCTTAGGAGTATTTCTCCTGTTCGTGATATCTAAAATCGTATCAAGCGAACCTGTTTTATGTGTTTAGAAAATGATGTCAAAACATCAGAAGGAAAGATCCATAATGGAATTCTTCCTTCATGATGAAGAATTTCCGTTGAAACTCCTTGATTCCCACATTTCCGCTTAGAATTCACAAACAAACTTCTGATGGTGTTTGAATTTTTGGTGAAGTCTATTTTTGCTTGTACATTACAGCATTAAAAACTTTGGCATTCTATTTGATCCTAAAACACAACTTTCTGATAAAAATACCATTTCAGTTGAAGAAAAAGAAATGCAATTTATCAACGAATAAAAGAAAATAGATCTTTGAAGAAGTCAGAAAAAATATATAGTGCAATATTTTAAATCACCATATAACTCTATAGATATTTTAACAACAGGAGGTACTTTTTACTTTTTGAAAATATCAAATTATTACAGATGTTAAGACTGCATGAATGGCAGGTGTTTTTTTCCACATATATGTATTGTCAAAGGAAACATTCAAGTTCTTTTCCTCCTGTCCAAAATATAATACCTGGATCTTTTGATTTAAAAGATCTATACCCATGAAAAAATCTATAAATAAAACACAAGTATGTGAGTCCTTCTTCTAGTCAAGTTGAGCTGTTTTTGGTAGGTGTTGTTAAATGCCAGGTGTTTGAACTTGGTTCATTATATTTTCAACAGCTGCCCTTCTAAGAAGTTTCGCACAGATTAATTGTAAAAAATGTCTCTAAATAGCAAAATTTACATTCTGCTGCATTATCTCCTGTCTTCTGTAATTTTCCACCAAGAAAGAAGAAGACTTGTAAAAAGTAGTAGTCTGGGAAATTTCTGAACAGAAGGAAACAACATACCAAAGAACCCAACTTTCTGATTGTGAAAGCAGTTATTCAGAATATGAAAAAACATTATTTTTTCTGGTACTATAAGGGACTTGAAGTACTCATAAATGCTCATGCTCATGCAACTGCTCAGACCATTATGTTTTCAGTCTCTGTTCCCTGCTGAAGTGCCTTCTATCAACCTCCAATTCCACTATCTGTATTATAGTCAGTGTATTTACATCTTTTCAGCTCTGTCTTTCACTTATGAATAGGTACTAAGTGTATTTGATACATAATACAGTAAGATTCCTCTGTTTCAACATTTTTTTTGTTTGTATGCAATTCTAGGTCCTAGTTATTCATTAGATCATACTATATTTCCCCATAAGATTTTGACACTGAGGTCATCAATATTTACTCTTTCAAATCCGTCCCGACAAGAAGTATGTTCCTCTGGGTTAATGTAGTTTAAAATGTCCATGACAGAGCATCTGCATGAGACTGAGAGATAAACTGTTCTTGCTCAGTAAATAACCCCTGGGACTGCATTTTTTAATGATGTGAACAATTAGCTAATTGCATGAAGAGCTTTTATTCTCCTGTAGAAAAGGAATGAGCAGAAATGACTAGCTCTATGAAAGCAGCCCAATTCCTCTTTGTAAAATCACAGGATACAAAGCCACTCAAAACCAATCTTTTGCTATAAAAGATCACATTTCAAATTTGGCACAGTGAATCTGACATATAAAAGTGAAGCATATATAATAATTAAACTAACTAACAGTATGAACATTTTCTAAACATGGTAAATGTTAATTACAAGAGAGCAATTGAAGAGGAACTAAATATGGTGGCAGATCTCTTCAACCCATATTCCTTTCCTTCTCCTGTTATTTTTTCTCTAGCGTTTAAAATAGCTAAATCAATTTTGTGTAATCCCCAGTACTATAGAAAATCATTGTCCTTGTAACATTCTTTTCAGACAGTATAAAAATTAAGGGTAATCTTTCAAAAAATAAGTTGGAGCTTGAAATAGAGACCAAAACAAGAGCTTAATTTGGTTAATTAGAAATCAGCCTAATTTCTTGAAATAAATACAAACAAAAAAAACTCCAAAGAATACCTATATATACAGACAGTAACCTAAAACAACAAATGGCAGTGAACATGAATGTATTGTGACCTATGACAGCCATAAAATTAGTCTAGACAGCAGGCAATAAACCACCAGATATTTTATTCTATAGAATCTAATAAGAGCAGGCCTAAAAGTCTCCAAAGAAATGAAATTTCGGTAACAAAGGGGAAATATTTCTTTTGTTTTGTTTTGTTTTTTCACTTTCTTCAGTGGTATAATTCACACAGGAAGCCTTTCCTGGAAAATATCCAAATTCTGTTATCTTCCACAAGCCCGGTGAGACATATTATGTTCTTAGTGTCAATCTTATGACATCTTTCCCTGAGAAATCTAGTCCCTGAGAGCACTATGTGGCTTATGAGGGTATCAGCAAGTAAGTGTAAAGGTATTATAGAGCATTACCAACTGTAAAGAGTGCTATAAAGGTGATTACTTTGAAGATCAGGACAAGCTAGATTTCTCACTATCTTTCTTACTTTCCTGGCCTCTAATTTGAAAGATATGTTTCAGTCACTCTGCCAAAGCAAATTTTGCATCAGCCACAGGAGAGAGAAAAGTGCTAGAGCATTTATTACAGTCTGCCCAAAAAATAACAGGGTTAATAATGTCTGATAAGCCTATGCAAGGTAAAGAGTGAAAAGAACTGATGCATTTTTAAAGGGATTGTCAGTCCCATTTGAATCAGGCACAATAGGCACCAGAGAACTCTGTCAGAATGCAATGCCATTAATAATGATTCATGGATATGGATATTCACAGCAGCTGTGTCCTCACCTTTAAGTACCTCATTCAATATTTAGAAAGTACTGGAAGATACTGCAGCAGGGAAGCAACTAAATTGCTAGAAGGCAGTGCTGGTTTAAATTGTTTAATGTGCCTCCTCAAAACTAGTGTACTGATTTTTCACAGTGAATCTCTCTTCGTCTGTCTCTCTCCAATAAGCCTGCTGCAAGCAAAATAACCAACATGCTAATCATCTAGTCAGTCAGATTTTGTGATGCTGTGAGGTGCTGGCATCAACAATAAGATATATCATCATTTTATGTATAATTTGGCTGCCAGCAATCATCCTTGCTCCATTAAGGAAAAGGAAAGGAAACATATGAAGCAATTTTACAAGAACATCTTGAATTTTAGATTTCAGAAGTACCATTCTTGATGATCCTTTCTTAATCTGAGCTGCTGTAGTACAAAAACATGAATTCACTGTTTTAAAACACTAAGGGATGTTTTGTTATCAGACTCAAAAAAAAAAAAAAAAAACTAACCACAATATAATTGCGTTTGAAAAGAGGAGCATAAATGATTAGAAATACATTTCTCTTTTGCAGCTATTCTCA
>JAUBNY010000546.1:4336063-4347894 GCA_032275445.1 Crypturellus soui | reverse complement strand
ACCATCCTCCTCACTGCCTCCCTTGAGGTACTTGTACACACTGACCAGGTCCCCTCTCAGCCTTCTCTTCTCCAGGCAGTTGATACATGACTGTCGGCAGAGGGCTGCATTTGGCCCCTGTTCACAGTGCTACACAGCCATACAGTGCCAGGTGGCACTGGTGACAATGAATGCAGTCAGCCCAACTTGCTCTGGGATTGTTTTGCCTATGGTCCTCCTCTAGGTTATGTTTCCTGCAGCCTTTCAAACCTGGAAATAGCAGTGCCTGAAGTCTCTGTGGCCAAAGCAAGCAGAATCTGCTGTGTCCGGTGATTAAAAGTTGGCTTGAATGCAAGAGAAATAAAATTTTGGAGAAGTCTTAGTGAGCACCGATGGCTCCACAATAGATTTGTTTGGGGACATAAGTACATCATAAACACAGACAGAAGCAACTGCTTTTCCTCTTCACCTGAGCATTTTGCCCCCACCTTGCTGCTGAAGCCATTTTTCTCTTCTCGCCTTTTTCCCTTGGAAAAGAATGTGGGAATATTTATGTTCTCCTAGGCAACTGCCACCAAGAAGCTCATTTTTCTGCCAGCATCTCCAGATGCTTTTCCCATCTGTGAGCGCTAGGCGTGCTAGAATACAGGCATTGATCGATCAAGATCATGCAGGTTAAACGGTAAAGATCTCAGGAGAGGTCTCCATGTGGATGATAGCAAATAGGCCATAACAGGCACACAGACTGAGAAGCAGTTTGCAATTTGGTATTCTTCCTTTCCTGTGCCGTATATGGCTAGTGATGAGCTTTGCGTGTCCTAGAAAAGACTGAAGGGAAAATATATATATATATATTTTTAAGTATTGTCCAAGACTGCCCTTTCTGCTTGTTCAACAATTATGGAATGGGAAGGACTCCAAGAAAGTGTTTTTGGATTTCTCCTGCCAGCTATTTTCAGATAGGCAGTGAAACAGAAGTCTTAACTGAACATTATTATTAATGGAATCCTACATGAATTAATAGAAGGTTTCCAAGCTCATTTAATAAAGTTATCATTTGCAATTAATTCCAGGCAAATGATTCAACTAATCCAGCTAGCTTTTGACCATGCTGGCACATTATAATGATTGCTAATGTTAATTATTTATGTCATACTTTGAATCAGAAAGTAATAGCTCTGCACATCCCAGAGGAAAAACAACACTGTATGGACAGAAAGGAAAAAAAAAAAAAAAAACCCACAAGAATCAACAGGAAGACTATTTTGAGCCTTACCAGTGCTATTTTAGAAATCCTTTTATAGACACACATTACTGAATCAGTGAGGCCACTTGTACAGAAAGAATTGATCACGTTTTATGGTTTCTCAGCCTTCAGCATTTCCCAAATCAAAACAATGGATTGTTTAAATCTCTGTTTTCTATATGCGTTCATAGATTTGGGGTAATTTCACTGACTTAATTAACATAGTGTTCTGCAACAGGCTGAGACTCTTTCTGCCCACCTCTGACACAGGTCGCAGTCACCTGTGGGAAAATTTTGCCTTTTCTCCATTTGCAGCTAGTATGCTTGACATGGAAGCAATTCAGGATACCAATGTTATGGTATCAAGCCACAGGCATTTGGGCTTGAAACACAGTCTATTTGCAAACCAAATAAAGAGCCCGCCCATTATACGTAATTTCCCAACATACACCTGTTTTTTGATTTACTAATTAGCAGGGCCAACAAGAGGTGTGTTAGCTTGCATCTTTATTGCAGCAATGTGGAGGGCAACGTGGCTGTGGAGGGGCTGCACCTGGGAAAGCCAAGGTTTCCCTTGCAGTCTTTTATTCTACTTTGCTTCATTAGCCCCAAAGGCATGAACTTTTTAAACAGATTAAAATATCTGGTTATCAGCTGCGCCACACATGGAGTATCTCAGAACAGGAATGAGGCCATGGTGCTGATTTACTAATATCCAGGCATTTTTACTGTACTGTGAGCCTGTATGTTTCAGGCTTTTTCTAAAAGTAGTGAGACATGGAGTTAACTGCCCATATTTCAAGTTCAAACCTTCATTTGACAAGGCTGCAAGCTCCATCTCTATAAATTACAGCTGCTGGCCATATTTAGGATTGTAGCTAGTTTAACACTAGGTTGACATATGTGCCCTCAGCACAATGTCACTTCTCCACACATGGAGAGGAGTCCTGATTGTCATAGTTACCTGCATCCATGGGAATTCCCAACAAAAGTAGACCTGCTTGTTTTTGGTGCTGATCGTTACTAATATATGGGCTCTGTCCCAAGACACTTGTAATCCAATGGCTAAATGCCAACAGATGGGCAAAGAAGAGGAAACGATGAACTGAGAAGTAGTAAGAAGGGTAGAGGGAGGCCAATAGATGCTGAAGGTACCTTTATATTCCTGGACACAGAAAAGAATGTGGTTTTGACTAGGATCCTAAAGCATGGAGAAGCTTCTCTTAGGAACTGAACCAAACAAAAAGGTCTGTAGCTATTAGTTTGGTTCTCTTTGCATCTTTGGCCAGTCCTTCCTGTTGAACTTAATGATATTCCAGAGTATGTAGTGATTGAACTACATCCAAAACATTTAGCAAGGATTTTTTTTTGAGCGCTTTATTTCTCTTTTTCTAGAAATACCTTTAAGTGGCAAAGTTCTCTGGATCTGTTTTGTTGTTAGATCTTCCAAAAGCCAATAATTTTGTGCCAGCAGCTGTACAGTTGAATTTGCTCAGTTTCTAGTCCCCTCTTGCTCCCTTAAAAAAAAAAAAAAAAAAAAAAAAAAAAAAAAAACCGTATTTCAGATGCTTCCTTAACCTACTAAGATTTCTTAATCAGAAAAGAATGATTATCTAGATGAACAACAGGCAGCCATGGACATCTCTGTGCAAACTGATCAACAGACAACGGATCTTAACAGCACGTTTTAAAGTCTGTCCAGAGTCAAATGAGTTTCTAGGGTATTTCAGTTCTGTTCAGCATGAATGTCACTAGGTGCTGGCTGCCTGGTTTCTTGGAAAACTTTACCATGAACCCTTTTATTAGAACTGAAGTTCTCAGTGAGCCATGTCCTTGACAGGCTTCCTGATAACACAAGTTACACTGAGAATAATGCCCTTTCGTTTTGTAGCCTATATAAACTGTATGGATCTGAGCAGCTGGAGAGCCGTTTCCAGAATTGACTCCAGTTTTGAGTCATCGAGGCTCTGAAAACCAAACACAGGTTTCATACCTGTAGCATGAGTTGTTAAACTCAGAATGTGTTTTGACATTGACTTAGTAGGATTATACCCCTAAGCACCTTTCTGTAAGCTTAAGTATCTCGTATGTGGGAGGTTTTCCATTTGCTTCTTGCTGAATTATAATGAAATATTGGAGAGATTTGTGAGGCTGAAGGAGATATAACAGATTTTTTATTGAGCTAAGACTGACTAATCAGGTCCTGGGAAAAGGGCAATGAGAGTTTTATGGTAACAAACCAGTGTTTGTCATCAAGAAGCTGGTTTGTTTGTCATACAAAAGACCTGACACAACAGCAAAGTTAGTCACTGGGTTGTGCCTTCTCTTTTTGAGGAATCTTTGCAGTCTCTGGGATGAACGACAGCCAACAATGTCAGCTAAGCCATTTTGAAAATACCACATTCTGTGTGGGCATTTGTCACCAAGCCTCCTTGAGCAACAGATAGAGCAACAATACAGCAGCAGATTCCCCTGCAGCTTTGTTGTTTTGGTTCAGCAAGGTTTGTAATAGACTCAGTAGGGGACAACCACATAACCACAATCATGTAACCAGGGACAAAATGACCATTTTAATTTTTTGGGATTTTTCATTAGCTCCTGTTTCACTCTCTTGAATTAATTTTGTCAAAGGGAACTCCTTAAGATAGCAAGAGAAATTGCTATGCACAGCTTTGTAAAGCTGCATGGTTTCTGAAAGCAAGGTGACAATGAGAAGAAACATATATTTTGGTATCCTTCTGCAGTTGTTTTATGTTTAGATTATCTGGTTGGATTGTGACTGCGTTGCAGAAGCCAAGTTTTGGCTTTGTCACTGTCTGTGCTACTAGCTGTATCCTCAACACCAGAAAAAGGGACTCAAACCTGCTATTTTTACCAGTAGAGGGAAAGCAGTAGACAGCTGCATAAACTGTTATTTCTGTCCCAGTGGCCAGCAGAATCTCCTATTTCAGTGTATGAGGAATAGTGGATGGAAATAAACCATAGGAATTTTTCTGTGAATGGATTAGCTTGTTTATTTTATATACTCATTCAGGTGTGTGTATGTATTCATTATATATGATGACTTAAGTGTATTCCTCTTTTAGGAGTATCAGATGCCTGCGGAATATTATCCACTGGAACCTGATCACCACATTCATCCTAAGGAATGTGATGTGGTTTCTTCTTCAAATGATTGATCACAACATACATGAAAGCAATGAAGTAAGTGGTTGGGGACAGCATGGCATGTGTTTGTCCTGCAGTTTGCGGGCGGGTGGGAATGCTGAATTTGTTCAACTGATAAAATAATTTGAAAGGGAACTTAGTCACATTCTCAGGGAAACTGTGATGTAACTTCACAAAGATTAAAAAATCTTCTAAATTTTCATTTCTTTGGTCATTGCAATATATCAACATTCTGTTGTACAGCATCAAAATTCCCAGCTCCTGGCACAATTCTTCTCTCCTTTCTTCAATAACTGTAGATACTTTCCAAATTTATACTATGAGAAAGTGCGGGATACTAAATTCAGTCATTCTTGAGGGTTTTTATTAGAGTTTGTTGCTGTAATGCAGACCCGTGTGGGGTAAGCATTCAGTTCAGAGATGCTTTCACCTCCATCAACAGGGTATAGAAATAATTGATTTGGTTGTCCGAGCTCTGAGTCAGCTATTCTGTCTAATGACAGCAGGCATCTTCCCCTCTGGAGTCAGTGCAACTCTAAAGAAAATGAGGAATAGCCCTGAAACACCACTGAAATAATTACAGTCCATTTTTTGTTCCTTGATCTTTTTTAATTCCACATTTCTGCTAATCACCCTGAGGGTGAAGTGAGTTGGGTTGCATCCATCAGCAGCTCCCTGTTAGGAAAGGGCTGGTTTGTTCCACTAGGGCCCTAAACGCTTCAGTCCGGCTCGATGCAGCTTCCTTCAGCCTAGCTCTGGTCCATTGCTTAACACCTCAGAGAGGATTGAGCACTTGGAGACTGAACCCGCTGAACTGGTGGAAAACTACTCCGCCAACAAAAGCATTCAAGGAAGAGCTTTCTGCTGGCACGGTGAGCCAATTCCGCTTTGTACTGGGGTGATTAAGTTAGTTAGAACCAATTCAAAAAATTGGAAGACTGAAGTGAGCAAACAGCATGACATCTTCTTTGAATGACATGTTTTTTTAGGATACCTATGCATAATTCTGTATCGTTATTCAAGCAGATGAGCCTTTAAGAAAGAGGAGATATTGCTCTTACTAATTCATTGCTGACTAGTCTGTGTTTTTGACATTTTCAGGCTGTAGAAGGGGGTATATGAGCTTTATTGTTGACAAGTGTATGCTGTTGGTTTCCTATGGTGACAATACTGTAAATCTTGATACAGGATTTTTTACTTATTTAAACAAAATAAGCTAGAGTCAGGCACTCAAATGCCCTTTCAAATGTGGCTACAGAGCACCAAGGAAAATATAAGTGTTCAAATATAAGGACAGATCCTCTCATTTCTCATTTTCCCTATGTTAATCTGTTCCCTGTAGTCTTCTGGGGAAGATGTTTTTACGGTCTTGATGGTATCTTTGTTGGTGTTCCTACTGTGGTGTAAATCAGATTGAAAATGACACCACTGAAATCAGTGGGTGAAGCATCATTTATGCCTGCTAATGATATGATCTCTTTTGTGCTGATCAGTGGAGATTAAAGAAGGAAGGTACAAAAGCATTAAGGATGCAACTTGGAAACATTTGGAATGAAATTATAGAGCTTATGTTAATAAATCAAGAAAGAGGAATTGCTGAAGATATTTAGAGCCTAATGATGGATACTCTGTGGGGATCAGGTATTCTCAGTCAAATAAATGAAATGTTAGAAATTAATGAGTTCTGCTAATTTGGTTTATTATTCAATAATAATAAATCCACAATTCCACAATGAATTGTGTGGAGCTGCTCAAAAATAATTTTCTGCCCATTTGCTGTGGAAATGAGGCAAAGGGAGATCTCAACACCTTTATGTGTATTTGTATCTACGTGTCCTATTACCTTCAAAGCCTGCAGCAAAAGGTTAAATCCATCTTCATACCCTCTTAGAGAAGAAAATCAAGTATGTGACTCAGTCCCCTAGAAAACTTACTTTGGGGCAATCAGAAATGCAGTCAAAATATTTTGTGATAATCAAAGAGAGTGGGTTTGATGTAAATTTTTTCCTCCTTTATCAGGCCAGAAGGAGGATCGAAGACAATTTTATTCACATTGGTGCAAATTGAAACTTTGTTTCAAAACAAAATTTTTAATCTTCTTTTGAGCTGTTTTGTTTTGTTTTTAATTCTATTTTCAAGATCAAATAGAATTAAATTCCAAATCTTGATAAAAGAATGTGGAAATGAAATATTTTGATTCAATGTTTTGACACATCCAAAAGTTCTTTTTTGTTTATTACTGCCCAATAAACAGAAATGATCACAACCTATCAATGAGCAATCATTTGTGTTTTTCATCCAATAAATTCTTAGTCCACAAAATGATGTTGGATTTGATCATGTACCTGCTACTGTGGTTGTTACCTAGATATCATCAATATCTCGTGAATTTGCAGTCCTAGACAAAATTAACTGAAGGTTTCAGTTTGAACATTTTAGTAGTGCCAGTTAAAAGGATGGAGATATTTTCAGCTAACATAGGTACTTAGCGTCACACTTCAGGAAATATGCCGAATGCCTTCATATACTAAATACCTGCTTGGTCAGAAAGCATTTTCCCAGACTTTTATGTGAAGCATTGTGAGGATTACCATCAGTATTTACTCAACTGATTATCATCTCCCTCTCTGTAGTTCCACATCTGTGGTATTATTGCATGGCTGTTAGAAAAGCTACCCTAAGGATGCTTGGAGCTTGCCCTAAAAATCCTGCTGATAATATGACAGAAATCATAGGTGAGAGGTACAGTGATGCAACTTACAAATTGGAGCACTAATAGTGGGAATAGAGGAGATTAAACAGTTCACAAAAAGAGCTTTAACATAAAATATTATATATATATATATATATGTATATATGTATATATATATATATATACAATGCCAGTGATTTTTATTCCAATTGCTCAGCAGGTGGGTTACGCTGCCTAAGACATACTTAGACTCTTATGTCATCTTTGGGTATGTTTCTAGACTATGGGCTACTCTTTGAAAGATCCTCTCTAGTCGTATGACTTCCTCTCGCCTTCTTGCCACATGCTGCTTTTCAGATTGCTGCTGGTGTGGACATGCCTTATGGCATGTCAGCTTTCCAGATGTGTTCAGGTACAGGCGATCCTGCGTGCTGTGGTCAAAGTCAGTCCTCAGTAGAAAGCCATAGACATAGCGACACATATGTCTAGACAGCACTTAAGATATTCTGATTCCAAACCATAGGTATAATTCTGCACTCCTTGAAAAACTTACCATTTATTATTAATTTTGCCAAGTTTTTGAAATGTTATCACCCTGATTTTAAAATATTTCTTTCTTTTTCTTTTCTAGCCCTGGTGTCGTTGCATTACCACTGTCTACAATTATTTTGTGGTGACCAATTTCTTCTGGATGTTTGTGGAAGGCTGCTACTTACACACTGCCATAGTAATGACTTACTCCACAGATAAGCTGCGGAAATGGGTCTTTCTCTTCATAGGATGGTGTAAGTGCCATGCACATTCAAACTGGTGTTACATCGTGTCACTTTAATGACAAAAACAAGAGCAGGAAAACTAAACTTGAAAAATCCTGATGTGGTGAAATTTGATATTCAGACCCAACTTCATGTCACAGCCACATGAGGTCAGATTCAGTTCTTCACTGTGTTGATGACATAAAAAGATAATGAACTATTTCTGGATTTATGTTCTTCATTTAGAACCTGGGGTACTTTGTCTTAAGGGAAGAAAAATATAATGCCCAGACTTAGCACTTGAGGAGTGCAGCAGTTCATGCCCTGTCCCTTTCAGTTTGATCAGCAAAATACTGATCATGTCCCCTTAAAGACTGCAGCTCAATGCACCGTGAATCAGAAAAGACACTGTACATTCCCTGTGAACCACTCAGTCTCAAGAGACAGATGAGACACTTTCAAGTGAGTGATGAGCTGACTAGAGGAGAGCCTGATGGTTCAGTCTTACTGCTGCTTATTGCAGTCTTTCAGACTACTGAAGAGTTTGTTCCTAGAAAACGGCCACTAACAAGCCTCACACATCCTCTTTATTACATCCCTATGTCTATTCAAAGACAGAAAATACACTGGAACGTTCTACAGAAGTGGTAACTAGCTTTGGAGAACTTCAAAATTAAGAACTGTGTTTGAGTTGGTATATTTTTAATCATAATCCTACTTTGAGCAGAAGTTTAGACTTGAAACTCTAAAAGGTCCTTGCTCACAACATCGCCATAATCGGAAGTTAGCCAGGAGCAGATTGGCAAAACAACCACCCTGGAGGAAGCTTGTTCTCTTGAATAGAAAATCTGGGGTCAAGCAGAACTTGTGTATTTGTCAATTCTCTTTTTTTCTGTTGAAAAAGAAAGGTGAAAAAGATCACAAAAGTTTTCCAAAGGTAGAATGACTTTTTATTCAGAAACACTGCTTCATTTCAGAATTGAGCAGAAGCAATTGAATTTCACTTCAAAAGACAGAAAATGCTTTAGAAACAAAATATGTCATTCAATCCAATATGGAATGGGAGGAAAGTGGAGTTATTACAGCAGAAAAAAATGTTTATATGGGCAATTGATTCAGATTTTTTTCAATATTTTTCAATTTCCTCACCAAACTGGAAAATCAGCTCTTCACATTGCCCTCTCAGACTCCATACTCAATGTTGCCCTGAAGTTTATTTCTCACTCAGGAGCCTCTAGGTCTCTGCTTACAAATGCAGGAGTTCTGTGTGCATAATATAGTTAGCCTTAGAGTAGCAATGATTTCAGTGGGACATGAATCTGGGAGCTGCAAGGAGGGTTAGAGCTGGAGATGTTGTTTTTGCCTGAAGTAACAGCTTGAAGGTTAAGGGGAGATGCAGTCAGCAACTCTCCTCTTCAAACTCTGATATCAATTCAGACTTCACCTGGAAATGCATGGGTGAAAAAGGGGTTGTTTCCTACAAAAGGTTTGTGTTGGACGTCCAGCTTTCTTGACTTTTGCTCACCTCCAATTTCCTGCTGCAGCAAGAAGCTCTTCCCCTGGAAACCAGATGGACTCGGAAGGTCTAGCAGAGCAAGGTCGAGGCTCTGCACATGAGACTGAAGTAATAATTTAGACTGATATAATATAAATGAAGAACAGAGGAAGTGGCGCTTCAGCATCATTAAGTGTATAAATACATCTCATCTTTTGCGGTGATATTGCATTCTCAGGGAGCGCTGATGTGCCTACTCTAGAACCTTCTAAGTACAGCAAAGAAAGGAAGCCCTATAAAGCAAATGCATGGTCTTGATAAGAATTTTGATGCAAGGACACAGCGTATCTTTGTAAGCAGAATAATATATTAAAGAAAAAAAAAAAGAAAAAAAAAAGAAACTAGGAAGGTAAATGGTGTAGAGAGGGCAAAGGAGAAACAAATGAATGCAGATAAAGCAAGATATCAAAAGAGATTCTTTCCCATTGTCCTGTTTCACAGGGAAGATTCAAATACAGAAGTTTCCACTAAAATGTTGAAAATGGGTTTCATTCAGAGAGCCAAATACAAGATTCTTACAGATCTCTTGTAAGTTAGCAAAATAGTTCTGATTGCTTTTATGGAAATAGAAGGATATGTGTATGTTTACTAAGATATGTATTAACTTTTCTTACTGGCACTAGAGTTTTTGCTCCTGTTAGGGTGAATTTTTTTATACATAGACAGACTTTAGTAATTGTAGTCTCTGATATATCAGCTAAAATATGACCAGTTATATTTAAAATCTTTCAGTCCATTAAGCAAGACTCTTCTATCTTTATATAAATCTGTATCTGCATCTATTTCATCCATATATACCTCGATTGTGATTAACACCAAATATTTTGTTGTTGTTGCAGGTATTCCTTGCCCCATCATCATTGCCTGGGCCATTGGCAAACTATATTATGAAAATGAACAGTAAGTAATATCAACATTTGTGTTTATACAGCTCTCCAAACAAATTAACAATTGCATCCAGACTGAACGGATGATTCAGAAATGAAGTTAATAGAAAAGAGGTCAAATCATTCCATCCAAACTGAGACCATCCAAAGTTCAGAGCCCTGGTTGAATAAATTCTTGGAAATATAAAGCCTCTCCCAGATATCCTTGCCCAAACCCTGATGTTCTCATTTCATAGCTTTATACATGATTTACTCCCTGGGTAGTCTCCTTCTTTGAGAGTTTTGCATGGGTACTGCCTTGGTAAAAATTACCACTGAGTTTAAAGAATTTATCCTCCTGGATGTGCAGGATTCAGTTTTCAGTCTGGCAAGAGCAGTTTTATGCCTGGAATTTGTTACATTTCTGTTTCAGGCTTTTCCGACTGGAAGTATAGTAGATAGGGAAACATCTGTGCTATCTTTTTTTTCTTTCTTTCTTTTTTATTTTTCTTTCTTTTTTTTCCCCAAACATCAATACTAGTCATATTTGGCTCACGCTGTACTTTTTGTGAGTTTCTGAATCAATGTCTATTATCTGATCCCATACAGCTTTCCTCTCTAACTTTAAAAAATCTTTTTGTCTATGAGTCCTTGTTGTGTGACTACACCGTCTTTCTGTCTGGAGCCTATTGGATTAAACATTAAGTGTCACCATCTGCAGGTGTTGCCATCTGTACTAATCAGTGCTCTCTTACGGTCAGCAATGATCAGTCAAAACAGGTGCATTTCACCTCATGCAGAAGGAGATGTAGCAGGGGGGCTGGATGAGTTAGATTTCCAAGCACTATTCCTGTCTCCTACAAGAGTGCTGGATAGGATGACTAGCTCAGCTATAGGTGTCTACACTGTAAGCATCGTAAGCACTGTAAGGAGAGAAGAATTCTGCCCTGTCCTATTCAATCTATCTTCCATACTATAAAAAAAAAATCATTTGGAACCTGTTCCTCAGGTATTCATGTCAAGTAATTCTGGGAGGTAACATTAGGTCACCAGATTTCCTTGGTTGCTATGCTCACAGAACTACTTCTTCCTCTGTGGGGAAGAGATTGCAGCATTTTGGGTCTGCTTCATGGTCAGGTTCGTCATAATCGCTACCTCGTACAATTAGTGTGGCCAACAGTATTCAAGGATGCATTAGGAAGAGTGTGGCCAGCAGATCAAGGGAGGTGATCCACTACTCAGTCCTGCTAAAGCTTCATCTGGAGTATTGTGTTCAGGTCTTTGTGCTTTATACTGTGTTCAGAACTTTGAAACATAGGAAGTTTAATCTCCATGTGAGGAAGAACTTCTTTCTGTGAGGGTGCCAGAGCCCTGGCACAGGCTGCCCAGAGAGGCTGTGGAGGCTCCTTCTCTGGAGATCTTCTACACCCACCTGGATGCCACCCTGTGCCCTGTGCTCTGGGTGTCCCTGCTGGAGCAGGAGTTGGACTAGGTGATCTCTAGAGGTCCCTGCCAACCTCAGCCATCCTGGGATTCTGTAATTCTGGGCTGCCCAGTACAACAGGGACAT
>JAUBNY010000546.1:4309512-4321688 GCA_032275445.1 Crypturellus soui | reverse complement strand
TTTTGTTTTGTTTTGTTCATTTTTGTTTTGTTTTTGTTTTGTTTTGTTTGTTTTTGCAAGCTGTGTTCCTTTTGCAAGCCTCTTCCTTATTTGATTCCCAGGATATGTTTTCTCTGCAGAATGAACTCAAAGCCATCATCCCCTGAATTGTAGTAATGGGGGTGACATCAAGCCCATTTTGAACAAGCGGATGATAAAAATGCATTTGATTGTGTTGAGAGAAAATTATCCCAGAATCACAGAATGGTCGAGGTTGGAAGAAGCATTTGGAGTTCATCCCTTGCAATGCCCCTGTCAAGGAGGGTCACTTACAGAGTGTTGCCCAGGACAATTATATCTTTAGAGTAGACTTCCTGAAGGGCTACTGAAAGGTGTTACTGAGCCTCATGTCTTTCTGCAATGAAGAAAGGTTCTTTTTAAAAAAATCATTGAAATAGATGCATTAAAATCTGTTTCTATTAGGCAAAACAAGTCATCAAATTTGCATCTTTTGCCTAGGAGTTTTTTTGCTTGCTAACTTTGGCTTGGAGCTGTCATCTTATTCATATAATAAAAATAGTGTCAAAAATCCTGAGAGGACACAGCCACCCCTACTCGTTTGTAGGGTCACAAATCACAGCCTGGTAGCTTGGTAGCTCAGGTGGGATCCGCTATAAAATGTGAAAGCTCATTGAATGATATTCTGTGGGCAACTGGATCAAGCCCAAGCAGTTTTTTTTTTTTTTTTTTTTTTCTGAAATACTCATAAATTTGTAACTAAAGTGAACCACTGTTGAAAATACCTGTTTCTTTTCATTGAATATTAATGTATCCTGGGATGATCAGCTGTCTGGTAGTAATCCAAAATGAGGTGAGGCAAATTCAACTCAGCTCTTTAATCTTTTACTCCTCTATTCTCATTGTGTGATGGAATTGCTGCCAGCAAAGACAAGTCACTTTTTTTTTTCTTTTTTTCTTTCCTGTAGAAGCCTCTGGGAAGGAACTAGTAACAGGAGCTAGCAAAACTCGTGTGCCGTCCCTGTGCAGTGACACATGTTTAGAAGAGTCCTGCGAGAGAATGGGAACTTAAGCCTCAAAAAAGCTATGCATAATTAATTGTACATTTAAAAAACAGGAGATATAAGTGATTTTTTAACTTGACTTCATGCATAAAACAGACCACAGACCATGGGTCTCTCCTGACGTGACAATCCTTTTTGTTTCCGAAAAATTGTCTCTTGGGTTATCCCATTCCAGTACATTTCAGCCAGCTCTAGATGCTGCACCTTCCCCTGCTGTTCCTGGTAATAAGCTCTTTCAAAAATTGGAACTCTGTTTTCTGCTGGGAAAGACAGACAAGACAATGTTGATTCCCCTACAGTCCCCTTCTCTTGAATCAGGTTACTTTTAGGTTTCTAGGCATATCTATTTTCTTTTTGGGTGGTAACCAAGAGATAATCAGGTTCATGGATTAGACTCGTTTAGGGAAGAAAATCTCATCAAGATGCAGACATGAGCCTCTAACACCTTGCTCAAAACCTCTTCAAAGTTGCCCATTGCTGAAAGACGGCATTCTCTAGGACTCTGTTTGAGAGGTATCAGTAAATGTTTTGTCTTCATGCTCTTTTTTAAACACATCAAGATATGCAATGTGGTTAGGCAAGTAGAGCTCAAGTCTGATGTTTGTTCTTAGGTAACTACCACTGCTTTAAGGGAGATTTTAAAAGGTACTTGTTAAACATTAACAAAATGTGGTTATGTGAGTAAGTGTTAGAGTCGGAAGCAGATTTTAATGTGAGACCTTCCCTAAGAATCTCAGGAGATTGGATTTGATTTTGCATTTACAAAGTAGCCATTTATGAGAGTAAGATCTGGAAATAAACTCCTCAGGCTTGTGCCTGTTTTTACAACTCAGCATGGTGGAACTTGGGATCAGTGTTCCGGGAGCCTTGGGGGAACACTGGGACAAATTTTCTGTAAATGGCAGTCATTAACTCTGTCTCCAAAATGCCAGATAGATTAAGGTAGCCAACCTTTTGCTGAAGAGATCTTCCTGCCTTTTTGCAGCCCTTTGGCTTCCTATTCAGAGGGGTGGTTATATTGGGAAATGTAAAGACTATCAAGATAGGATGCATTTCATCTAACTCAGAATAGAGATCCTTTTGTCTAAAACATGAGTGCCTTTTGAATTGCTTTAGCAGCCCCATGTGAGACTGACAGAAGTGACACAGACTCTCTAGAAAGTGTATGTCTTTCTGAAGTAGTAGCTTGAGGTTTGGCAGCCTTTATCACTACACCAGAAAAGGTCCTTACTGCCCGTGTCTAGGCAATTAAATATAGCCCTGTAATACTTGGTGTCTTGGCTACCTGTTTGTGCAAATCATATTAGTAGTCATGTGGAAAGAAAGTGTGGAGAGTACAAAGTGGGGAGAGTCAGCTCATGCTGAAGTAGACATCTCAGATGGATCTGAGGAACAGCTATGTAGAAGTAGTTTTTTTTTTCTATTGGTTTTTAAAAGAGTTGAAGGTGACTAGATTGAGGGTAGTTACCTTAGGACCTCTTGAAAGGCTATTAATTTTTACTGCAGGAGTGAGTCCTATCGTCTCCATCCTTTGAAAGGTTGGATAGTAATGGAGAATTAGGGATAAAAGATGCATGAGGGTCAACAGGATGGCACTAGGGTGTTTGCGAGAACATCCACTGCACATACAGTCCTACAAGCATTAACAGAAGAGTCAGAAGACACAGCCACTCTAAAAAGCAGAGTTTCATCTTACTGAGTACTTCCTCAGGTGGATTTTAGTGTCTACCCTCAGATCTTTAAGTCTGAACACTTTGGCCAAAATGACTAAGGATATACAGAAAATTCAATGCAAGAGTTGAGAAAGGCAGGGTGAGTGACTGAGACCTCTTTTCTGGCCTAAATATTCCTCTCTACCAATTTAGAAGGAGGCTGTATGTTAAAGTAATGTTCCTCTCAGTCTTTCCTCTCACATCTGGGACAGCTTACTGAAGTAGACATACACGTTTCGTTTTAGGATCTATGGAAATCCTGCCTGCTTTCCTTCTTCTCAAGGCAGAAGTAGTTTCTTAGCAGGAGTCACTTGAAAGGCACTAGTTATCTGTGCTTAAATAGATGAATTCTTGTTTTTGCTTTTGTCTTCCGTGGAATGCTCAGCTCTTAGTGGTACCCAATACGGTGTGTGTATTAACCAAGACACTATTAACATTGTCAACTGGATGAGTAAGTCAGTTAACGGGGATAATGCAAACATGCATGCCAATTAACTTGAGAAGTAAAAATACATCCATTTTGTGTATAATTTTCTTTTAGCATCTCTTGAATAGGGAAATGGTAGGATGGGAGGAAAATGAAAAATTAGTTTATATAGAATAACAGTAGTTCTAGTGATGTAATTCTCAACCTTTACACATAGCAATTCTCCTTCTGAACTGATGAATCATATTTCTACAATTTAATTTCAGAGATCAAAATCCCTAATTTTTCTGATGCAGCCTGTGGCAGTTTATATTTCCAATTCCCTGCTGTCACATCAGACTAGGATTCATGAAATTTAAAATGCTGTCTCCCCTAAGGTTCATAATGTTAATCCCATTTGATTAGTTCTGCTTTTATTTGGAACTTGACCTTGTCTAAGAGCCTATAATTCCATTTGGCATCTTCCATTATGATTGTGAAAACTACGAGTTTTGGCCTGGTGCCTTTTTTTTCATCCTTGATAGACATAAGTGAAACCTGGCCCTGATGCTACAGAGAATGTTGTGATTTGGTAGTAGATTTTCAGAGGCAGAACTTTTTTCCTGTGGCTAAAGGACATCCTCATTGACCCACCCCTCAGCAGTAACCAGAGGAACATTCCTCTTGCTAATGAGGAATTGTTCAGACACCGGTGAGAAGAATTTAACATTCAAGTCAAATCAGTGATTCGAAGCTGTTTTGGTCTCCATTAAATAAAGTGAGAATCAGTTGACTTGGAGCTCTTAAATATAGCAAAGACAATTGCTAGCAAGAATAAAAAGCAAGCAAATTGCTATTTTTTGTGTTACTTATACTCCTAAAGGCCCTGCTGTGCTAAGAAAGTACTTTCAGAAAGACCAGACACTAACAGAGCAGAATTTTGGCAGCTCACATGAACATTTATTGTACATGATTTCTGGATTACCAGTCTCTCGGTGTCTGTTAGGAGTACCCACTGCACCATTTGTTATAAACAGTGCTATGGTTGCCCTAGGGAGTAAAGATATTCTGCAACCATCTTTAAATTGGCAATGCTGCTACAATCTTCATAAATAGCTGAAAGTCAATCACAGAATTTCTCCATTCATAGACTGCAGAATGCCAGGAGGCCTGGGACTCTGGAAGTGAATGTGAGATAAACATCATCTTACAACTATAGGTCAGCAGTTCCGAGAAAGGAGATCTGCATTTATCACAGTGTGCCTTAGAGACAATTTTGAGAGTATATTTCAATTTTGAGCAGTATGTTTCAAACTACTTTTTCTACTGAAAGAAACCCAAATTGTTCCAAAGTGCCAAACTCTTCTGCTGATCACAACAATCTTTTTTTTTAATTTTTTTTTCTTTTTTTTTCCCTGTTTACACTGAGAGGAAGATATATAAGAAACTTATTAGCATATGTTACATCAACAGTAATTATAGCAAATCTCAATTTTGAACAGTGAGATTTCAAAACATAAAAAACTACCCAAATTAATAGATTAAAAAAAGATTCATCTGCTGTCTTTTAGATTCTCATATAGAGTAAGCTGAGTAGCTTTCACAGATTATAAAAGGAGCACAGTGTGACACTGAGATCTCTTCAGAGTATCTTTGTACATTGGGTCCTTCCTTGTTCATCGGAGCCTTACCTAACCATGACAATCTGTTGTGGAATAGGAGGGTGATTCCAAGCCATATCAACACAGCACAGTGCTGCACAGAGTCTGCATGGGGAGCCCTGAGAATACAGCCGAAGAGACAGATACATGTAGCCTAACGGATCCCACTCCTTTAGCTCCTTATGGCACTCAGGAAAGGTTCCTGACTGGAACTGCTAGATTTGTGCTACATATCCACTGCAGTTTTGTAAAGATTAATTGCTGTTGGATATTTGTTACATAAGCTGATATTTCTACTAAACTTCTGAGTCTTCTATCATCAATGGTAAAACTAAGGGGTTGATTTCACTTGGATCAGAATTGCAAAATGCCTTTTAAAGCATGTCTCCTCCCTTAACTCACTGTTTGACTATTATCTTTTTTTCTCTTTCTTTTTTTTTTGCAGATAAATTTTGTATTTCTATTTAACATAGTTAGGATTTTAATGACAAAACTGAGAGCTTCAACCACTTCAGAAACAATACAATACAGGTAAGTCAGCTGATGCTTCTTGCTGTTTGTAATGTCAAGAAAGAACTGCCTTCCGTGTCTTGTCCTTCTTCCATCTTTAGGGAACAAGAGCAAAGATCTCCATCAAAGCACTGCCTGTAATCAATAGCAATACAATTACTTTGTGTTTATAGATTACTGTGCAAGCCCCAGTATTTACAATAGAATTAATGGTTGCTTTAATGTGTAGAATGTGGGAATGAAGGATGTTTCTGCACTCTCCCATTTACAGGCATCAACATTAATGTAGCCACTCAGTGGATTTGTGTCAGGGAACTGATTGAATGAATCACTGTGTTTTAATGGGATGTTTTTTCAGGTAGATCGGTACCAAGAGTTCGGTGGTTGTGCAAACTCACAAACACTACTGTGGCAGAAGAGAAAGGCATGTAGCAGAAATAAGGGGACCTGGCCTTTCTGGCATCAGATCAGTCCCAAACAGTAATGAAATAATATTATTTGAGATCTATCAGGAAACAGCGAATGTCCCTTCAACTCTTCCTGCTGGCAGCATCTTGCAAGATGGCCCTTTAGAGCACAGTCAGGGCTCCTCTACAGATAAAGAAGTCCTCTCATTCTGTGAAATAGCATGGGATTTGTGGGTTAAGAAGACAGCCATGATCCTCCAAAAGTAATTTGTAAAGAAAATCTTTACAAATATGTAAACTATACTAAGCTGAGACCTGAATCCTCTTGTCCTCAAATCAGCCCACTTTTCGTTTTGGAAACAGGTTTGCTGCATTAACATGTTTTTATTTTATCTATTTTTTTCCTGTTGCTCCTGTGTGGAATTTGGGGGCAGTCCTGAAATTAATAAACAAGATAAAACAAGATAAAACAAGAACTAGCACAAAAAAATCAGATTCGAAACTCAGTGCATTTTTCTCTGTGCTGCAGTTGGGAGGGATCATTAGACATACTAGATTCTGAGGCAATCTGAAGTAACCGTCTTCGTTCTTGAACAGATGATGGTGATCTTATCTCTGTTACAAAATCTTTGAGGTGATCTTCTCTCCCCTAGTCTAAATAGAAACCCTTTCGATTCCAAGCAAGCCTGGAGCAAGCCTTGTTGCTCTAAAGCTGGGTACTCCAAAGCTTTGTTAAGCAAATATTAAATGATGTGGCAGGTAGTTTAAGACTGTCACTCTAATATGACACTGTCTGTGTCTTTGTGCTCCATGCATTCCTGCCTGCTCATCTTTAGCTGCCTCTTGCTGCCTTATGCTTAGCTATGGTAGCAAAGTTGCCTTCTACGTTTGTACAGCAGCTGGCACAATTAAGCGCTATTCAGTGGTTAATATTGATTAATACTATTAATATCTATTAATAATACACTATTACAATCCGAATACTAAAGACTTTCCTCTGGTTATTCTGTTAATAATCATTTAAGCTTCATTGTGCACCATCTGCTTGTTTATTATTTGTTAGATAACCCTAGGTCATTGTTTTGGATGTATAGGTGTAGCAGAGAGACCATTTACACTCCAAACTGAAAAGGGAGATGGGCATAAGGCAGGTCTATGAGAATAGAAAAACTGGTCATCAGCTGAATCATGCACTTGTCACATTTTCTTCCTTGCATGTAAAAATATTACACTCCTTGGAACTCAAAGGAATTTTAAGGCTTCAGCCTGAAGCAGGTATTGATGGTAAGACAGAAACAGTCTGGAGGACAGACAGAAAGGCAAGGATATAGAAAAGGTTTCCATTTGACTGCTAGAGTTCATGGTGTGGAGACAGTCAGATTCGAAGGTAGAAGCCCTCTCAGAACTTCAAGTGGTCAGGTACTGATTAGAAACTGTCGCTATCAAATTCACCTACTATTTTTCAACACAAATTGGAAGCTGTCATTCTCTCCCTCTTCCTGCTGCTAAACTCTGTCCACCCTTTCAACCATGTGATCAGGCTCCCTCTTATTCTCCTAGTTCGGGGAAACCTGTATCCTTCAATGCTTGAGGCCCAAGCCTGGCCTGGAAGGAGGCAAGGAGCTTTCATTCTGGGTTGTAGAATAAGCTGGTCATGATCTTTGAGATGGGTCACAGGCAGGCAGGCTGAGAAGGGTCTGAAATCTGGATGTTCCCCTTGGCAAATGTTCATAATATTAGGCCATTGTGCAAAAATAGGCCTCCACGGCTGTCCTCAGAAAATGCACTAGCAGAGTGCCCTGAGAGATGGAGGCACCCACAGGGAGCATTAAGATTGCCCGACTCCAGTCACTTGATTGGAACAGAAGTGGACATATATTTTTTTTTTCTGAAAATGCCTCTTTCCTCCAATGACTGCACATGCTGGACAGCCCTAAACACACATGTCTTAAGATCTCCTGTTCTCTTCTTGCTCACTCCCTGTTTAACATATGCAGGTGTTGACCTGTCTTATGTCTTATTATGTCTTATTCCCTCTTCAGGTAATACAGATACTTAATTATCCTCTGAATTGCTCTCAGAGTCCTGTTCTCTTTCCACAAAAGGAAGTATATATCTGATTGGGTCATTTTGCAGCAGTTCAGATAACACTGTTGTTCTCTCTTGTGTTCATTGCTTTTTCTCTTTCCTCTTCACAGGAAGGCAGTCAAGGCAACATTAGTCCTTCTGCCTCTGCTAGGCATCACCTATATGCTCTTCTTCGTCAACCCTGGTGAAGATGACATTTCACAGATTGTCTTCATCTATTTCAATTCCTTCCTGCAATCTTTTCAGGTAGGAGAATGAGTTTACAGCTGATAATAACTCCTGCTAGGAGGGGGTCTGCGTTCTTTAATTTTGAAGCTTGTGGCAATGAAGTCTATGGCAGAATTAACAGTTAAAAAGAATTCAGCTTCATAGTTCATACTTACATTAAGTAAGTAAGATGCATGCAGCTCTCCTCTCAGATATGTACCAGAGGGAATCATTGCCCTTAACATCAGTTGTTCATATGTTAGGTCTTCAGATGAAGCTCTTCACCTAGGCTCCCTCTAATGAGAAAGATGTTGTTTCATCCCATTCTTAAATGACTGTAAGAGGAGGATAAATCAAACTCCCAAGGTACCTGTATGTCAGTGAATACAGAGGGAGATGAAATTTAGATTAGAAGTTGCTAAAGCAAAGGAAAACAGCTCTTCTCTGGTGGGCTTGCTTGCATTACGCAGACATGAGCTATCTCCTCTTTTACTTGAATTTAAGAGGAGTTTTGCCAGGATGTGTAAGGCAGTGGAAGGTGAGTAATTGCACCAGCTCTCTGATTTTAGTGCAAAGCCAGACGGAATGTACTATGTTTAGCCACATATTTCTGCTTAGATGTGTCCTGTGGCTTTACCTCTGCCTTAAGACTCTCTTGAACTGGGTATGACTGTGTTTGACACTAGTATATTATTTCTGCAGGAATGGGTGCTCTTGTATTCAAGATATGGATACAAATACAGAGCACACACACACTCTCAAACCGAATCTATGGCTGCAGGTTCCAAAGGTTTTGAGCTCTAGATTGCTGCTTTTATTTGAAAACTTTTATCTTTGAAATCCAGGACATCACACCAGAAACAGAAACACAAAATCCCAAAAGATAGATGATCCTTTAAATCCATGAACAGGGACTTTAGCCCTTACCTATGAACCTATCCACATTTTTAATTTGGTCTGTCTCCTGAAGCTTAATGTCTCCTGTTTATTTTTATTATTAGAGATATGAAGATGTATATAAGAAATGTAGCTTGGGATTCTGTCTGAGAAAATCATTACAATAATTGCTGGAAGCAAAATGGATGGGACTGTACTCACAGATTCAAAATTTAAAGTGTCATCGTGTCATCCTCTGAACTTCCATTATAGTCATTACAGTCTTGTCAGTCATTAAAGAGGTCTGGCCATTACTGTCAATGGATCCTACACTGCATTTCAGCTTAGCTGAACATAAACAATCTGATTTGATACGTTTGCCCACACGCAATCATCTAAGACCGTTTGAAACCCCGCTGTGGTATCCTTGATATCTGACCACATAGAACTGGTAGGCATGACAGAAGATATGTGAGAAGCCAGTGACATTTTGGGAAGGCAGCTGGAGATTCTAGGTATATTTTAGTGCAATTGCCCCTTTAATCAGTGGCACTGCCATCTAGACTGTGCTCTCAATTCTCATCTTTGAACTGCAATCCACCTTGTATTTTCTGATGAAAGTGTAGGGTAGGAATTTGATCAGTCTGTAAGTGGATGATCTGAAAAAGACCATAGTTATGCTCAGGATGATCTCAGGGTAAAGCTCAATCTGCAGTTCAGCATGTTGAAATACTTACCTAATAACTGACTGCTTTCTGTTGTTTCCAGGGTTTCTTTGTGTCAGTATTTTACTGCTTCTTGAATGGTGAGGTAAGTTGTATCCTCTGCTGTCAATGTAATTAACTCTTCAGAAGTGGAACCTACCTGCCTGGCTAGTTTTAGGGAAATGAGATGTATCTGCACAGGGTCGTAGTCCCATCTGTATGGTGCTCTTGAAGAAATTTCCCTTAATGTGTATCTCAATTTCCCAGCACACTTTGTGAGTGACCTTTTTTCAAAAAGCTTTATCAAGTTGCAAGTTATCACGTGGGAGGTCAGGGCAGAGGAAAAGTCTCCTCAAATTATAAAAATTTATTCCATATTGTCAGACTTCTTTGAAGTTTCTCATTAATTCTAAATATGATTTCTGGGTATACATGTGCATTACTTCTAAGCTTGTTAACAATATGCTGTAGGTGAGCTATTTTTATAACAGGATTGCTCTGCTGAGTTAAGTCCTTTTTCTATGTGGATATCCAACTCTAAGTGAGATGTAAAGAAAAAGGTGGGGGACAGAGTTGGTGCTGTTCCTCAGTGTTAATTTTGAGGACTGCTACTCATGCAAGAAATGTCTCACTTATTTCTCTCAGTGTTTGACTTAACACCCTGAAGTGTGAGAGATTTATGTCTTTTCTCCTGCTTTTTCTGCCAGTGTCTCATTTATTTGCATTGTGTGTCATCTTTGTCCAATTAAATTCTGGGCCGCTATAGAAATGAATTCCACGTCTTAATTATTCCTGCTATATATTTCACACGTGCCACTGTTTAATTTCATTGTGCGCTCCCTGTGTGATGTTATGAGAAAGAATGAGCATGTCTTCTCACTCAGCTGCTCTGTAACATTTTCTACACCTCAGCCACTGAAGTGCCAGTATTTTTCTGGCTTGTCTTCTTGTTCCTCCTCCTCCTCCATCTACTTTGGAGTGATGCGAAAAAGAAAGAAAGCTGCTTTCTCAAAGAAGGAACATGCTGTTTTTATAGACTGGAAATATTTTTAGTTCTCTTTCTGACTTCCTTTCACTGAATTCTGAGCACTCCATTTGCCTCAAAAATAGGAAGGTGAAATTGTCCCTGATATGTCCAGACCCCTTAACTGTGGGATTACATTTAGCTCAAAAACTTGCCATATATCTGAGCTCTTTTGTGATCCTTGTCAACACCCATATCTGTTTTGTGTGGTTCTATACTGTACTCTGTCCTGAAAGGGTTAAAAGCACCAGAAGCTTGGTATATCCCTTCAGTAGGGGTTGTAATATTTCCCTAGTTTACATTATTAATGCAGAATGAAAACCTTCCATGGAGACAGTAAGGTTGGTTTGGTTTGATTTATTTTGTTTGATTGGTTTATTTTCACCAATGACACAGTGAATAGCTGGCAGTGGAACTTACAGCAATCAGGACTTTTTTACAAGCAATTTTACAGGCAATCAGGACTTCACATTACCCTAGTAAACTTTCCTTTTTTGGGTCTAGGCTAGGGCCAGTTGGCAGTTCATTCTACTTCATTCTTTTAGCTGTCTTGAAGTGGGTGAAATGCCTCCTTCTTCACTACAGCCATCTGAACTTCTCTCTCCACAGTCATAAATGAACCATAAATCAATCCATATGCTGTATCTTAAATGAGTGAAAACATCATTAGCCTAATAGAAGGTTATAATGTTTCACCTCATATATTTCTTCTGTGCCTTGATGACACAATCTAATAGCAGATCTGGAATATGATTTCCTTTTAGCACTGATTTTCTCAGGTACTATTACAGTTTCGATGATAGGTAGTTCTGTGGGAATCATCTCAATGTTAAAATGTCCAGCTTGACTTTTTTAGACTTAGGTTCTTGGAAATGATCTGGTGTCCAAATTCCATTATAATCATTGGAGATATATATCTTTATTCAACTTCCTGCAAATAGGTCTCTAGTGCCACCTGAGAGGCTGTAGAGCACAGAACCTAGAGAAGACACAAACCTTTTGGAGAGCCAGTGGGAAGCCAAGTGGGACACAGTGGGACTTCTCAAATGCTACTAGCTCTCTAAGCTACTTCAATAACTAATTCAAGCTTATAGTCAAGACAGTCAATACAATCTCATTCTCATCAACTTATCCTACAATAGACATCTGTATTTGTTCAGCTGAACAATGCTAGGCTTCACTGACAGCGTGGCTATAATGCTTGCCTGGAGGCTGAGCTTGTATGTGCACACTGATACATACCTAAATAGGTCAACTAAATTCCTACGATACCCATATGGTTATATCTAGTATAAAGCCTCCTCTTGCCTGGCTAGACCATAGCAATTCCCTACCTACTTCTTTGAGATTTATGATAAGGGTGAGTGCCCCAAATATTACAAAATTTTCTCCTTCAAAACTGCAGAAGGACTTCGGACTCATCTTAAGGTACAGAGGAAATATCTTTGAAGTACCATAAAGGTTTAAAACGATGAAATTTCAACCCTGTTCCAGCTTCAGCTCTCCATAAGCTCGAAACA